>MNCI01036277.1:72221-83988 GCA_015680685.1 Gnetum montanum | reverse complement strand
GTGCCACCTCTTATTTATAGATATGGCAACGGGACGCGATATCGCAGGAGAAGACGCGTCTCATCACAATCCTTGAGTCCTTCCTTAGTTTGAGAAATACCCAGTCACCGATTTGTTAGAGTTCTTATTAGAAAGGGGACTATACATTTCCAAGCCAAGAGAGACCATAGAATGTTGTGGGTGGATGAATGAGGTGAACTCATCACCTGCCATATCAAAAGAAACATACCTTAGTATCAACATCATAACTTTAAAGTAAAAACCAAACATTAGCAATCAATAAGAAAACAATTCATACCATCGTGAAGAACACTTATTGGGTGACGAACTTACAAGAATGGTTAACACACACACAGTCATGCACAAAAATGGAAAAGTATAATGATGTTGTAAAACAAAAACAAAAAAAGTCAAAGAAATTTGTAAAGAAAAAACTGTAAAACAAAAACATGTAGGACAAAAATGTGTTAAACAAAAACTTGTAAAAAAAAAAATCAAAAAGACTGAGGGCCTCTAGTGATTAGCATAGGTGGCCATCTCCCCCATGATTGAATTGCAAGGGGGAGATCCGAAATAGAGAGCAAGGTTGCCCGCTAGCAGAGGTGTAATTTGTACTAGATGTTTTTGGTTCATGGAAAGGCTTTGTTTGTTGTACATTAACTAATAACCTTTTATCTGGGCTGTCAGGCTTGTATATCATCATGGCTCTAGAGGGGAAGGTTGTATGAATAATATAGGGTCCTTCCCACAATGTTTGAAATTTTGTATGCTATGATACATGCATGGGATTCCAGTAAAGGACCTTATCTCCAGGTGGGTACCTAAACCTTCGAATCCTTAAGTCATGATGTTGTTTACTATGTGCCTTGTGCAACTCATTTAATGATAGTGCAACCAATCTATTCTCATCTAGCACGTTCAAAGTTGCCAACCGTTGTTTTTATGCTAGGTTGAGGTCCAGGTAAAGGTCACAAGCCATGGATAGTGTATGGAGCTCATTTTGTATGGGGAGCTTTGGTAGTTTCCTGTACACTAACTCATAGGGAGAATAGCCTGTAGGGAGTTTCCAAGTGGAGCAGTACGCCTAGAGAGCGTCGTTCAATTTCGTACTCCAGTCTCGCCTAAATTTGCTAATTATTCTTATTAATATTCTTGTGATCTATCGGTTAGTAACTTCGGCTTGGCCATTAGCCTAGGGATGGTAAGGTGTGGTCAATTTATGCTCAAACCGTAAGCGTTGCATCAATTTGCAAAAGGTTGCACCCATAAAATATGTTCCATTATCAGAGATGAGTGCACGTGGCACACCAAACCTGTTTACGATTTGTTGTTGTACAAATCATGCATCCGTAGATGATGTGCAGTCTGTTATTGCAGTTGCTTCAGCCCATTTGGTTAAGTAATCAACAGCAACGATGATATATGCTTTTTCATTGGACATCAGTGTAATAAGCCCCATAAAATCTATGCCCCAGATATTGAAGGATTTCAAAGGTTGAATTCATTGTTGTGGACCCTCCATTCTAGCAGTCATTCCACCATCACGTTGGCAACATTCATAGGATTGGGCAAAATGATGGGCATCCCAAAAGAGTGTTTGCCAATAATATCCTACAAGCAGGACCTTGGTAGTCGTTCGTCTCCCAGCATTATGATCCCCACAGGGCCCCTCATGAGCATCCTAGAAAACTTTTAATTGATCCTTATCGGGCATGCACCATCTAACCAAGCCATCAGGACAGACTTTATAAAGTTGTCCCTTGATTTTCATGAAGTACTTGGTTTTGTGAAGAAACTATTGTTTCTTCCTAAAGTCCAACCCTTGTGGTGTTTTTTGGGAAATGAGATAAGTAAGAATGCTACTATACCAATTTATTTCCACAGGTTGATCATTTACTACACCGTCAAAGAGGGTTTCATCAAGAAAATGGTTAGATACAGCATATTCATCCTCTTTGCTATCCCAAAGCAATTGAGATAGGTGATATGCGAGTACATTCTTAGTGCCTTTGTGATCTACTATTGTTAAATCGAACTATTGATACGTAGACTAACCAACATATGATACGTAGACTAACCGTTGGCTTGTTCATAAGGAACCTAATTGCACTATGATCCGTGTGGATGTATACTTTGTAACCCAATACATAGTATCTAAATTTGTCCAATGCAAACACTCCAGCCATTAATTCCTTTTCCGTAGTCATGTAGTTGAGTTGTGCACCAGTGATACTTTTACTGGCACAATGGATGTAATAAGGTCATTTTTGTTCATCTAATTATGTCAGAACAGCTCCTAAGGTATAATTAGATGCATCGATCATGATATGGAATGGCTTGGACTAGTCAGGGGCTCGTAGAATGGGAGTTTCCACAATTCTCTATTTAAGAGTTTGGAATGATCATTCACATTCTCTGGTCTATTCGAATGGTGCATCTTTTTTCGTTAATTCCACCAACGGCTTGGCAATTTTGGAGAAGTTCTCGATAAATCTCCTGTAGTAGCCAGTGTGTCCAAGGAATGACCAAATGTCTTTGATAGTCTCTGGTTATCGAGTAATTCCTTGGATAAATTTGATTTTTTTCGGGTCCACCTCTATTCCTGATTGTGAAATTTTATGCCCTAGTACTATGCCCTCTTGAACCATCAAATGGCTTTTCTGCCAGTTGAGCTTTAGGTTGGTTTCAACACATCATTTTAATACTTGCTCCAACTGATTGAGGGCTTGATCAAAGCTCGTTCCATAAGTGGAGAAGTCGTCCATAAAGACTTCTACTTCGTTACCTATTTGCTGCTGAAAGATGCTTAGAACTAATTGTTGGAATGTGGCAGGGGCATTGCACAAGACAAAAGGCATTTTTTTATATGCAAACATTACCCAAGAACTAGTGAACATTGTTTTGGCTTGGTCTTCTGGTGTGATTCGTATTTTGTTGTACCCACTATACCCATCCAAAAAACTATAGTAGTGAGGCCCTCCTATTGTGTCTAGGACTTGGTCAACAAATGGCAATGGGAAGTGATCTTTGAAGGTTGCCATATTCAATAGCCTAAAGTCTATACATACCTTCCATTTGCCTCCTTTCTTTGGTACGATTATAAGAGGGCTAACCCATTCGCTATCAACAATGGGGTAAATGAACCTAGCCTTGAGAAGTTGCTCTATCTCCTCTTTTACTATTTTTTTTAACTTCGGGTTCAATCGCCTCTGNGGAAGTTGGCCACAGACCTCCTCAAGTGCATCCATGCTTTCAACGTAAGTGCTCGTTATCCCCTCAGTCAGTTCCATGCATGTCGTTGAATTGTTCTCTTGGTCAGCCATTAGCCACTGGGTATTTTCTTGTTGTGTGGCTGCTGCATATAGGCACTTTTGTATGTCAATGTCTTGTGCACACTGATTTCATGCAGGCAATGTTAAACTCTGCATTACCCATGATTTCTGCATGCAATGGCACCCTGTGTCACTATATGCGATGCATGGAACTTTCTTCTTTTCAATCTTTCCAAAGGTATTTTTCTTGGATATTTCTATGGAAAGATTGTGAATTCCTAGGCACACGTCTACTGTGCTCAGCCATGTCCTTCCAATTATTATCAAGAAGTCCCCTTTGTCATTGTTTATTTGGATCACCAGGAACTCAGCTAGATATGACCAACCACCTACGATGGTGACAATGTCCTCAACCTGTCCCAAAGGAACAATGATGGACTGGTCAGCCAGCTCTAAGTGAATATTGCTCTTCTTGAGTGGAGGCAAGTTCCAAGTCTTATACAATTCTTGTGAAATTAAGTTGACTCCAGATCTTGAGTCAAGAAGAGCCTTATGAGGTTCATTCCCAGTGACTTGGAGATAAATCAAGGGGCTTCCCAAGTCAGAGAATTTCTTGGGAAGGTGGCCTACCTTAATCCAGTCAGTAACGATATGTGTTAACATAACCATGTGCATTGGCCTCAATTTCTCAGTTGAAGGGTTTCCCAAAACCTTATTTGATATGGAGGTGTTTAGGTGTTTAACTGCTTGTCAAGGCGAGGGCTTGGTTGGATTGTTGGTCCTAAAGAAAGGTCTTTTTGGCGTGTGATTGTTAGGACGAACTGAGAATTGAGGATTCGGAGCCCTCGTGGTGTCAGATTATTGTGGTTGAGTGGGAATTACTCTGGGCTTTCTTGGAGCGGTTGGTGGTGGAGCTACTGGCATAAGAGATGTGGATCGATTTGGAGGATAGTATGGGTATGGAGCATTTCCCAGAGGAGAAGGAGTCCTAAAATACTCCTGAACTCGGTAGTAACGTGGAGGGTTTATGTGACCCATAGAGTCATCTAGAGAAACTAATTACTGCACATAATAGCCATAAGGATTAGGTTGCTGGTAAGGGTACTTTTATATCAACGATGGCATCCCCCATGACTGTGGATATTACCATTGTTGATGCTATCTGATGGGTGGTGGTGGAGTTCTACTTGGATAGTACATTAATGGTTGGTGGAACTACCTTGGTTTACCTTGTGGATAAGGTAACCTTCGGGGTGTTTGTTGTTGGTTGAGTCTTGGATTAAGTGCATACACCCCAAACTCCTGTAGATGTGAGATAATTGGACAACATCCCTTACGATGGTCATATTGGCAGATCTCACATCCATCGGCATCGTCTGTGTCAAAATCCACAACTTCATTGGAGATAGGAATTTTCCCCTTACCCTTGTTATGTGCAGGGCCTGAATCTCTCTGCTTTGTCTTACCTTTGTCACTACTCCATTCCTCCTTAGACTCTTCTACAATTTTCAAGACAGTTTCAAGTCTAGAGTCTAAGGAATCCCACAATTGATCTACCTTAGCCGATACTTCTATTGTTAATTTTTGAATCGGCAAGGTTTTCATGTTCATCAACTCTTTGAGTGGTGACTCATCCTTCTCATCACAAAATCTCACTCCCTTCTTTCAAAGGGAGGGATCGTGGTTGTATTCTTCCGCACTCTCTCTTTTTTGTAGCTCACCTTCTTCTTTTGCTACTTGTTCCAACAAGTGATGTACTTCATGGGCTCTAAGTTCTAATAGTTTCCCTTGGGCATAAGTCCCAAGGGTTCTCCTAGTCTCATGTATAAGCCCATCTACAATGTGGCAAAGTTGATCCTATTGAGCGTATCCATGGCCCGAGCAACAATGTAACAATGTGTAGTAGCAGGACATGGTAGCATCCAAGGGTTCATGATTACCTTGCTTCCATTCTTGGATCTGCTTACACAAATTAGACACTCTGGAGTACGTTTGATACTTATCGTTGAAAATTTCTAACATCGTACTCCACCTCCTAATGGTTTTCAACTCTAAGGACCGGTACCAACTCTCTACTTCCTTGGTGAGTGTCTTGGAAAACAACTTAAGTTTTTGCCACTCATTTTCTATGTTTTGCAAGGTGCAAGCATCATGGAATGCATGTAAATGATGTTGTGGATCTGAGTTGTATCCCCCTTCAAAGCGTGGGATATTGTTCATGTCTAAGCATTTGATCTGACTGTCCTTTTGATGCCTTGTTGGAATTCTTACTACCTCTGTTATGTCAAGCATATTTTGGGTTGCAAGTAGGGGCTTGTCATGATCATCTCTTTCATGATGTCTGTGATGTCTTCATTGTTCCCTACTTTCCCTACATCCTTGCCCTTGTCCTCTATCTCGACTTTTCCATCGAGGTCTCTCGTCTTTCCTACCTCTATCCTCACCATTATGTTCATGATGGATATGCCTAGATGTGGAAGGAGAGGGTGAGTGATAAGATGAAGGGGAAGAAGAAGGGGAACCATCGCCATAACAATGCTTCTTACCTTCTCTTCAGCTGTTTCGGCCCTGATCGTGATGACGATCTAAGTGCCCGTCCTTATTATGAGTTGTTCTTCCCTCTGTGAACAGTTGGCATTCACGGGGACCAGAACCAATGTTATGTATCGTTGATCGTAGGTTCTAATACCCTACCTCCTCACCATCATTAGGAGGGGGAACATCATTTACTAGAGAACCATTATAATGGGTTCCTCATCTCCTATTTCGCTAAGCACGTGCGGGCCTTTTTCCGTCAACAATGTATGTTGGCTCTCCTACCTTGAGTCCTTGATACGTTGTGCTTCTATAGGATGATAATCCCTCATGTCAAAGTCTTGTGCATCATATTCAGCATATAATTCTATCATGCCTATCTATGCCAAAGCACAGAAGAGCATGTTATGGACTGATCGATCTGGGGGTAACACAATGTTACCTTGCAAATCTCTCCATCGCAGATGTTTGTCTTGATGGAGGATAAAGGTAAAGTTTGGTATGTACTCATCAGAATGAGTATATACTATCTTGTATTATTTAGGACTCGGCTGATTTCGGTTATGTGTTTTTGATTGCTGACTATTTCATGTATTATCCCTAGGCGATGAGTTGCTTTTGTTAGAAGAAGACATTGTTTCTTATCAGTGTGCTAATTTACTGTTATATATTTTTTCTTATTTAATTAACCCAAAGGTTCTTTTAGGCTCCCAACAATGTGAGTGATATCCTATGTTCTATTCGGTGCACAAACACTTAGTCCTCAGCAACGGCGCCAATGATGAGTGGCGAGATACCCCTACACTCAACCATACAAATACGAGTGTAGCACGCATGATCCGGTCGAACTCCATAGACTAAGTGCCTACAAACCTCTTGAAACACTTAGGGTTAATCATTTTTTATCTTCTTAGACTTACTTGTAGTTGTCATGGTGTATGGTTAAGTAAGTCCGAGGTATATGATTTTTATAGCTTTTTATGTTTTTTTCTCCTATGCTAACAAGGTGAAGGATAGAGAAACTAATTACTAACTCTAACTAATTAACTAAGTCTAAATTAACCTAGCGTCAACATCCATTCCCACTTACCGTACACACCTTGAACAGATGCAACTGTGGTTACCAAACGCTAATCTTTGCTGGGATCACCATGTGTAACGCATGTGCTCGAAGTGGATGTACTGAGGCATTTAACTAGGAGAAAAGGGTTGAGAAGAAAAATAGTAAATAAAAAGTAATAAATAATAGGTAATAAATAATAGTAATAAAATCCTATTCCATGTGCTACAAGGTTTATCCGAAAAGCTCGTCTTTATTGCCGTACACAAACTTGTGTTCAGGTACAATGTTTGCTTGAATAAAGATCCGTTCACTTTGGGACTCCTACTGCGGGCACATTGAAAATATTCTCTCTGGAGTGATCAATCTGCCAGATTTTCCCTACTTTCTAGCCTAGGATGATGAAACAAGGGAGAGCTGCCTCTTATTTATAGATATGACGACACACCGTGATATCGCATACGTGATATCGCAGGGGAAGACGCGATATCGTGAGGGATGCGATATCGCGACGACTACGATATCACGTCCCATCAAATGGTTTGGAAATCTTGGAAAAGTTATTAATAAAGAATTTTTAATAACGAGTATGCCCAAGGAATGACCTCATACCTTTAATAGTCTCAAGGTATCTAGTGATTCCTTGGATGACCCTTATCTTTTCAAGGTCTACCTTAATCCCCTTGCTAGAAATATTGTGCTCCAATATAATGCCTTCCTAGACCATCAAGTGACTTTTCTGCCAATTGATCCTAAGGTTTGTCTCCACACATTTCTTAATTACTTACTCAAGATCATCTAGTGCTTGCTCAAATGTAGCCCCATTGGTGGAGAAGTCATCCATGAAGACCTCCACCTTGCTACCAATATGTTGTTTGAAAGATGCTAAGGATGAAGCATTGCAATGTTATAGGAGCATTGCATAGGTCGAAAGGAATCTTCCTATATGTTAAAGTTCCTCAAGAACTTGTAAATGTGGTTTTGGCTTGATCTTTTTGTAATGTCTGGATTTGGTTATAACCACTATAAATGTCCAAAAAGCTGTAATAGCAATGTCCTACAATTGTATGCAACACCTGGTTTACAAATGGGAAAGGAAAGTGATCCTTGTAGGTTGCCATATTGAACAATCTAAAATCTATGTAGACTCTTCATTTCCCTCCTTTCTTTGGCATGATCACAAGTGGACTAACCCACTTGCTATCAGAAATGGGATAGATGAACCCCTCCTTAAGGAGTTGCTTAATCTCCTCCTTGAAAATTTGTTTGAGCTTGGGGTTCAACCTCCTCTATGGTTACCTCTTTGGTTTTATGGAGGAGTCTATATTGATTCTATGCTAGCATATCCTTGAATCAATTCCAGTGAGCTCATGACATGACCAAGCAAAGGCTATTAGCCATTTGTTAACAACTTTCAATAGCTTATTTTTCTACAAGGAAGTAAGATTAGCATTGATGATAATTAGCTTACTATTTTTTAAAAAGGCATATTCCATCCTAGCTAGTATAGTTTTCAACTCAAGTAGCACCTACTTGAATGTTTCAAGGATTTCCAACTCTTTCTAATTAATCTCACTTTATTCATTGGAGAGATGGTAATGGACTTGCCCTAGTTTATCCATCCTTTCAACATAGACACTCATGAGGCTCTCAGTCTGTTCCATGCATAGTGTTGAGCTACTCTTTATTTCATCTATCAGCAACTAGATGTCCTCATATTTTATGACTACTACTTATAGGCACCTTTGAATTTCTGTGAATTCTAGATACTACCTACAGGCTCTGAGTGTTATGCTTCTTATAGTTCACAGTTTTTGCACATAGTAGAACATTGTGTCATTATACATAATGCATGGAATGTGCTTCTTCTCTATATTTCCAAATTCATTCTCCTTGGATATTTTCAATGAGAGGTCTCTTATACTCAACTATGCATCAATTATCCTCAGCCATGCTCTTACCATAATGATAGGAAAGTCCCCTTTGCAGTTATTCACACGTATCACCAAGAAGTTAATAGGATAGGATCATCCACAAATGGTGGTCACAATATCTTCCATTAATTCCAATGGGATAGTGATGGACTAATCTGCTAACTCTAAGTGAATGTTGCTCTTTTTGAGTGGAAGCAGGTTCAAGGCCTTGTACATCTCTTGTGATATCAAATTAACACTAGAACTTGAGTCCAAAAAAGACTTGCAAGGTTCATACATGATGATTTGCAAATAGATGAGGGCACTCCTAGGCTCAAATCTCTTCTTGAAAAGGTGACCAACCTTAATCCAATTATTTATCGCATGGATCAACATTATAGTGCATAATTTGGGAGGAGTTTAGTTTGAAGGGTTCTTGATGGACATTTTAGAGGACATAGAAGAAGTAGGGTCAACAACTACAAGTGTCTATGATGGCTTGGTAGAACTATTGGTTCTAAAAAAGGATCATTTTTAAGCCTTAATGTCAGAACCACTTGGCTAAGTAGCCAATTGTAAGTTCGTAGCCCTTGTGACATTTCTTTGCTATAGCTGGGTTCGTATTTCTCCCTACATGGATGGAGCAGGTGGCAAAGGAGTTAAGGATGAAGGTGAGGAATGGAAGGATGAGGAGGGTAATATAGAAATGGGGACTCCCCATTTGAATATGATGCTCTATAATATTCCAAAGGGTAATAGTGATGTTGGAAGGAAGCATGACTAGAAGAGTCACATGGTGAAATGGGTTGCTAAACATAGTATCCATATGGATCTAGCTAGTGGTAAGGGTACTTGTGCCTTGGTGGTGGCATCCCCCATGACTATGGGTGTTGTCACTACTGAGACTTCTCGTGAGGCTAAGGTAGCAATTGACCCAAATAGTAGGCTTATTGGTGGAACTACCAATAGTTGCCTTGGTAGTAAGGCAACCTCCTAGGTATTTGACATTTCTCCAAGTGAGGATTTAAATCATATGCCCTGGATTCCTGCAAGTGTGACACAATTGCAAAACACCCCTTAAGATGTTCATATTGATAGATGTCACACCCATCATCATCTATTTTGGAATTTGCAACCTCCTTCACTGCAACAACTTTGCCCTTATTCTTTTGATGGGTTTCGTTCAGCTTTCTTCTTCTTCCTTCTGTCACATTCACTACCTCCTTATTCTTTATTCTCCTCAGTAATTCTTATAGCAATTTGAAAATTTTTATCAAAGGAGTACCACATTTTATCAACCTTGGCCAATATTTCAAAGACAAGTTTTTGTATTGATAAGGTTTTTCATTGCTCATTGCACTACTTCATCAAGTAGTGCCTCCTCCTCATTGTTACAGAAAAGTACCTCTTTCTTGTGACTAGATGGGTTCTTATTATACTCTTCTACACTTTCCCTATTTTTTAGCTCACCTTATTTAAACATCACAAAAGTTTGCATGTTATAGCCAATTTTCATCATGTAGCTTTCACCCCATGAAACCTGAGGTAAAACTTCATTGTAAATGTAAAAATTGTAACCAATAGTGGGAAATTTTATATAGTTTATACTTTTGGGACTAAAAAATTCCTTATAAGTGGTCAAAGCCTCGTTACCTAAGTGAAAAAAAGTTACTTGGTGTCTATATTTGGGCTTGGGGGGTCAAAAATGCCTTTTGGAATGCCAAAAATGGCAATTTGATGGATTTTATGGGGGCTATACATTTTTCTACTTTGGAAATACTTATAGGAGGGTAAACCATACCTACCCCTAGGGTGGAGCCTCCACCCCAGTGTTGAAATTACATTACCCCCAATGTGGAAGCCACAAGAGCACAATTTTAAAACTCCATGCATTCCAACATTTACCAACCACTCTAGCAAGGATGGCAGAAGGCTCAACATTGAAGATTCATCTCCAGCGTGGAAGGTGTACCCCTATTACTAATTATAGTAAATAGAATGGTCATTGGAGGAAGGCACTTACTATGTATAGTAACCCCCAAAATTTGGGCACCCATTTCACCTATATGAGATAGAAATTTGCAACAATTTGATAGCCAATTTGCAGCCAAATTACAACCAAATTAAAGTCATTTATAGCACCATTCATGTCCTAAGACCTATAAAAATAAGCCTCAAATACCATTGATAGGTTTTTCTCTTTTGGCACTTGAATACATTGAGCATACATACATTCCACACTTGGGCATTTTCAACCACTCAAGAGCTCTTGCAATTTCTCACATTTGCATTCACTTGAATCCTAGCATGAAAGTATTATAGCCTTGAGGCTTGTGGATTTTTGGTATTAATGCTACATTTCTAGGATACCCAATACCTAGTGTGGAGTAATCTAACATCCAAATTTTCCACTTTTCTCACCACTCAACAGTGATCAATCTTGCAAACCTAGAGTAGCAACAAAGGAGGTTTAATAACATTGGGAGTGCTAGAACATTTTGATTATGGAGTTGAACACATCAACTTCAACAAGCCCTAAACCCTCACTCAAGTGAACCCCTCCTATTATCCTCTCAGGAATACTTTATACATAATCTCTTAACTATGCTTTAATTGATTCTTTGTAAAATAAAGCTTATAGTTTTGGTTTGTGTTTAGATTAAATTTGTCATTTATTTTATTGCATTTATATTATTTCGATTTGCAATTATATTATTTATCCCATTTTGCATTTTTAAGTCCCTGGTTAGTCTACTGGATCAGCTAGGGCACCCCAAATCCCATTCTTCTGGAGGCCCTCAGGATTCGTGGGTTGAGAATTGATATTCACCAAATCCGTTAGTCTTTCCAACGATCAGTTTTTTTGGTCACTACAATTTTCTAAGTGCTAGAAGGAGGGTCTCTGCCCAATTTTTATGCCAAAATCTATTATCCATATTACCAATGTTGTCTCCTAGCAATAAATTTTCATTTTTTAAGCCAATACC
>MNCI01036277.1:14912-72185 GCA_015680685.1 Gnetum montanum | reverse complement strand
CCCCCCCCCCCCTGGTAGTAAGCATAGAAACCTTAAGAATCATTTAATTTTTTCTACCACCTTTTTTGCCATAAAACTAACATTGGTATCAACACTAACCAAACCTACTTTCCTTTCCTTTGTGGTAAAAGTTGGTAGCTTGCCAAAACCATTTTTTGAAACAACCAAGTTTCCATTTTGGTCCTCAAACTTTCCTCCTCTCTCTTCAATGTTGAAATAGGAGGTGTAAGATTCCCATCATCTCACCTCACTTCTTTCCTCCCTACCATACCCAGCATAGAGGTAGCTATGACATCAATGTAGAGAGTGTTTAACATCAATGTTTCTAGCTTTCCATTTTTGGTAACGGAGTAAACCCCCTTAACCGCAACCCCCCACCCCGTCCCCCTCCCCCCACTTATTAATTTTACTAAGTGCTTCATTTTCAATTTTTTTTCTTCCTTTAATCATTTTTTAATTCCACTTGTTGTGATCCACCTTTCTTATTGTTGTTTATAACATGTTTTAAGCTATTTGTTGCACCTATAATTTTTAGCCTTCCCCTTATCAACATTGGATTAAAAGGTGTGAGATTCCCATCATATTATTCCCTTTTCTTTTCTTTCTTACCATACTTAATGTAGAGGTAGTTAGGGGGCTAGCATTGGTAGGGCTTGTTACTAATTTTCCTAGCTTTCCATTTCTGGTAAATGGTAAAACCCCCTTTATCCCCCTACTTACTAATTATAGTAAGTACTTCATTTTCAATTATTTTTGCTTCCTTTTAAATGTTTCTGAATTCTATTTGCTAGAATTTACTTTTGCTTCACCATTTATAGCCTACATTAAACCATTTTCAACACTATAGCCATGTCTTTCCAAGAGTGTACCAAATTGCCCCTTCATCCTCACTGACAAAGGTCCTAGCCAACAAGCCTTGAGGGTTTATGATCCCAAAGATCCTACCATCATCAAGTGTAGGTGATATTTGAGGGTCAAAGAAAAAATTCTTGACTTTTCAACCATAAATGAAGATCATTATAACTTCATTTATGCCAAAATGTAGGCTAGCATGTTGATTCCAAATGTGGAAGTAGAATCCAAGAGGGAGTTTGAGCTCATACACCAAGGTGGAAAGGAGTATATCTTTTCCCCAATGACCAAATACCCCTCAATGATGTCTATACTAACATCCTAGCCTAATTGATTACGATGGAAGAGGAGGATGACAAGCATAGCTCTATTGAACAACAAGAAGAGAAGGATGAATTTAAGGTAGAATTTGAACCTAAAGACATCTTGGAAGGATTATTCCAACAAACATCCCTCAAGCTCATAATATCTTCCTTTTAACACTTTTGTTTTCCTCATGGGCATGGTGCCATCATCCCCCACTCCCTCCTACCCTACTATGATAGACCCCATGCTAGTTATAGCCATATATCAAACTTAATCAATGTTACAACTAGCAACTTATAACTTGTGAATGACATTCGCTACAAAATCCCAATCTATACAACCATCAACAGTGGTTTTTACCACCACAAATCCATTAACTACCCATGTGGGGCCCACCATGGAACCCCAAGCAACTCAAGGGCCATACACCCCCTTCATTCCATTTATGCCTTAGGTACCGACACAAACATCTTTTTCCTTATTTGGCCCACAAGCTATGACCATGATGCAACCAATTTCTTCTATCTTGCAATCCATAGCAAGGCCACAAGCCTCACAACAAATGCCATAGTCATATGAACAAACTTCATAGCCAACAGAGCCATCATAGGGATTGGATCAAGCCTTCTAGATGATCCAGGACCTAACAAAGGAGCTAAAGAGGCTTAAAGCCTCTACTTCACAAATTTTGAAAATTATGAACTTCTACTAGGATGATTCGATTAGTCCTATAGTCCCACCCTTAACACTTCCTCCTAGTATCCCTATTTCCCAGTTTAGCAAAAGGTGATCCTAACGCTCACCTCATTACCTTTTGACCTAAGTGCTTACTCTTGTAGCCATGGCCTCATACCATCATGAGGATTTTCCTCATGTCTTTGATTGGGAAAGCATTTTATTAGTACTACACATTACCTAGAGGATCCATATCCTCTCTTGATGACTTAATAGCCCAGTTTGTTAATCATTTCAAGTATAACTTAAATCCAAACACCCCACTTGACCAACTCATGAAGATCAAGTCGGGACCCCTAGAACCTGTGTAGAAGTTCATCCAACAATGGAATGAACTTCTAAATGAAATACCAAAGCCTATAGCTAAAGCATACTTTCTGGCTATATTTAATGGGATGGTTAATGACTTTATCAAGTTGAAGCTCTACTACCTTGACTTGTGATCTTACAACTAAGAATGTTTGCCAAACCAAGAACATAAAGGATACTACAAAGGCTAGTTATGATTTCACCTACGTAGCATGTAAAATCCAACATTAGGAACAAAAAAAAATAATATGACCATAGAAACTATGACCAAAGAAGCAAATACCACAAACTAAGGGCTAAGGGCAAACCCACCCAATTCCCCCACTAATGACCGTAATTACTAACCATTAACCTCTAGGGCCACTATGTCAACAACAACCAAATCCAATTTTGAAAGAAATGATACGCTCGAATACACTAGACTGCCACTAAAACCATCTAAGATGTTATACCAACTTTTAAAAAGTGGATGTACTTAATTTAAAAAGATTTCTAAAGCTTCTTGAAGGAAGCATGATAGGCTTTGTGAAATAGCCACAGATTCCACTAGAGCAATGAAAGATGACCTACAACTACCTAAGTACTTCAAGTTAAACTACTTTTGAAACTATCACCAATTGCCTAGTCATGACATAGACTTTTGCCTCATGTTGCAGGATGACCTACAAAAGATGATAGATAGGAGGGAGTTGGTCTTAGATGCCTCCAACCTAGTTCAACCATAAAATTAGTCAATTTATGTTTACAAGGACCTATTGAATGGTAATG
This sequence comes from Gnetum montanum, assembly GCA_015680685.1. NCBI lineage: Eukaryota > Viridiplantae > Streptophyta > Gnetopsida > Gnetales > Gnetaceae > Gnetum > Gnetum montanum. The sequence goes on along the minus strand of MNCI01036277.1, from coordinate 69,215 downwards.
ATATCCCTTATGTTATTTCAAGATTCAAGATTAATGATAAATGGAAAATCTAAAAGGAACCATTTGTGATCCAAGTATCCCCTTGTGATGAAAGGGCTTCTTCAGCTTCCACTAGCTCAAGATCCCCTTTTGTCATAATAGTACCATCACGATTATCTCTAAGAGAACCTTTTGTCATTAGGCTATTCTAGCCTAGCACAACCCAACCAACCATAGCCCAACCAATTAACACAACTACACAAAAACCTCTTGTGATGGCTAATGTAGCTACCTCTTCCTCACAACCAATAGCTGACAACCAAAAGACCTCAACTAAGTAAAGGATGAAGCACAAGCAAAAGACCAACAATAAGGGTGACAAGTAGATGAAGGCACAAAAGGTAGTGGGACCACCAAAGCCCACTCCCATCTTGGCTATACCCATGACCTCCTTTGTCCAACCTACTTCAACTAACGAGCCACAGGATGGCACCAATAGCCATAACAGAAAAATGAGGAAAAGAACCAAAAACCACAACCTAAAGCCAAAGTTCAAATTTTGGGATACATGGAGGAAGTAAAGCATAACTGGGGTGACAAGCCCATGGCTAACGACAAAACCTTCCTCTCAAGCAAAAGAATATAACTCTGAGCTAGTATGACCTGATCATGAATTCCGCCACACATCATGAGGTGCTAGTTAAAATGTTGACTTCTATCCCTATTAATGAGGACATTCCCACTAATGAGAAAGTCATCCATGCAGTAATGGTGCCTCCCTCACCAAGGGAGGAGAAGTCAACATTCTTAGTATTTCATGATAGTGAAATCAAGGTTAATCCCCAAAATGGTAAAGTGACTAAAGCTCCTCTATTCATAACCATACACATGGGATAGTTCAAAGTGCATTAGGTGCATGTGGATGATGGAGTCACAACCAACGTCATCCCATGTACCATTGTTGAATGCTTATGCATAACTAAGTAGATACAAACTACAACCACTATAGCTCTTAAGCCCTTTAATGGATCAAGGGTTTTCGTCAAGGGATCTATCTTCTTAGAGTTTGTAGCAAGGGAGATTTTCTCCACAATCGCTAATTTCTTGGTGGTAGAGGATACATCAAGATTCAACCTTGTCCTAGGAAGTCCTTGGTTGGCTTAATTATGGGCCACATCCTCTTCCATCCATCAAGAAATTAACCTTCCTTATGAGGAAGGTGAAGTCATCATTCATGGTGATAGCATGGTTTCCCTAACTATCAACAACATTAACATAGAGTAGGGGTCTAAAGTGGAGAAGCTCCCAGTCATGAAATTCAACCACCCAAAAGAAAGTAACAACCCAACAATGACAATGATAGACAATAGGATGCATTATGGGATGAACTCACTTTTAGCATCATTAGTGGAGCTAATCGTAAAAATAAGCTTATGCAAAATAGACCTTACTTATCCCCTAATATTGCAAAGATTAGGGAGAATATACATAAGTGAAGTGCAACTTAACCTTTCCATCCCATGTCCTTATAACTAGATGCATCAATTGCCATGTATCATAACCTTTATTTTTTAATTTGTTATACCTTTTTATGCATTTTTGTTCTACTCTTTATTCATGTAGCATATGCATATAGCCTAAGTTTCTACTTTTATTTGCATTTTTACTTATTTATTACAACCTTTCTTTACTATTACTCATATTATAACCATAAAAAAACCTTATAAATATATTTCTTTTCCATCATTGGCCCACTATGGCCTTAAAATAGCAAAATTATGTTCTTTTATTACCTTAAATTGGTGACACAATTCGCTAAGACTTTAAACTGGAAACATAGGTCGCCATGACCTCAAACTGGCAAAACAATTCAACATGAGCCCACTATGGCCTAAAACTAGCAAACATATCTTTTATTATTATATCTATCTTTTCTTAGCCTATTATCGCATCAACTAGCTATTTGATGTTTGATGAGCAGTGAGGTATCCCTATGCTCAACCATACGAATACAAGCGTCCACGCACGATCCGGTCAAATTCCAAGGACTAAGTGCTTATGCACATTTGTGGAATAAGAATGGATTGATCAATCGTTATCTTCTCAAGCTTACTTGTATGTCATAATTGTATGGTTAAGTAAACTTGAGGCATATGATTTTTATACTTTTTTGTGTTTTTATGTCCTGCTACTAATAAGGGAGGAGAGAGAGATAACTAAGTAACTAATTTAATTCGACTACTTATTAACTAGGCTCTAACTAATCCTACCACCGTTATCCATTCTCACTTGTCATACACATCTTGAACCAATGCAACACTACTGGGATTACCAAACGCTAATCGTTACTAGGTTACCAAGTGTTACACGCATGCTCTAAGTGATTGTACTATGTGTGCTTACTTAGGAGAGTTGTAGGGTGAGAGAGAATCATTAATTAAATAAGAAAAGCATTAAGTAATAGTAATTAACATTAATTAATCTATTTTGAATACTACAAGGTTTATCATAAAGTTTGTCTTTATTGTCATACATAAGGTGTGCTCAGGTACACAATGCTCGAATAAAGATCTGTTCACTTTATGACTCCTACTGCACGCATGCAGAAATAATTCTAAGTCTAAGGGAGATAAGTTAAGAGTCTAGGTAAGGGACTAAGACTAACTATGCAAACCAAGTGCACCTGCTTTTTATTTATAGGCAATGAGGTAGGCTGCGATATCACATACGTGATATCGCATGGAAGGCCACGATATCACGTACACAATATCGCGACTCATCATACTCCCACGACTAAATAAAAAATCATCCTTGACTTCCTTACAAAATATTGGAAAGGTATGAGATTATTGATTGAATGAGAACTAACAGCAATAGGGAATAACAGACTCAAAGTGCCCGGTGAATAGATCGACAAACATATTACAAAATTGGTGTTCACACCCTTTGAGGTGAACACTGTAGATGGATGACATCCAGACCTTCACTTGACAACTTAAAGAGAAAGAGGAAGAAAAGAAAATGAGGCATGTTGCTACCAATGCCAAGATTGCACCCTTCGTTGTTTATCTATAGCCATGTGATCAGACTTGTTCCTGACATAAACATTTCAGCTCCAGTCCATCTCAAGTGCTTCCTCCTATTCTAGTCCATAGTTCATGTAATCACCATCTGCACACACAACACAGTCACGAACGAGCAAGGACAAGTAAGCCACAATGCAATTGATACCTTTCCTTAATAAAAAGTGCATTGGTTGGGTTGTGGTTATGGTAGAAACTAGGTTAGAGGTTTATTACTCATAACTACCCAAGGTGTAGGGGTTAGGCAAGTAGTAGAATGGAGAAATTGAAAAATTTGTGCTAGGGCCCCCATGACTAAGAGAAAACCTCTAGTAGCAATAAGATAAAAAAATATAAGGAATAAGAAAAATGGAAAAAAATAACAATGACAACGCCAATAAAGTGGATGTCAAATATGGGGATGAAACAAGAAATGGTTGATTGTTGAGAATGTTTAAGGAAAAGAACGTAAAAACTACACCACAAAGGAATGCCAATGGGTCCTCCCCAAAGCAAGCTCATGCCCTTTATACCCTAACATAGCCACAAACAAAAGAGTCTGTAGGCTCTAGAAATGTCATTTGGAAGCAAGAGTTAAAGAACTTACCCATAAGAATTTACCAAGGAAAAACAATGCATCAACCAAGATATGAACTAATCATAAAACTTGCAATGAGGTGGAAAATGGAAAGAAAGATGGAGAGTAGAAATGGAATGGAATCCCAAGAGTAAAGTTGTGTAAAGTCCCTTGTGTATGTCATGGTTAATGTAACTAAGTAGAACTCATTCCTAATTTGGACTCAAACCAACCACACTTAGTGATCTCACATCAATACACTTGGCCAATCCATTCTCTTGAAGCAACAAGAACGCCTCCACAAAGAGTCACCACCATTCCAAGGAGAGCGAGATGGAGAAGTAGGAAGTGAGAAAGGGCCTTAGTTAGAGGAAACCTTTAGGCATGGGTAACATGTCTTTCCAGTGCCATAACTAGTGCTTGTAGCCCATATTGCTTTATTATGTCTTAGGGGTGTGCTTTGAATTTTCATCTCTTTTTTTGGCATGATAACCACACCATGCAAAGACTTATTTTTATTCACTCAATTTCTTGATATTTGATTGATGGTGGTGAAAAACCCAAGAAAAAGCATCCAAGAACCCAAGAGAATAGCCAACACAAATGCATCAAATCCCTTTGAAGTCACACCCTTTTCAACCATTGAGTCCTTCCTTTATTTTGAAAAATACCAAGCCACCAATTTATTAAGAAGTTGATTAGAAAAAGGGAATATATAGTTCCAAGCCAAGGGAGACCATAGAGTTGAATGGATGAATGGACGACGTGGACTCATTACTATTTTATCAAAAGAACCATATCATAATATCAACATCATAATTCAAAGGTAAAAACCAGAAATTAGCAATCAATAGTATATAATTCAATCCATCATCAGGAGTACTTATTGTATGACGAATGATAGTAAATCAACCAAAGAAAGAAATAGTAAAAATGTGAATGATGGTGTAAAAAAAATAAGAAGGATTGAAGAAATGTGTAAAAAAAATATAAAAAGAGTTGAGGGCTTAGAATGGTTAGCATTGGTGGCCATCTCCCCCATGACTAAGTTGGAAGGAGGACATCCAAAATAGCGAGCAAGGTTGTCCACCAACAGAGGTAGTATGAGTACTAGCCAATCTAAACTCATGGAAGGTTTGGTTTGCTAGACATTGACCAACAGTTTCTTATCCAAGCTCTCAAGTTTGTATATCATCATGGCCCCTGAAGGAAAGGTTGCATGGATGACATAAGGTCCTTTTCATAGTGTTTGAAATTTGGTACATTGTGGCACATGTGTGGGATTTTAGTAGAGAACCTTATCTCCTAGTTGATATTTAACTTTCCTAATTCTTAGGTCATGAGATTATTTATTGAAGGCCTTGTGCAATTCGTTAGATGACAGGGCAACCAATCAATTCTCATCTAGCAAGTTAAGGATCATCAACTGTTGTTTTTGTGCTAGATCGAGGTCAAGGTTGAGGTCACATACTATGGATAGTGTACAAAGCTTAGTTTGAATGGGAAGCATTGGTAATTTACTATACACTAACTCATAGGAAGAGTAGCCTATAGGGAGTTTCCATGTGGAGCGGTATGCCCAAAGAGCATCATTCAGTTTAGTGCTCCAATATTGCCTAAACTTGCTAGTGGTTCTTGTCAATATCTTCATAATCTCCTTGTTGGTGCCTTCGGCTTGACCGTTCGCTTGGGGGCGATATGGTGTAGTCATTTTGCACTCAACCCCTAAGCATTGCATTAATTTTCAAAAAGTAGCACCTGTGAAGTGTGTACCATTGTCTGAAATATGTGCACAAGGCACACCAAACCTATTTATGATTTGTTGTTGAACAAATCGTGCAACTGTAGATGATGTACAATCCTTAACAGTAGCTGCTTCTGCCCATTTTGTAAGGTAATCAATGACATCAATAATATACTCTTTTCCACTGGACATTGGTGTAATCAGCCCCATAAAATCAATTCCCCAAATGTCAAAGGGTTCTAAAGGTTGGATACATTGTTGCGAGCCCTCCATTCTAGTAGTCATCCCCCCATCATGTTGGTAGCACTCAGAAGATTAGACGAAATGATGGGTGTCCCAGAACAATGTAGGCCAATAATATCCTACAAACAAGATCTTAATGTTTGTTCATCTCCTAGTGTAATGACCCCACAAGGACCCTTATGAATGTCTTGGAGAACTCACAATTGATCTTCATCAGGAACACACCATCAGACCAAGCCATCAGGACATACTTTGTAAAGTTTCCCATTGATTTCCATAAAATATTTGGCTTGGTGAAGAAACTATTATTTCTTTTTAGAGTCAAACCCTTGTGGTGTTTTTTGTGTAAGGAGATAGATGAGAATGCTACTATACGAGTTGGTCTCTATGGTTAATTGATTATTCACTACACCTACAAAGAGGAGTTCATCTGGGAAATAATCAGAAATTGGATACTCATCCTCTTTGCTATCCCATCGCAATCGAGATAAATGATCAGCAACTACGTTCTTGGTTCCTTTACAATCGATCATCATAAGATTGAACTCTTGTAAGATTACAAGCCATCATATGATGCAAGGGCTTACCATTGGTTTATTCATCAAGAACCTAATTGCACTATGATCTATGTGCACGAATACCTTAGAGCCCAAAACATAGTGCCTAAATTTTTCTAATGTAAACATTACAGCCATGAATTCTTTCTTTGTTGTAGTGCAGTTAAGTTCTACACCAGAAATACTTCTAATTGCATAGTGGATGCAATAAGGATGCTTTCGATCATCTAATTATGTAAGTGTGGCTCCTAAAGCATAGTTGGATGTGTCAATCATTATGTGGAATGGCCTAGACTAGTTAGGAGCTTGTAGGATAGGCGTTTCTACCAGCTTTTGTTTTAAAGTTTGAAAAGTGAGTTCGCTTTACCTAGTCCATTCGAAAGGTACATCCTTTTTTTTTAGTTCAACCAATGGTTTTGCAACCTTTGAAAAGTTCTCAATAAACCTTCTGTAGTAGCCAATGTATCCAAGAAATGACTAGATATCTTTTACAGTTTCTGGTTGATGAGTAATTCCTTGGATAACTTTGCTCTTTTCAAGGTCTACCTCTATCCTTGTTTGTGAAATTGTATGTCCTAGTACGACGCCTTATTGGACCATCAAATGGATTTTCTACCAATTAAGCCTTAAATTGGTTTCTGCACATCATTTTAATACTTGCTCTAACTAGTTTAAGGCTTGATCAAAGTTTTCTCTATAGGTGGAGAAGTTGTCCATGAAGATCTCCACACTGTTTCCTATCTGCTGCTAGAATATGCTTAGAACTAATCATTGAAACGTTACAGGGGAATTGCACAAGCCAAACGACATCTATTTGTATGCAAATGTTCCCTAAGGACTAGTGAACATAGTCTTGGCTTGGTCTTCTAGGGTTATTTGTATTTGGTTGTACCCACTGTACCCATCTAGAAAACTACAGTAGCGATGCCCTATGGTGGTGTCTAAGACTTGGTCAATGAATGGCAATGGAAAGTGGTCCTTGAATGTTGCCATGTTTGGTAGCCTGAAATCTATCCACACTCTCCATTTGACTCCCTTTTTGGGCACTATCACTAAGGGGCTAATCCATTCGCTATCAGCAATGGGGTAGATGAACCCAGCTTTTAGAAGCTATTCAATTTCTTCCTTAACTTCTTGCTTCAGCTTTGGGTTCAATCACCTCTGTGGCTATCTTTGAGACTTCATGGAGGGGTCGGTGTAAATTCTATGTTGGAATATCCTAAGATCTATTCTAGTTAATTTGGGATAGGACCAACTGAAGGATTTCAACCATTTATTTATCACTTTCAGCAGTCATTCTTTTTGAGGAGCAAGCTTCAGATTAATAATTACCAATTTTTCATTTTTAAGAAATGTGTATTCCATACCGGTGGACAATGGTTTTAGCTTAAGAGGCTCTTACTTAAACTTATCAAAGATTTCCAACTTCCCCTAGTTGATATTTTCAAGGTCAAGACTTGGAAGTTGGCGATGGACTTGCTCTAATATGTGTATGCTATTGATGTAAGCATAAGTCAAACCCTCAGTTGGTTCCATGCATATAGTTGAACTGCTCTTTTGATCAGCTATTAGCCACTGGGTACCTTCCTATCTTGTGGCTGTTGCATACAATCATCTTTGTATATCAATCACTTGTGCACACTGATTATATACAGGAAATGTTAAACGTTGCATGAACCATGACTTCTACATGCAATTACACCCTAAGTCAGTGGATGCAATGCATGGAACTTTCTTCTTATCGATCTTTCCAAATGTATTTTTCTTAGATATTTCTAGGGAAAGATCATGGATTCCTAGGCACATGTCAACTATGCCTAGCCATGCTCTTCCCATTATGATTGGGAAGTTCCCCTTACCATTGTTCAATTGAATCACTAGGAAGTCAGCTAGATATGACCACCCACAAATACTGGTGACAATGTCCTCTACTAGTCTCAATGGGAAAATGATGGATTGGTTGACCAACTCTAAACGAATGTTACTCTCTTTTAATGGAGGCAGGTTCCAAGCCTTATACATTTCTTGAGAAATCAAGTTGACACCAGAACTTGAATCCAAAAGAGCTTTGCATGGATTATTTCTAGCAATTTGTAGATATATCAGAGGACTCCTAGGATCAAATAATTTCCTAAGAAGATGGTCAGCTTTTATCAAATCAGTAATGGCATAAGTTAACATAACCATATGCATTGAGCATAGTTTTCGGTTGAAGGGAGATCTAAAGCTTCAAGTGATAGTGAGGCAATTGAAGAATCAACCGCTTGTGGTCGCAAGGGCTTAGTTGGATTGTTGGTTCTAAAGAAAGGTATTTTCTTCATGCAGTTGTTACAACCAACCATAGGTTGAAGGATCACAACCCTTGTGGCATTACGTTGCTACAAATAGGTAGGGAGTTCACCCTACATAGCTGGAGCAGGTGCTAATGGAGTTAAAGGTAAAAGAGGTGTAGTCAGATGAGAAGGATGATATGTTTGTGGAACATTGCCCCTAAAAGAAGGAGTTCTATAATACTCATGAGCTTGGTAGTGAGGTTGAGGAGTAATGTGACTAGTAGAGTCACATGGAGAGATTGGTTGCTGCACGTAATATCCATATGGGTTAGGTTTCCAGTAAGGATACTATTGCCTTGGTGGTGGAATTCCCCATGATCGTGGATACTACCATTGTTGATACTACTTGATTGGTTGTGGTGGAGTTCCACTTGGATAATATGTTAAGGATTGGTGGAACTGTCTTGAGTTACCTTGAGGATAAGGTAACCTTCGAGGTGTTTTCCTTTTGTTTAATCGTGGGTTGAGTGTATACATCCTAGAATCTTGTAGATGTGGGATTATAAAGTAACATCCTTTAGGATGGACATATTAGCATATCCCACATCCACTATCATTGTCTATATCGGAATCCACAACCTTCTTGATAATGGCAACTTTGCCCTTACCCTTATTATGTGCATGTTCAGTTTCTCTCTTTTTTTCTTTTTCGCAATCACTACCTTACTCTCTAGACTCCTCTACTATCTTAAGAATGGTTTGAAATTTATCATCTAGGGAATCCCACATTTGGTTTACCTTTGCTGATAAATTCGATGCTAATTTTTCGATAGGCAAGGTTTTCTTATTCACCATCTCTTTGAGTAGTGACTCTTCTTCATCCTCACAGAATCTTACTTCTTTCTTTTGGAGGGAAGGATATTTGTTATATTCCTTTGCACTCTCTCTTTTCCTTAACTCACCTTCTTCTTTAGCAACTTGCTCCAATAATCTTTGAACTTCATGGATCCTAAGCTTGGATAGTCTTCCTTGGGCATAAGTCCCAAGGGTTTTTCCTGTTTCATACCTAAGCCCATCTACGAGATGGCATAGTTGATCCCTCTGCGAATAACCATGCCCAGGACAATGATGTAATAGTGCATAATATCAGCCCATGGTAGCATCTAATGGTTCATGTCCTCCTTGTTTCTAGCCTTGGATTTGCTTTCGCTGGTTGGACACTTAGGAGTACATTTAGTACTTATCGTGGAACAATTCTAACATGGTACTCCACCTACGAATGGATTCCAGTTTTAAGGACTAGTACTAGCTCTCTGCTTCTTTGACTAGAATCTGTGGGAACAACTTAAGTATTTTCCATTCACTTTCTATGTTTTGTAAGGCACATGCATCATGAAATGCTCGTAGATGATTTTGAGGATCAGCATTGTATCCCTCTTCAAATNCCCCCCTTCAAATAGTGGGATGTTGTTCATGTCTAATCTCTTGATCCTACTATCTTTTTGGTGCCTTGTTGGAATTCTGATAGCCTCAGTTATGTCTAGCATACTTCAAGTAGTGAGTAGGGGTTCATCGTGATTGTCCCTTCTATGGTATCTATGATGCCTATGTTGTTCCCTACTCTCCCTTCTTTCATGATGTGTTTCTCTAGAATGCCCTCGTCCCCTTTCTTGACTATTTTGTCTATGACTCCCATTTTGCTTACCCTTATCCTCATGGTCTTTGTCTTTGTGACTACACCAGATCCTAAAGGAGAGGGTGAAGGAGATGATGAAGGTGAAGAAGAAGGAGGACTATCACCATGTCATTGTTTGCTTTCTTCTCTTCGGTGGTCGTGGCCCCAATCATGGCTACAATTGGAATGTCCATCTTTGTCATGTGTTTGTGTTCCTTTTTTAGATTCTTTGTGTCTATCGATACCAGAATCTGGGTTATGGATAGTTGAGTAAAGATTCTGATACACAACCCCTTAACTAAAGTCAACAGGAGGAATATGATTATGTGGGCAACTATCTAAGCCAAGTTCACCACCCTCATTTTCACTTAGGACATGTGGGACATTCTACGACAACTTTCCCTTCAGGGATTCATGACGTCTATCCTATTACAAATCCCTTTAGCATTATGCCTTTGTGGGCCGATACTCTCTCAAGTCATGATCATGCACAACGTACTCTGCCTATAAATGTTGCATACCAATTCATGTGAGATCACGAAGAAGCATTCCTAGGATAGAGAAATCAGGAGGTAACACTATGTTACCTTCTAAATCTTGCCAACATAGTTGTTCATCCTAGTGGAGGATAAAGGTAAAGTTTGGTACATATTCTTCAGGATGAACATATACCACATGAAACTATTGAGGGACTGGTGGATTATCATGTGTACTATGCCTCTGATTATTCCCTGTATTAGACCTAGGCGGTGAAACACTTTCGTACGAAGAAGGAGACATGATTTTCTATTCAATGTGCAATGTATTATTATTTATTATTTTTCCTTAACTAACCCCAAGGGTTCATTCCAATGATGTGAAATATTTCCTATGTTTTGGTTAGTGCACAAACAACAAATTCCCCAGCAACAGTGCCAATGATGAGCGATGAGGTATCCTTATGCTCAACCATATGAATACGAGCATCCATGCATGATCCAATCGAATTCCAAGGACTAAGTGCTTATGCACCTTTGTGGAGCAAGAATGGGTTGATCAATCATTGTCTTTCCAAGCTTACTTATATGTCACAATTGTATGTTTAAGTAAACTTAAGGCATATGATTTTTATACTTTTTTTGTGTTTCTATGTCCTGCTGCTAATAAGGGAGGAGAGAGAGATAACTAAGTAACTAATTTAATTCAACTACTTATTAACTAGGCTCTAATTGATCCTAACACTAGTATCCATTCTCACTTGTTGTGCACATCTTGAACCAATGCAACACTACTGGGATTACCAAATGCTAATCGTTACTGGGTTACCAAGTGTTACACGCATGCTAGAAGTGATTGTACTGTGTGTGCTTACTTAGGAGAGTTGTATGATGAGAGAGAATCATTAATTAACTAAGGAAAGCATTAAGTAACAATAATTAACATTAATTAATCTATTCTAAATGCATCAAGGTTTATCAAAAATTCCATCTTTATTTCTGTACACAAGGTGTGCTCACATACACAATGCTCGAATAAAGATCCGTTCATTTTATGACTCCTACTACGAGCACACAGAAATAATTCTAACTCTAAGAGGGAGAAAAGGCAAGAGTTTGGGTAAGGGACTAAAACTAACTATGCAAACCAAGTGCACCTGCCTCTTATTTTAAGGTAATGAGGCAGGCCACAATATCGCGTACGTGATATCGCATGGAAGGCCATGATATCGCGTACACAATATTGCAGCTCATCAATGTTATAATCGTAATGTCATTATAGTCATGCACAACATTTACAATGCTTACTACAACAATAGATATATACCCAAAAGTAAAATCAAAATTTTTAATTTAAATTTAAAGTGTCCATAATAGCCATGGCCACACTATGTTGCAAAAATGTTAAATAATAATAATAATAATAGTCTTGGCTAATCATAACCATTAACATGAAAATAAAAACAAATAGCCATCATGCTAAACTAATCTAATGGAGGTTGCTAAGAGGCATTTGAAAGAGGAAGTGGTGGGTCATTCCCACCCTCACCACTAGGGTCGCCAATGTCTCCTAAGGCTTGAAAAACAACAACACATAGCCAGTTAGTAATCCATAGCCAAATTATAGCTTAAAAAACTAGAACATAAAATATATCAAACCTGTGAGGATTCTAACTCCATAAATTTCAAGGGTAGATGGTGAAGGCCTTCCTCTAAATGATGGAGGATGTGGTCAACATCCCCAAGATCAATGCTAGTCAACATCCCCAAGATCAACACTAAAAAGGATGTTGGTCCTATGTATAGCAATCCAAGTAGGAGGATCCCAAGTAGTAGTAGTCGTAGAAGTCTCACCTGTTGTAGTGGTAATCTAAAGAGTAGTGTATTACTCCACCATGAGAGTACTTTCAAAAAGTTGATAAGCACTCTCTAATTGGATCCCCTGGATGAATAACTCTCTCTTGCATTATTCAACTGACTCCTCCTTAAGCCACTTAAGGTAGGCCCCATGATTCACCTTGTACTTTTTCTTCTGGATTTTTTATTTCTTATCCCATTCTAGGACCCAAGCATAGTGATCTTTTCAATCCTTAACCTTCTAGGATATGAGGTCCATCTACATCCTTTGTTCTATCATCTCTCATAAGACCACTACTTTGTCCCAAATGGTATGCCAATAATAGGCCCATGTGATCTCCTTGTTCCATAATTTTTCTAAGTTAGCCACTTAGGCTTCCACAAAGGCCTTATAGTCTTTAATATCTCTAATTGTATTCTCCTACCATTGATTCTTCTCCCTTAAGACCACAACTTCCTCCCATAGGTATTTGTTGAACCTCTCTAGCTCCCATGAAGTTTTTGCACACGACATTGCTAGGTCAATAATAGTTTCATACAAATTCAAGGATACACTAGATACATCAAAAGAAAGCTTAGGCAAGAAGTCAATCTCCATGTCTCTACTGAAGTCCCACTTCATAGAAGGTACTACACAAACATAAAAATACAAACAATAAACATGATGTATAATCTAAGATGGCCATAACATCAGCACAACCTATGACATAGTCAAACAACTAAGGCACATAAAACAAAGCCCTTACCTATTTTGGGTGCAACCTGTTGCAACTAATGAATGATGTCCTTAGCCATCCTGCACATGAATTCCACTTTGTCTGAAGTCTCTACCCATGATTTCACATGAAACTTAGGGACATGGGCTTGCATTGGTGGCTCAGGAACTACTATAAGTATAATAATCATTGAAAGGTTAGGATCAAAAACCAAAATCAAAACAATAAAATATAATGAAAACATTAAGGCATGGGCATACCTGGCTCCTCCTCTTTCTCCTTTGAGATGATTATGGGGGATGTGCCCAATACTACCTCATCGAACAAGGCATCTAGATCATCTATATCTACATTAGAAAATCCTTCAACCTCAGGTTGCTTTAGGAGTGCCTCTTCTACATGCCTTTATTCTTCCTCTGTGGTAGCTTAGGTTGCCATAGCCTGATGCTTGTCTATAGTCATAGCATATAGAAAAGTAGTTAACACATGAAAAAAATACCTAACCATAAACTTTAAAGCATCAAAATATCCAAACTTAAATGAAGCATACGTGTAACTGCATGTTGTAATGACGTAAGTTTAAACTTAAGCTTCTTCGGGGTGGGTTGGTCTGATGCTGGCAGTGCTTCCTCCATAGGCCTCTTGAGTTTCTCCCTAGCTATCCCTTTGGCCTCCCTACGTAGTCATTTAGCCTCTAGAACATTAGCAAGAAATGGGAAAGGCTCAACGTCATCCATGCATCCCCTCTAGTGAACTGTAGGCCTGAGCCATTGGATAAATATGCTTCGTCCAAGGCCTAGAAAGTTGGCTTGGGTCTTGGGGAATCCATTGTCCATTCCTGTACACCACTAGAAACTCTACAAACCTCTTCAAATAACCCAAAAAAAATGCATAATGCCTGTGAATTATTCTAGAGGTATCTATGTGGAGTCTAAGGATCTCCTCCTGAAGCCCAACAACCAAAGTAGCCACCTAGTTAAACCGAGTGCCATCCATCAGGACCTTAAAGATCCACCCCGACGTAATGTTAATCACATTATTTTATGATAATAGTTTGAAAATGCATGAGACTTGAATAAAGGATATGATTCCTCCACATGAGGATTCATGAAGCTATCCATGGAAATTCCAAAGTGGCCCATATTGGCACCATGCTACTCCAAAACTTCCTCATGATGGCCTGATTCCCTCACTATTTTGGTGGCAACCTTGGCCCCATCAGTAAGGACACTAAATAAGCTACAAAAGAGGCCCTTACCAATGTCTATGTTGATCTTAACACCCCAAATGGAAATGCTAAAATGACCAGCCTTCTCATCAAAGGAGTTAATGACATGCAACATCTCTACAGTAGGAATGGAAGGGATAGGGGCCATGAATACATCAAGAAAACCTGGATGTTGGATGTTTTCTTGAATGTATCTAAGTGCCTAACCCCTCAACCATTCTTATGCTAATATCACCTCACCAAACTTTAGGATGAGGGTATCCTCATGACGTTATCCTAAAAGTGGTATGGTGACATCATCAGAGGTGGAAGATCTTGTAAAGAAACAACCAAGATTAGCATCAACATAAGTAAGTTTAATAACTAATAAAAGTAATAAAATGTTTAAATATTAGAAGCTATAGTATTTATGTTTACCTTTCCTTTTCTACTTCGATGTGGTTTGAGAAGACATCCCGGTTACAAGGGTCTAATCCATGTTATTAGAATCTACCCACTAAATGTGCATCATCCCATCATCCTTACACTTCTTGTATACAAGATTGAATCTTAAAGGGTATGCATCAAAATCCCCTCTTAGCTATTAATACATAATAGTTCTAATTTGAGGGCCTTTGGTGAATTCATCTAGAGTAGTTTGAGCCACTACCAAGATTTAATCATTAGTGATCAAGCCTTGATCATTGACTTTGTACCTACAAGAAGTTCATAAAGTTGATGAAGTTAGGAAGGAAAGTTTAGCTAAAAAAGCCAAAAAGCATTAAAAAACTATAATAACTATGCTTACCCCTATAGAAAATATATAGTTCTAGGAAAATTCTAGAATAAAGTGTGGGCTCTATGTGCCACCATTAAAGTATTGTCAGCATTATACTAACTATACTCTGGCATCACCCAAATCTCTATAAGGTAACATGGGCTTATGGCATCTTTTGATTCCCCCACTGTCCTAGGAGGCTGATTTTTAGTAATGAACCTAATAATCAAGTTGGATGCCTAAGTTAGTAGGGTCTCCACTATGGCCCCATCCAAATTTGCAAACAAGTGTGACCATAGCATCACACTAAAGTTTTGTAAGATATAGGCAAGGAATTCCCTTGCCCTAGAATAGAACCATAGTGAAACTTGCCCTGAAGGCATATCGGGAAGAGGGGTATTGATCTTGGGGGTTATAAATGTAGCACAAAATACCCACCAACTTCATAATGATGAGGATGGACTTCAAGTAAAGTCAACATGAAGCAAAACAAAAGGATTATGATCGATTAGGATTACTTAGACAAATTTAGAGAAAAACATCTAATCAAAGGTGAAATTAGCCTCTATAAAAAGCTCTAATGTGTTTATCTAAATTAGCTTATGGAATTCCACAAGAAAGCACTATTACAACCTTGCTTGACCTTACATTATGATTGATTGGAATTACTTAACATGTTTGGAAAAAACATCCTAGTCAAAGGTGAAATTAACCTTCATAAAACGATCTAAGGATTTCATCTAAATTAGATTAAGTAATTCCATAAAAAGCACTATTACAAAATATTATAACCTTTCATAGCCTTCATGGCCAAAATAGTATAGCCAAGATTAAGCCTTAGTTTAAAAACACGCATAAACTTAGAAAAAGAGCATTAAAACTTAGAAAAAAGCATATAACCATAGTAAAAATCATTCTAAAAATAATAAAGCTTTGATTTTCTTAAAAAAAAATCTAAAATATAAGTTTTACATGGAAAACTACACATATCAATCACATCCATCCAAAATTTAACCTTGTTCACATAGTTTAGACAAAAAAATTCATCAAAAATTTAAGGAAGCTCTGATTTCAGTGATTCCACCATGGAAAGAACCCCAAAAATCACATGTTTTATAGCCATAACCTTTGCAACTAGAAACACATAGCCTTTTTTATATAAAGTATAGAAAATATTAGCAAAAAGTGTAGCTATCACCATTAACCCATTTTCACACAAGGTTGGTAAAAATTTGTCAAAAATTCATTTGAGCTCCAAATGGAGTGATTTCACAATCATTTGAAAGCTTGAATTGACCCCAAAACATGCATGTATAAAAAATTCAAAACTCTTATTGTTTATATAAAAAAAATTTACTAATGTGGAAAAAATTCTAAAAATGGGACAAAGCTCCTTTTGACATAGATCTACTAAAAACAATTTACCACAAAGTTATTTCAAGTCCAATCAGAGCAATTATACCTCTACTGGAAAGCTGACACCAAGACCCAACTAGCAATAACTAAAAAAAGTCAAAACCCTTGTTGTTTCCTTAAGAAAAATTCATGAACTTACATGGAATCTTAAAAATAGAATAAAAACATAACTACATGACCTTCTTGAAAATAGCCATAACTCCATCATTATTGATCCAAATTGAATGAGACAATATCCATTGGAAAGATTAAATGTAGGGCTACAAACCCATGGCATTGAATTTTGAAAATATGTGGTAATTTTACTAAGAAAAAAATGCACAACATTGTTTTCTTTTTTCATGTAAAAAGCTTAAAAAACTAAAACCCAACTTAACATAGCCATAAAAGCATAGCAAAAATAGCCAAAGTGAGCAATATCCATTAGACAACACACCAAAATAATGGGGTAATATTTTTTAAAAAATTTAATTCTAAAGAATCTTTTGACCTAGATCTAAGAAAAACAGTCATACCCCCAAATTTTGGAAAAAAAGCATGAAAGTGAAAAGCTTAATTTTAAAAATCAAATCTATTAAGGCAAACACAATGAAACAACTATGGATCCATGTGGAAAAGGCCAAAATAAGAGGTGGAATTTCATCAAATTTTCTTTTTACCCCCTCTGTTAGCGTAGATTTGAGAAAGAACAACCCCACATGTGGTAAGAAAATGCAAGAAAACCATAGAAAGTAGCTAGAAACAAAAGCAAAAATAGATAGAACTACCTACCTTGAGTGATAATGGATGAGACTTAGATGGAGATTGGCCTAGGAACCTCTAATAACTCCTTGGCATGCTTGTCTACCTTCTGAATTCTCAGATTCTACCTTTTCCTTCCATGTTGTTTTGGTGCTATGGTAGGCTCAACATTGGGGGTAGATTGAAGATGAGAAAGATGGAGGTTCTATGCTATGTGGAAGGAAGATGGGAGGCTTCTATGCTAAGAATGGATTTCTTCTACCATAATAATTTTTTCCAGAGTGCTCCTTCAATGCGTAGTTTGCAAGAATGATAATTATGATTGAAAACTTATGAAATTTGGCATTAAAACCTACATATAAACCTAAACGCATACCTTAAAACCCTAGCTGCAAATTTAGTGCATCATAACTCCAAGTGCACTAAAGTGTAAAGGAGAAAACTCTCTTCAACATTGATTTTTGTGGGAAATAGCTTCAATTTTCAAATTTTCAAATTTTTGAATTGTGGACCCCACCATACACCTTCTCTCTTGGTCTAAACCTACATCAACATTGAGTTTTGAGCACTTTTGGCACTTCGAAAAAAACAAAGACTCAATTCCCATGCATCCATGATGGGGATATCATACCCAGTAGAGATACATACCTCCCATTCCATAAAACCATTACAACATAGTTATTTTACAATTTTTAGTAACTCCAACCTCCCTTTTCAACCCCAGGATTCTAAAAGGAATGGAACATGGATAAATCTAGATAATTTGGGTTGTCATGCTGGGGAAACTATGCCCAGTATGGAAGAAGGGGGTAACACCCATCCTTACCGTCCAACACCCATCTAGCCCAAGTTTGACCCCCAAAGTGAGCCCACATGACTTAGAACCCCTCTAAGCATCTCCAGCAACCCCATAACCTCATCAAACCTAGTCAAAACCTTGGGATTTGGTGAGGGAGGCTTCATCTATGCTGAGCTTGTCATCCTTAGTGTGGATACATGGGGAGGAAGCCAAAAATAATCCAAATTAACTACCTAGTAGCCATTTCCTAAAGCTTGGTGACCCCTAGACCTTGTTGGAACCATCTAAAGTTTTCAAAGATCTCAAAAGTACTTAAATATTGTACAAAGTTGTCATCCCCCTCCCTCCATGCTAGGGCCATCATGCCCAAAATGGAAGAAGGGGGAAGATTACATGAGAAATCTAGGAACCTCCAAATTGCTAGATCTTAGCACACAGTATTGACTATCGACACCAATAATCCCAGAGACTAACATGCATGGTCAATTAGTTGTCAAACTGGCCTAGATTTGACTTTTTTTTGTTCTTCCACATTGGGGAATACCTCTTCCATGTTGGAAATTCCATCCCCGGTGTGGATAAAAGTTTTCATGTAATTTGACTCTCGAAAGCAACCCAATCCTTCCAAAACCATCAAACTTTCGAAAGTCACCTAAAATAACCAAAACTTTCTTTCCTTGGGTTTTCTACATTGAGG
The DNA here is from genome assembly GCA_015680685.1 of Gnetum montanum. Classification (NCBI taxonomy): domain Eukaryota; kingdom Viridiplantae; phylum Streptophyta; class Gnetopsida; order Gnetales; family Gnetaceae; genus Gnetum; species Gnetum montanum. The sequence goes on along the minus strand of MNCI01036277.1, from coordinate 50,418 downwards.
AGGATCCCATCCCTGCTAAGCATCCTAGTCCCTAGTGTGGATGGAAGTGGAAAAGCCAAAAAACACACCCACAACCCTCAACATAATCAAATTTCCATACTAGGCATCAATAATCAACTCTAGCAACCCTATGGAGGTACATACATGGGAAAAACTAGAAAAAATTAACAAAACGCCTTTACCCCCAATCTTCCACCCTAGGATATAAAAATGGGGGAAACATGAATAACCATTCACCAACTTTCGAAATAACTAGAGTTTGATACTAGGCATTGACAATCGACACTAACCACTTTGTAGACCTACATGGATGGCCAAAAATAATACAAAATGACCAAAAAGATACCCCCTAGTCTTTCACATTGATCATACTATGCCCAACATGGAAAATAGTGAGGAAGCTCAAAGACCATCTAGAAAACCTAGAAACTAACCAGTTTCAAACCCAAACCCTATTCCTCCATCCTAGCAACCTTGGAAGCACACTTGCATAGTTGATTGGGGTTATAACTAGTCTAGATTTGAGATGTATGGGTCTTCCACGATGGGAATCATCCCCTAAACATTAAATAGCATGGAAACTAATGGGGGAACTTTTTTGGGACCCATAAACACCTCAGAACAATAACAAATAACCTTGTATGCACTCATGGCAGCAGCCACTAGAGTCTTCAAACCTCAGAAAACTAATCCTAAATGGCCAAAAAGTGGTTCCTCAAATATTTCATGATGAGCTCCATAACCTTCGCATGCAAAAGTGGGGGAAGCCCAAAAAAATTTGGAGTACTCAAAAGTACCAAATTTTGACATGAAAACCTAGCCCTTGGCCTTCGCAACTCCAAAGGCTGACATGCATGGTTGATTATAATCCAAATTGGCTTAGATCTAGGATTCTTGCTTCATCCACATTGGAGAACGTCCCTTCCACATTGGGCAACATGGAAATAAGGGAAAAAAGCTAATTTTCCACTTTTGATAACAAGTTGACAGTCTCGGAAGCCAGAGATCTATGCCAGAGAAGCCAAAGACCTCATAACCTTAAGATTTTTCTTATTTGAACTTGCTTTTTCCTTCAAAATTCATTCTCCCCTATTTTTCATGCTAGAGAAACTTCCCCAACATGAAAACAGGGGGGAAGAATTTTGACGCCCTTAAATAGTCTTCAAATATGCCCAAAATTAGCCAAAAACTTGTAGAATCATAATTCACGGCCCTAGGGACCTAGAAACCTAATTAATATGCTTCCAAACTGATGAGCAGTGAGTAGACCCTACATCCAACCATAAGAATCACAATTGTTATGCACGATTTGGTCAAATTTCAAGGACTTCAAGGGTTTAACATACACTAGTCTAGGAGGTGAATCAGTTGTTGCAATGGTTGTCTTCCCAGTTACACTTGTGAGTACAAGGGTATGGTTAAGTATAACTCAAGCGTATGATTTTTATCATTTTTATCTTTTTATGTTCTAAGTTACCTAAGAAGAAATAATAAAGAATAAGATAATTAATTACTAAATTAATCTAACTAGCCAACACTTAACTAATCTTAACATAAGCATCTATTCCCACTTTCCATACACATCCTGAACACATATAACACTACTGAGTTACCAAATGTTAAGTGTTACTAGGATTACCAAGTGTTACACATATGCTCAAGGTGATCATACTTATGTATTTTAATTAATCACTATTTGATCTAGCTTAATTAATTACTTGATTATTTAAAACATTAAAGGAAATTGCTTAAAATATTAAATGCTAAAAGAAATAATTAATCTAGTCTAAGTGCTGCAAGGTTTGATCAGAAAGCTCATCTTTATTGCTACACATAATGAAGTGTTTAAGTACAATAGTGCTTGAATAAATATCCATATACTCTTTGATTCCTACTGTAGGCACTTAGAAAATATTCTAATTTTCAAGTGGAAAACTACTTGAGCTTCACTACAATTATGAAATATAATCCCATAATATGATCAAAGATGTACATTTATAGGTGAAATAGGGTGCCCCATCAATGGGTACACGTTAATGGCTCAAAACCTGGATCGAAAGGATCATGTCAACAAGATCCCATCAATGGGATCATGTTGATGGCATCCCATCAATGCAACTAAACCATGCAACTCATCATACCCCCACAACTAAATGAAAACTTATTATTGAGTTCTTTACAAAATTTGGGAAGGTATGGAATTATTGACACACAAACAACACAACAAAAACTAAGTGCCTAGATTGTACAGTTTTACATTGATTACAATACTTTAATGTTTAGGACAAAAAAATTGAAGACTAAGATAAAACTGAAAAATATAATTCCTTACATGATGCGAAGATGTTGGAGAAGATCAAATGTTCCTAGGCAGCGAAGGCTTCCGAGGCTTCGAAGAACCTTCTCTTGCTTCAAGCACATGCCATGATTAAGGTAGTTATGATTATCTTGTGGTAGCTGCAACTTCCAGTGAAAGATGAAAGCTATTCAATAGTGCCTTCATCTTCTCCTCCTTACTCCAAGGATCATTCATAGTCCACGCAGCTTTGCCAAGTGAGCTGGAATTGAAATATCCCATAGACATGGCATTCTAAGGAACAACTCCTTAACATCCACAAACTAGGTAGCAAACTATTTACGTTCAATATCAAATGCTTTCAGTGTATTTCATAGCTCTTGGTAATAATTTATCTACTTAAAAAATATTCTTAGTAGTTGATCATTAATCGATGAATTTTTCTTTGAGAACCTCGAGTTCAGCATTGGTGATCTCAAGCTTTGACTTGGTGTCTTTGTGATGCTTGAACTTTGCCTCGTACAGCAAGTACAAGTTGGTCACTTATTTCTCTAGTTTTTTCTATGGCCTACCAGTAGTCAGCATCACTAGATTTGCACAATGGAGATTAGCAAGCTTCATGTACTCCATCATCTTCTCAATCTACAGCTCTTTCATGTGGATCTCCACTTTGTTGTAGTCATTGAGCCCATCAAAGATAGGCTACTAGACATCACCTTTTTCCTTAAGCTACTAAAGGACCTCATTGATTTTCACCTTCACCATATAAATGTGGTTTTTATTGATTTCTTCTTATAGGAAAGCCTAATCTTTATAATGGTTCTTAACTCTCTCAAATTTGAGAGCCTCATTCTTCTAGGTAACTACTTAAAGGCTTCATCTTGTCTTAGTGTAGGGTTGAGAAATGCAAGATCAGTGACGTGGGCTCTTAATGCAGCAACCACTATAGCCAAGCATTGGTTTTTAGCTTTGGCTATTTTAAGTTACCACTCCAATATAATGCATTTGTCCCTCACTTCTAGAAGCTTTGACTAGATTGCAGTGATTGTATTTGGAAGGTTAAAGAAATTCAAAATCGGTTTCCCAATTCCCACTAGTCTATCTAGCAACTTCTTATGCTAGGCTACATTCAATTTTCCACTAAGGATTCTTGTAGACATCTACACATCTCTAAGTTTAGAAATGTTTGGTATAGATGTTGTAGGTGCATTCAATGCTTCAAAACTCTTATCAGCAACAACCTCTACCATTGTCTTCTGCCCATGGTGTTGCATCACTAGGACAATTGCCTCCTTTCCCTCCTCCAGATGCACTAAAAAAGTAGCGACATTCCAAAAGATTTCTAGGAATTACTACTATTGAGAAAGAGATACCATTACCTCTTAAGGATTAAGATTTTATCTTATGGGAAGCTACATTCTTTGGGCTGAGAAAATTGGTCCACCCCCTTCCATCTAGTTGATAGTTTGAGCCACTGCATTGAGGTGGCTCATCATTGGGTAATACACAAATGGATCATCATCACTTGTTCTTGCTCGTTGCTCCTACTCTTTCAACAGGTACTCTTAGATCTCATGCATGCGCTTAAGGGTAGCACAAGACTCCAATGTTGTTTTGTGAGTAGGTGGTGGAGGCGGTGGTTGTTGCTCCTCTTCTTGGACGACCTTAGCAAGCACCTTGCCCTTCATCATCTCTACCTAGGAAGTAGATAGAGCATGTCAAATAGCATCATTTTTATAGCATTTTATGCCTCTCCTCTTTCATAATTTCTAGATGAGAAATGGAAAGGGGATCACCTTCCTTTCACATTCATTTTCTTTAAATTACTTCTCTATCTCAACATAGATCAACTATGCAAGGTTGACTAGGAATCTACCACTTAGAGCAGTACATGCATGAGTGGATAAGGCTGTGATCTTACTTGGTCTCACTATGGGATTAAGGTAGAAGGCTACAATCTTAAAGTATGCATACTCTGCTATGATTAGTGCACCAAACTCCTTATAGTTTGCATTGGAATCTCTGCTAAATTTACCTTAGTTTTTGGTAACCCAAGGGCATTTGTAATGGCTTTCACTGAATAGGACACTAAAATGTTCTTGATCTTCACTGTTGAACCAGCTTGCTAATTATTTCAAAATAGGTATGTCTCTCCCATGTACGACTCCCCAGTGAAAGTGATTGTGGGCCACATGGGAGAGTTTTGCAATTGAGCTTTAACTTCTAGAGGTGAAAACTTCAAGAAAGATCCAAAGTTTAACTCTTGGAGCATAGATTTCTAGACCTCCTTGTTCACAATCTGCTTGACACATACCTCTATTAAGGTGACCTCAAGGTTTGGTCTAGGCTCAGGTGCCTCATCTTGGTGAGACTGTTTTGTTATGGCCACTTCTTCAAGAATTTGTTGGACAAATTCCACTTTGATCTCCTTCCAAAGAGGTCCCTTGGCATGGATCTCTACTTGTTCATGAGGCTATTCTTAGCCTCTTCCTATTCTTGGTCATTTTTCCCTTTGTTGGGATGGTCCTCCTTCCTACGCGTGCATTCCTTTTGGCACCATTTGTGATCACAACATAACCAAGGATTACCATTCAATGTGTAACTTAAAACATTTTAGTACCTTGTCTCATTAGGTAGTTATGCTTAGGCTAAGTTTAGACCATGTTAAATTGATTATTTTATTATTATTTTGATGATTTTTAACTTAGAATGTCATTGGAGCTTACTGAAAAGGTAACTCTCATAAATTGATGTTTTCATGCTAATTTCTTAGTTAAACCTTTGTGGGAGTTAGAAATTTTTTCAAAAAAAATTTCATCAAAAACTTAAGGTTTGTTACCCCCACGATGAAGATCTTACCTTCGATAGCTACAAGGTTCAAAAATAGAGTGAGTCAGATAAATAATTAGGAAGACATGGCTATTGGAATGTTCTAGGCTCTAAAAATTTCAAAAACTCCCCTCTCATTTATGAGCAAATGTGAAAAATTCTTAAGCATTCACATGTATTTATAGGAATTTTTACCTTGCATCAATGGGGTTGCATTGATAGGGTTGTCTTAATGGATGTGATGTGTATATGAGGCTCCATTGACGGAGTTATAGTGGAAAACTTTTCACATTGAATAACTTGAAAAATACATGGAGTTTTTACATGAAATTGAATTCTACATAGATCCAAAAAAGTTGTCAACATGATGAAAACATTAGAAGAGGGCCTTGAAATTCACAAAAATGTAGAATTGACTTGGAAAATGAAATTTTGGAGAAAAATGCCTTAAGGAGTGCACAGTTGGATGCACAATGGAGCGAACAAAAAATTTGATTGTGAAAATGCCTAAGAGTAAGGAACTTAACTAATCCAACCAACATACATGCAAGTGGATCATCCCCATAGTAGGCTCATGCCCTTTTTGCCCTTGCATATCTTCAAGCTAAGGAGTTTTTGGATCCCACAATTGACTAATGGTTATGAAAAGTTAAGGATCGAATGCAGAAGAATCTACCTAATAATTTCAACACATCAAACATAGACATTAAATAAGACATGGAAACTAGTAGTAAGGTAAGTTATAAAAAGCATTGATGGATGAGAGAGAAGATGAAATGAAGTTTTGAATTGTGGTCACATGAAGTCCCTTGTAGATCTTATGGTTAAATGACCTAATAAAGTCCATCATTAGTCCAAATCAAAACCAACCACTTTCAATGACTTTGCATCACCACTCTAAGACCATACCACCCCTCGAGACACAAGAATGCTCCCACAAATCAATCACCATTCCTTATTTGAGAAGTAAAGAGAAGTAGGAAGTGAGAAAGGACTTTAGTTAGAGGGGACCCTCAAGCATGGGTAACATATATTTCTAGTCCCATAACCAATGCTTGTAGCCCATTATTTTGTCTAAGGGGTGTGCTTTGAATTTCCATCATGTTTGTTTTCCTAAATTTTATGTTTTTATGGATTTTTTAATCAAAACCACATCATGCAAAGACTTATTAACTTCCTATTATTGATCAACATGGAACGGTAATAGATCCATGAAAACATGATTACACTCAAGTAAGTGGAAAGGTACAAAGAGTGTTGAATCCCCTTGAAGTCATGCCTTTTCAAACCTTTGAATCTTTCCCAAGTTTGGAAACTACCAAGGTCACAAGTTCATTAAAGTTTCATTAAGAAAAATGGATCTCATATTTCCAACACCAGCAAGATCATAGAGTTTGTGGATGGATGGATGATGTGGATTCACTACCTATTCCATGAAAAATAAACCATGTCTTAGTCATTAATCATCAAAATTCAAAAATAGAAACCAAACATTACCAATCAAAAATATTAATTAAAAAGCACCATTAGCAAATAGTTGGTAACAAAGCACGTTATTAGAAAATAAGAAAAACTTACACCAAAATAAAGTAAAATATAAAGAAAATTGGAAAATTTTCAAGAAAGATAAAATGTACTAACGATGTTGTAAAACAAAAGTTAAGAAAAAACAATAAAGTGTAAAACAAAAAGGTATAAAAATGAAGCAGGTGTAAAACAAAAAAATTGTAAAATAAAAAAGTGAAAAAAACTAAGAAGCCATTTTGATTGGTTAGCATGGATGACCATCTCCCCCACAACTAAGTTGGAAGGAGGAGATTCAAAAAATTAAGTATGGTTGTTCATTCAATGAGGTGTTGCTTACACTGGCTTGCTTGGGCTCATGTAAAGGTGTGAGTTGTTGCATGTTGACCAGTTGCTTCTTATTTGGGCTCTTAGGTTTGTAAATTAACATGGCCCAAGAAGAAAAGGTTTCATAAATGATGTAAGACCCTTCCCACAACATTTAGAACTTAGTCTTTTGAGGGACATGTGTGGGGTTCTAGTAAAGAACCTTGTCTCCAAGTGGAAATTTGACTTTTCTTATTTTAAGGTCATGGCATTTTTTATTAAATGCCTTATGCACTTCATTTAATGATAGGTCCACCAATCTATTCTCATCCAGTACATTAAGATTGATCAATCTTTCTTTTTGTGATAGACTAAGGTTAATACCTAGGTCATAGGCTATTAAAAGTGTACGTAGCTTGGATTGAATCAAAAGAGTTGGTAATTTTCCATACTCCAACTCATAGGGAGATTAGCCTATAAGGTATTTTCATTTGGAGTGGTAGGCCCAAAGGGCATCGTTAACTTTTGTGCTCTAGTCTCTTCTATATTTGCTTATTGTTTTGGTTAAGATCTTTGTGATCTTCCTATTGGTAACCTCTATTTGACCATTGACTTGAGGATGGTAAGGTGTTGTTAATTTATGTTCAACCCCCAAGTGTTGCATGAACTTGTGAAAAGTAGCATCTGTAAAATGAGTACCATTGTCAAAAATCAGTGCATGTGGAAGCCCAAACCTATTTACAACATTTTTTTGTATAAATTGATCAATAATTAAAGTTGTATAGTTGATGACGACTACTGCTTCAGCTCATTTTGTACAATAGTTAACAGTGACTATTATGTATGTCTTTCCATTTGACATGGGTATGATGGGATCCATGAAGTTAATGCCCCAAATATTGAAGGGTTCCAGTGTTTGGATTCATTGTTAAGGCCCCTCCATTCAAGCGATCATCCCACCATCTCGTTGATAACATTCAAAAGAGCAAACAAATTGGTGGGTATCCTTGAAAATTGTTGGCCAATAATACCCTACTATCAAGATCTAAATGACCATGCATCTCCCTGCATAGTGGCACCCATAAGAATCCTCATGAGAGTCTCAAAGAACATGTAGCTGATCAACATCAAGAATGTACTAACAAACTAGACCATTGGTGCATGCCTTATAAAGGTGTCCATTAATCTTCTTGAAGCATTTTGCCTGAGGAAGAAACTATTATTTCTTCCTATGGTCTAACTCTTGTGGCATCTCTTAAGTGAGAAAATAAGTGAGGATGCCATCATATCATGTAGGTTCAGTGGGCACTTGTTCATTTATTACATCAGCCAAAAGGAGTTCATTAGGAAATTGATCAGAGAGTAGGATCTCCTCCTCTTTGTTGTCCCATTGTAACTGAGACAAGTGATCAATGACCACATTCTCAATTCCCTTTTGATCTACCATTGTAAGATTGAACTCCTATAAGATCACCAGCCACCGTATGACATGTGGGCTCACCATCGACTTGTTGATGAGGAAGCAAATGGCACTATGGTTAGTGTGCACAAAGACCTTGTATCCAAGCACACAGTGCTTGAACTTCTCCAAGGCATACACCACCACATCAGCTCTTTCTCTATTGTGGTGTAGTTGAGCTCTATACTCACAATGCTTTGACTTGCATAGTGGATGTAATAAGGATGTTTCTGATCATCCAATTGTGTCAGCACTACTCTCAAGGCATAGTTTTATCTATCCATTATGATGTGAAATAGATGAGACCAATTAGGTGCTCATAGAATTGGAGTTTCTACAAACTTCTTCTTGATTTACTAGAATGCCTTTTCACATTCCTTAGTTCATATGAATAAAGCATCTTTCTTTGTAAGCTCAACCAATGGTTTTGTGATCTTAGAGAAATTCTCTATGAATCACCGATAATAGCTAGAGTGTCCAAGGAATTACTAGACATTTTTAATGGTTTCTAGTTAATAGGTTATTCCTTGGATGACCCTAATCATTTTAAGGTTTACCTCAATCCCTACTAAAGAAATTCTATGCCCTAGAACAATGCCCTTTTGGACCATGAGATGGCTCTTTTGCTAATTGACTCAAAGATTGATCTTCACTCATATTTAAGCACTTGCTCAAGGTGATCTAAGGCTTACTCAAATGTAGCATCATAACTAGAGAAGTCATCCATGAAGACTTCCACCCCACTACCAATCTACTATTGAAAAATGCCTAGGACAAGGCGTTAAAATGTTGCAGGGGCATTACATAAACTAAATGGCATCTTTAAATATGCAAAAGTTTCCCAGGAACTTGTGATTGTAAGTTTGGCTTGATCTTCCAATGAAATTTTAATTTGGTTCTAACCATTATAACCATCTAGAAAGCTATAGAATTAATGCCTAGAAATAGGATCTAACACTTAGTCAACAAGTGGCAATGGAAAATGATCTTTGTAGGTTGCCACATTCAATAGCCTGAATTCAAGACACACCCTCCACTTGCCACCCTTTCTTAACATAATTACAAGTGAACTAACCCACTTGCTATTCGAAATTGGATAAATGAACCCCACCTTGAGGAGTTGTTCAATTTTCTCTTTGATGATTTACTTCAATTTGGGATTTAGCCACCACTACAACTACCTCTTTGACTTGATGGAAGTATCAGTATAGATGTAATGCTAGCATATCTTAGGATCAATTCCTATGAGTTCATGATATGACCAAGTAAATGTTATTGGCCATTTGTTAACCACATTCAACAACATCTTTTTTTGCTCAGAAGCAAGATTAGCATTAACTATGACCAACTTGCCATTTTACATAAATGCATACTCCATGTTGGCAGGTAGAGTTTTCAACTCTAGCAACTCCTATTTGAAATTTTCAAGGATTTCCAACTCTTCTCAATAAGTATTATTAGCTTCACCATCGGAGAGTTGGTGATGAACTTACTCCAGTTCATCCATGCTTTCAACATAGGCACATGTTAAGTTCTCAGTTGGTTCCTTGCAAAGCATGTTACTTTCAAGATTAACTATTAATCACTGGGTGACCTCCTATTTTATGGCTACTACATATAGGCACCTTTGAATTTCAAACTCATTTGCATACTATCTACATGCTTTGATTGATGTGCTTTTAATAGACCATAATTTCTACTCATAGTTGCATGGAACTCTATTCTTCTCAATATTTCCAAATGTATTTTCCTTGAAAATCTCTAAGTAAAGGCCTCTAATTCCTAACCATACATTAATGATACTTACCAAAGCCCTTCTCATAATGACTTGGAAGTCCCCCTTGTAATTGTCAACACAAATTGCCAAGAAATCAATAGGATAGGACTACCCACAAATAGTGGTCACAATATCCTCCACTAGTCCCAAGGAGATATGATGGACTAATCTACCAATTCTAAACATGTGTTGCTCTTCTTAAGATTAGGCAAGTTCTAGGCTTTGTACATCTCATGAGAAATTAAATTGACATTAGAACCTAAATCTAGAAGAGCTTTGCAAGGCTCAGTTCTAGTGATTTGAAAGTAAATGAGGGGACTTCTAGGATCAGATAGTTTCCTGGGAAGGTAACTAGCTTTGATCTAATCAATTACAACATTAGTTAGCATGATCGTATGCACTTTGGGAGATGTTTGGTTTAAAGGGGACTTGAGTGGATTGGATGTAGAGGATGAGGAAAAAGTAGGATTCTCAATTGCATGAGTCTATGAGGGCTTTGTAAGGCTATTGGTTAAAAGATATGGTCTTTTTCTAGGTCTGGGTTCTAAACCACTCAATTGAGGAGTCGATTGTAAGTTAACAACCCTAGTAGCATTACTTTATTGTGACTAGGCTGGAATTTTTTCCTACATGAAAGGAGCATGTGGTAATTGGGTTGAAGGTGGAGGGACATAAGTAGAAGAATGATAAGGATGATAAGGATATGGGGATTCTCCTTTGGGAGATGGAGAATGAGTTCTATAGTACTCCAAAGGGTAGTAGCGATGCTAAAAACAAGCATAACTGGAAGAGTCACATGAAGACATGGGTTTTTGAACATAGTGCCCATATAGATCTAGCTACTTATAAGGGTATTTCTACCTTGGTGGTGGCATCCCCCACAACTATGGGTGTTACCACTGATGATACTACTCATATGGTTGTCGTGGAGCTCCACTTGGATAATAAACTTGTTGTTGATGGAACTGCCTAGGATTTCGTTATGTCTTCTAGGTGCTTGCCTTCTTACCAACCTAGGATTCATATTATACACCCTAGACTCTTACAAGTATGACACAATAGGGCAACATCCCTTAGGATTTTCATATTGTCAGATATCACACCCACCATCATCAGCTAATTTAGACTCCACAACCTCTTCAACTGTAGCAGCCTTGCCCTTACCCCTTTGGTGGGCATGTTTAGATTCCTTCCTTCTCCTACAATCATGATCACTACTTTGCTCCTTGGATTCCTTTGCAATTTTCAAAGTTTTTTAAAACTTTGCATCCAAACAATTCCACATTTTATCTATCTTAGTTGAAATTTTGAAGATATATTTCTAGATCAGTAACAATTTTCACTACACCACTTTATTAAGTGGTTCCTCCTCCTTGTTGTTAATGAACTAGACTTCTCTTTTTCTAATGGAAGGATCTTAATTGTAATCCTCAACACTTTTCCTCTTTCTAAGTTCTCCTTCTTCTTTTTCAACCTGTTTAATGAGCCTTCGAATCTAATGGATTCTAAGTTCTAACAATATCCCTTAGGGATAGATCCCAAGGGTTCTCCTCATTTCTAATTGGAGTCCATCTATGATATGGTGAAGCTACTTCATTTGAGAATAACCATGGCTATGACATCTATGCAAAAGAGAATAATATTGGCCAATGGCTACCTCCAAGGGTTCATGTATTCCTTGTTGCCAACTGATGAATCGTCGTTTGTCAGGTCCTAATATCGGATCCTCAATATCAAGTACGCAATATCACAGCTTGGATAACAATATCAAATACATAATATCATGATTCCTGTGTAGGCCTATAAATATAACATTTAGCTACATAGGAAAGGGAGTTTTTGTTGAATTCTTAGGATGGAGTCTTTTTGTCATTCTTTATTTAGTTTTCATTCTTTCCCTAGTGCATGCCCACAGTGTGATGATTGTAATTGTACAGAACCTATATTCAAGTGTGACGTACTTGGACACGTACATGATCGGTAATAAAGATCAAGATTACTCCATCATTTCAACATTCACTTAGACTTTAATTACTTCCATTGTTAATTATTGTTAATATTTCTTTATCATCATTTACTTTTCCTATTGTTAAATGCAGAATGAGTACGCCTTAATCATGAATATTTAAGTGTAACTACTTGGTAACCCAGTAGCGTATCTAGGAGTGCTCAAGTAATGTGCACTTGGTAATCCCAGAAGTAGTACACAAGGTCTAAGATGTGCATGGATGATTAAGGACAGATGCTCATCATACTTAGGCTAGTTTAGATTTCATTTTTTATTACCTATTAGCTTAATTCAAGATTATTTTCCATCATCTATAGGAGTAGCATTAGTTAGGATCCCATCGTTCATCTCACTCTGGACTAAACCAAATGTGACAAAGCAAATACTAGTCCAGGTGGAAAGGCAATGAACTGTGATCAATGTATAACTACCTAGATACCATAACTAGTCCATCTACAAAGTTCGACTAGATTGTGCGTATACACTCATATTTGTATGGTTGAGTGTAGGGGTATCTTACCACTCATCATTGGCACCGTTATCGGGGATGGTGCTAGTTATTTAGATTAGTTATATCATTCAAGATGGCTGTAATGAAAGCCTTGAGGATATATCTTTTAGAAATAAAGTAATTACAAATAAGTCACAGACAATTCACAACAATGTCTCTCTCACAAGACTATGATAATGCAACAAATAGTGAGGTAATTCATTGGAGAACCAATGAAATATATGATAATGAAGATGAAGTTTGGAGTACTCAATCTTATGCATGGGTATCCTATGTTCATGAACACTCCAACGGTACTCAAGGACTCTTGTCATTCAACTCTAATACCTCTAGTGAGGATGGGACATCCCATAGAACTAGGGAGGCTCTAAGGCCTAGGACCTTCTCAGTAGTTAACAAGAATTTATCTAGGGATGATTGGAAGACTTACAAAATTCATGACAAGTCTTATAGTACTTTCTCTTCCTCTACTCCTTCAACATTAGGTCATGATCTAGATGACCATCTTTCAAGGAGTTAGTGTAGAAATAAAAATTGAGCCTATGGGCAAAGTTAGGAACACCAACATGAATGAAGACATCATCGTCACAACTCATAAATTCATAACCTACCTAGTGACGAAAAACCCCTGCTAGCCACTAAGAGCCTAATGCATATACAAGAGGCTATTCAAATATCCCGCAGGCATCGCAAGGAAAGTTGTCTACCTAGGATTGACTTAAATAACTTTTCCAAGTTTTTAGGAGGCTATGATTTATATCTACAACATCATTTACAAGCCTTCTATGATGCCTGTGCATGGAACATGGAATAACATTGATAATGGATGGCAAAGACTTAAGCTCTTTCCTATGACACTCGTTGGCCAAGAAAAATTATGGTATAGATCTTTAAAACCAAAATCAATTTGACATTTATCAACAATGATAGAACTCTTCAATGAAAGATATCAAACCTATGCAAGAGTGTTAGCCTTGAGGAGACAAATCCAAGAGTGGAAGCAAGGGTAACATGAACCCTTGGACATGGCCTTGGAAAGATATTATTCATTGTTAAACAATTGCAAAGGCCATGGATTCTCCGAGGAAAGGCTAATGTATCACATCATGGATGGGCTTCATAATGAAACAAGGGAGACCCTAGGGATGTATGCCTTGGGGCAACTATATGAGCTACAAAACCATCAATTCCAAGAGCTTATTAAGCTGGTAGCAAAAGAAGAATAAGAAATAGCTAAATGGGAGAATCTTGAATGATTTCAACAAGACCAAAATCTCAAAATAGCAAAGGTCCATGATCATGAAGAGGAGAAATCAACTCATCTCAAGGAGGTGGAATCATCTTTGCCAATACTACAATCACTAGATGAAATTAAGGCAAGGATCAATAAGATGATGAAATGGGTACATGAAAAATCCAGAGAATATGCCAACATTATTAGAGGTGGAACTATGCCAAATCAAGAAACAGGATAGGACACCATGCAACAATTAGAATGAATAGTTGAAGACAATAAGAATAGGAGCTCATCTACCAATCATACGTATCAATGTAATGTTTACCTATATAATCACCCCAAGGGCCAATGTCTCATCTTGTCACATTTACATGAGCATTGGGGAGAATGCTACATCTAGATTTCATACAACAATATTGGGTTCAACCACAATGGTAAAAGCCCTAGTCATGGGGGAGGCCACTGCCAAACAGACCATACCCTTCATATGTCCTGACACCAAATGTTTATTATGTTCAACACCCTATTTCAACATCCTCTACTTCACCTCATCATTATCATTCTCCTAAGTACTATCCACCCGTGTCCTCTCCAACAAGATCACCACTTCATGTGCCTTACACTTCTCCTCAACCTCAATATTCTCATCCTTCACCTCCTTCTACATCACCACCAGTTGTGCCATAAGGTTTTCCACCATAGCACCAACCCACGAACATTACTTGTGCTACTACTATCAACAACAATTGAGGTCCTCCACAATGCCAAAAGCATCCTTTCTTTACGCATGACATTAGAAAGAGACAACACGATTCTGAAACCACTGCATCCACCAAATCAACATAAGTCCAGCGCTATGATGCATCTTCTTTCTTGAACTCAACACCTCCTATTACCTTATCAAGGCCACCAATCAACACTCTAACAACAATGCAACCTAATAAATATAATCACATAGGGAAACATATTGATCCTTGCATACCATTTACAGTCAAGGGTGCCATAGTGGGTCAACTCCTTATCACATGAACACATCTTATAATTTGCCCCACTATGCCAACTTTAATCAAGTGTGTGAATCCCAATTTGGGTACATTCCAACCACCACATTAAAAAACACCCCATGGTTTGGATATAGCTGAACCCTAATATTTCCAACATGCCTGGATCCAAATTTTCCATTTATTAATTCTAGCCATATTCAAAGGATTAGTTATGTGGGATATCCTCTATTCCAACAAGTAGAATTAGTAAATGTTTTTCCTTTTCTTTGATTTTACAATTTTTTGTTTTCCAGTTCTTCATTTTCAAATTTTTGTTTTATCTTTTTGAGGGTAATCTCATCGGTGAATAAAATACTCATGTGACTTGTCAGTTGAGGTGTTGTTCTATGCTATCAAGTCTCAAGTGACTAATTATTTGAACAGTGAGCCCACAACATCCACCCACCCATTCTATTAATAAGAAGTTCTACTCTAGGTACGATGATATTCTTGTCATTACTAAAACTTATAGTAATTTTGTGCTCATTATGCCTAGAGCAAAAAATGATGGACTCAAAGAGCATGGTCAAGGTGTGACATCAAGGGAACTTATGGATTCTTTTTGGTGACATATGTAGGTTCTATCATGCAACTTGGTTGTATTAAGATCCTTGTAGATATAATGAAAAATGGGAGTAAGAGTAATAAAGGCACTCAATAAAGAAACTCAATGTTGTTCTAGGGATCCCACTAGAAAGACATGCACCCATGCCTGAAGGTTGGTGGCTTCTCCGGTTCACTATTGGAAAGGAAAAAGTGCCAAAGTGGCTAGAAGAAGAAAAGAAGAAAATAAAAGAAAACATAAAAAAACGACCAAAGATGAACGTGCTGCAAAGAAATTTCAAATCACTCCTCCCTTAGACAAAATGCCAAGTGATCATACACCTTGCTATCATGGTGCTCTTATGGTTGCCCATCATTGGATGAAATAATGCAATGTCACTGATTGGAGGAATGGACTTGGTATTGATTTTGGACCAACAGGCTAATAACACATTAATCATGCCCTACACTTAGGATTCATTATGCCCAGGGACAGTTACCTCACGCCCCGATCTCTGTAATCCCTTCTACGATTCATTTCACCTTACTTTCTATGTATTTCTAACTTGTGTTTTGTGTGGCATATAACTCATACCTCATCATGGTGGTATCTACATGTGTGTGTTTTGTGGAAGTGGTGTGGATTGCATTTCATCCTTTTAGTGCCTCCATACATTTTCAAGTGTGGTTATGTCAGGGCATGATAGGTAGGAAC
The DNA here is from genome assembly GCA_015680685.1 of Gnetum montanum. NCBI lineage: Eukaryota > Viridiplantae > Streptophyta > Gnetopsida > Gnetales > Gnetaceae > Gnetum > Gnetum montanum. The sequence goes on along the minus strand of MNCI01036277.1, from coordinate 34,170 downwards.
CTACTTTGGGGAGAACCCACTTGCGTAACTTTTGTAATTTACACTCTTTACACATCATCTTACACCCTCCAAGTATTGCATTGCTAAAACTATTCTTTCCCCTTATCATCACTTTAATTCAAATATTCCTTGCACCACTACATGTCCTTTTTCCTTACCCAATTCATGAACTTCATTGTAAAATTCCACTTCATTACACTTCTGGTGCCTTTAGGTCTTTTCAATGTTACTCTATATCTTTAAATTAACCTTAAATCCTTCATTTCTAACCTTGGAAATTTGAAAGTTCATCAATTTTGCCAAGTACACCCCACACCCCCCCCCCCCCCCCCCCCCCCAATGCATGTTAACGTCATTTTTCACTGTTCATGCAAGGGGTGTTATTGAAATTTTCTTCCACAAATTTTCTAGCTTCCACGCACCTATCATTCCAACATCAATAACTTGCTCATTAACGCTCTGCTTCTCATTTTGATCAAACTTGCTTAAACCTGAAGTGTTTAACTTAGTCGTGGGGGAAGGGTACACTTCAAGTTGCATGTAGTTTTTTCAAAATTTTTCGTTGCTCAAAGGATATTATTAAGGTTAAGTGACCTTAAAATTCTAAAAATGTTTGCCAAATTAATTTTATTTCTTCATCTAGAACATGACAATTATTTTTTGGAGCCACCTAATCAAATTGGGCCCAATATAAATTCTTTTAGGGAAGTTTTCATGAAAATCTCTACCTTTGAATCACACTAAGCAAGAAATAAATCTATTAAGGGTAAGGAGTAAGCTACTAATCTAATTTTGTAAATAGCCTTACTGATAATAAATCCCATGTGATTGTAGATGGGCCCTAAAAGCGCACAGCAAGGAGGACCCTCTCAGGGTGCAACCAAATGACCAAGGAGAGGTAGAGGCCAAGCACTTCCCAAAGAACACACAGAGTAGAAGGCACAATCATTCATCATTCATCAAGAACCTCCTATCACTACATAATCGTGGCATGCCAAAGGTGGAGATAGCAGGGCACCTAAACATGGACAACATCTCACATTGTCTCCAGAATGTGTTCAAGCAATTCGTGAAAGGTCCACATTAGTAGCTGTGATTGTAGAACTCAATTTTGGATCTTTCACTAAATTTTCCCTTGAGGCAATCAGAGACCAACTTAAAGGGGACAATGTCCTATTCTCTCTGAGAGTCATGATTGGTACCTAGGGGAGATGTACCAATTTTGGCACAATAAGGAAGAAGGCACCACCATTGATATGGGTGGGGTTTCTATTGATTTCTCTACTAAGGCCATTTCAAAAGTGTTGGATCTTCTGAATATAGGGCCCAAGGTTGCTCACCTATCCACTCACACTGATGTGGATGTGTGGAAAATATGGTTATAAAGGACGTATGGAAAGGAGGATAAAGCATATGGAGAGCTCACACTTGAAGAGAGGATCTACTTCAAAATTGGCACATATCACATTTTCCCAACAAAAAGATTAAATAGAATTTCCACCTATGCAGCTAGAGGAAGCGCCATCTTTATGGGCAAGGTTAATGCCAACCTACCCCATCTATGTCTCATCAAAATTTTAAGGTAGTTTGAAAATGTAAGACAGGGAAGTTCATATTACCTTTTCCCTACCTAATCAGGAAGTTGTGTCACCATGCTAGAATTCTAGGGTACAGTAATAACATTCCCAAAACGGCTCAAAATGCCTCATTTTTTGAATTACTAAAGCCACCATCCCTAAGGAAAAGTGCTAGTGACATACTCGAGCCTAAGCAAGAACAGACAGTAGGGCCCATTGCACTTAAAACTACATGGCCTAGTCCACTTCCAGTCACAAGGCCCATTCACCAATAGGAAGTGAGGCCCAGCACACAACCTATAGGCCAGCAAGACCAACCGCCACCACTGCCGTAGGACTATCGACTGTCAATGAGCTATCTTAGGGCCATCGCTAAATCGATCAGTTGGGGAAGCCATGATGAAGCTAATCTCTTCAGGGTCATTGATGATGTCATATGACCCATAGTCTCAATTGATCATGCATGAGCTAAGGTGTCCATCCAAACAGGAGGAGAGGAATCACATTGGTCACAACAGATCTTTGAAAACATTGTATTCTTTCAAGTGCAACTTGAAACTAGTGAAGGCACCACAGTAGTGCTCATGCAGCACCAAGATGCAGCAGGAGCAGCAAAAGTGGTCATAGACCACATAAAAAATCATTTAATGTCCCTATTGTGCCATCAGCAGATTTTATAAGAGCACATGATGCTCAAACCTTGGTCAATCCCTCAATGACTCTTGCAGAGCATGAGGATGTTCTAGATTAGCTACTATAGATAGGACAAGTGATGATGCCCTTATTTGACATCCCTCAAGATGTCACAACAACATAATCAGACCTCATCTCTACAAAGGAGAAGCTGGATATGATAGAGGTTAGGACCAAACATGTAGAGGAGGAGTTTAAAAAGACTCCAAGAAAATCTTATCACCCTGTAAGCCACACAACGGAATCCATCCCAATTCATCCCTGTAGACTAGCTAGAATCCTTTTGGACAGAGCAAATAACTGAATTGTTGAAAGAAAATAAAAATGTGGCGAAGGAAAAAGAGAAGGCTGATTGGGATGCTTCTAAGGCACAAACTCAAACGTATGCACATGCTAAAGCACTCAAGGCCTCACAAGAAGAAAATAAATACCTCATCACCAAAAATCTTCGGTTGACCACAGTGGAAAAACAAAAGAATGTTCTCAAGGAAAATGTTCAACAATTACAAGAATAATTAATAAGGGTTAACTAGGATATGAATTGCCTGGCCAGAGAGAATAAAACCCTCTCAATGGAGGAGGTACGCACGATCCGCTAGAAGATGGCAATTGAAATAAGCATGTGGTAGAATGAGGCCAAGTGACATGAGAAACTTAGAGCATTTCAGGGATAAAGTGGGGATGTACAAACAGGTAATTGAAAAAGAAATCCATATGGCCAAAGCCCATATTAACACACTCAATTCTCAAAACGCTAATTAGTAGGCCATATTGGATACTTATGCCTTTGTCCACCAAGTAGAACTAAAAGGCTGGGACCTGCATATACAAGATCTCACAGAATACATGGAGTTGGCAAACTTGCAGTATGCCAACTTAGCCATGTTGATAACAAGACACCCAAGGAGAGAATTATAGAAGTAGGTAGCAACCATCTATGCTAAATATGAGACAGAATTTGTTGAACATAAGAAAACATTGCAAAGATTAGAAGTAGTAAATTCTAAATTAGAGGTGGTCAAGACCAGCTTCCAAGAACAAAAGGATGTCATGGTAGATTTGGCTTGACAGCTTACAGACTACCAAGAACGCAAGGACAAAGCCAAAGCCTATGAAGAGGAATGACAGCTATTTGCAGCTTGGTATGTCAAGGCCAATCAGATGTTCCTACAACTGTCATGTCCATGGAAGGTGTTGGCTCCATCAAACATTGGAACATCAGCATGGATGGCACAGGATCCTTGGACTGAAGAAGAAAAGCTTCAGGCGCTCCTTCAGAGACATCCATTTCCAAAGCCTGGAGCACAAGATAAAGGGAAGAGATCCATGGAGGAGCCGCCACCACTAAGAACCACATGAGTTCTAATAAATTTTTCCTTTTGTAATTCTATGTCTATGTCCCAATTTTGCTTTGTTCAATCCCACACTATGGCATGAGTAATTCCTAGTTAGTCAACAATTCCATACCTATCCACTATGTAATCAATTAAACTCATTCTCATTTTTTTGAATAAGAACAAGTGGTTACTCAGTCATGAGGGTATGATGAATCATGATTTACCAAGCCCCAATATTGAATCCTCCATATCAGGTACACAATATCGCAACCTACATAATGATATCAAATACAAGATATCATGATTCCTGTGTAGGCCTATAAATACAACATTCGGGTGCACAGGAAAGGGAGGTTTTGTTGAATTCTTATGATATAGTATTTTTGTCATTCTTCAGTTAATTTTCATTCTTTCCCCAGTGCATGCCCGTAGTGTGATCATTGTAATTGTATAGAACCTTTATTCGAGTGTGACGTACTCAAACATGCACATGATCAACAATAAAGATCGAAATTACTCCATCATTGTAGTATTCACTTAGCCTTTAATTACTTCAGTTGTTAATTGTTATTTATTATTTTCTTCATTAATATTTCTTTATCATCATTTACTGTTCTTGTTGTTAAATGCAAAATGAGTGCAACCTAATCACGAACATTTAAGTGTAACTACTTGGTAACCCAGTAGCGTATCTAGGAGTGCTCAAGTAATGTGCACTTGGTAATCCCAAAAGTAGTACACGAGGTCCAAGATGCACATGAATGATTAAGGACAAATGCTCATCACACTTAGGCTAGTTTAGATTTGACTTTTTATTTCCTATTAGCTTAAGTCAAGGTTATTTTTCATCATCTCTAGGAGTAACGTTAGTTAGGATCCCATCATTCACCTCACTCTAGACTAAACCATATGTGACAAAGCAAATACTAGTCCAGGTGGGAAGACAGTGAACTACAATCAATGTGTAACTATCTAGATACCACAACTAGTCCATCTGCGGAGTTCAACTGGGTCATGCGTACACACTCATATTCATATGGTTGAGTGTAGCGGTATCTTACCACACATCACCAACCTTGGATCTACTTTCTCAAGTTGGATACTTTTGAGTAAGTCTGAAATTTGTCATTAAATAGCTCAAGCATCATACTCCATCTACAAATGGATTCCAATCCAAAGAAAAGTACCAACTTTCTGCTTCTTTGATGAGTATCTTGAGAAATAGCTTAAGTTTTTGCTAATCATTTCCTATGTTCTGTAAGGTACAAGCATCATGAAAGGCTTGTAGATGGTTTTGTAGATTTGAATTTTATCCCCCCTGAAACTTGGAAATATTGTTCATATCCAATAGCTTTATTTAGTTATCTTTCACATGCCTTGTTGGAATCATAACTACCTCTACGATGTTTAGCATGTTTCAAATTACAAGAAAAGGCTCATCATAGTTATGGCGTCTATCATAACCATGGTGTCTATGATGCCCTCTACTACCCATTCTCTCGTGGTGGTGGGCCTCCCTTGAATACCCACACCTCTTATCTCAATCATCCTAGCAGGCTCTATGATCATGATCATTTCTATCATATCAATCACCTCCATCACAATCATGCCCTCTGTGCCTTCGGTTGAAGCTTAACAAGGAAGAAGAGGATGATGAAGGTGAAGAGAAAGAAGGATTAGCATCATGGTGCCTACCATCCCCTCTTTAATGGTGATGTTCACAATCATTATCATGATGCTTGTCCTTACCCTTTCCATGACTCCCATCTTTGGATCCCCCATGATCATCCAATCCATTCTTGCCTAAACCAAGATTTTTTAAAATGGATTGTAAATTCTGGTTCAAGCCCCTTTCACCAAAATTGAGGGGAGAAGAGTCTGCATGTTGAGAATCCTCCCTAAGGAGATCCTCATCATCTTTTTGGTTTAGCAGGAATAAAGGGTTATTAAACTATTTTTCCTTTGAAGCTTCATAGCATTTCTCCTATTGTTGATCTCTTTTTTGTTATGTTTTAGTGGGATGATAGTCCTAATATTCATGTCCCTACACAGGATATTCATTATTGAGATCCTAGATGCCCAACCTCTTAAGAGGTTGGAGCAACATCCTAGGAACTGATTGGTCAAGTGGCAACACAATGTTATCCTCCATGTCTCTCCATTGCAGCTACTCATCGTGATGTAGAATGAAGGTAAAATCAAGCACAAACTCATCTAGATGAGTAAATACCACTTTTCACTCTTGGGGCACTTGTGGTTTTGATCCATTATGCCAATGAGAAGAAGACATGTTGGATTAAAAGAAAATTTTAGTGTGCTCTTTACAGTTGTTGTTATTAGTTAGAATGATTGCAACTTTAAGGTTCATTCCAATGATTTTAAATAATTTTCACTAAGTCCTAGATAGCGCACATTACTAACTAAAAATACCCCCATCAACAGTGCCAATGATGAGTGGTGAGTAGACCCTACATCCAACCATACAAATCAACAGTGTTACACAAGATTTGATCAAATTTCAAGGACTTCTAGTTTTTAACATACACTGGTCTAAGAGGTGAATCAGCTGTTACAATCATTGTCTTCCCAGTTACACTTGTGAGTACAAGGGTATGGTTAGGTATAATTGAGGCATATGCTTTTTATCATTTTTATCCTTTTACATTCTAAGTCATCCAAGAATAGGATAATTAATTACTAAATTAATCTAACTATCCAACACTTAACTAATTCTAACATAAGCATCCATTTCCACTTGTTGTACACATCTTGAACATGTATAACACTACTAAGTTACCAAATGTTAAGCATTACTAGGATTACTAAATGTTACATGTATGCTCAAAGAGGTCATAGTTATGTGTTTTAATTAATTTCTATTTGATCTATCTTAATTAATTACTTGATTACTTAAAAAATTAAAGGAAATTGCTTAAAATATTAAATGCTTAAAGAAATAATTAATCTAGTCCATGTGCTACAAGGTATAATCAAAAAGCTCATCTTTAATGTTGCACACACTAAAGTGCTTAAGTACAACAATGCTTGAATAAGTATTCTTTGACTCCTACTATGAGCATTTAGAAAATATTCTAACTTTCAAGTGGATAAATTGCTAAAGCTTCACTACAACTATAAAATATAATGCCATAAATGTGGCAGAAGGTGCACATTTATAGGCAAAACAAGATGCCTCGTCGATGGGTACATGTCAATGAGTCAAATCTTGTGTTGACAAGATCACATTGATGAGATCTCATCAATGGGATCATAGTGATGGCATCCCATCAATGTGGCCAAACCATGCAACTCATCATAAACCACCCTAAATTCATGAAACAAGTGTCCCCCCATTCTTCCACATTGGGGGTACTGTGTTTAGCATGGAAAAAGGGGGAAAGCCATTTCAGCATGTTTTGACACCCAAAACTAATTTAAACTGCCTCAAAGCAAAGCTCAAATATGCACAACTCCCAGATCTAGGTTCTAGCTACCTATTTGACCATGTTTGATCTTATTTTTGCATGGATTTTGGTTATCCATGCTGAACCACATTTCTTCCAAGCTAACTAACATGGAAACATGGGGGACCTAATGTGGAAGCTTTAAAACTCTCAATTTTCATGTCCAAACAACCTAGAAACAACCCTAACCAATGCGCAAACTCACCTAATAGCCTAGTTGCCCTAAATCATGGCCCTCTAAGGCCTAAAACTGGTAAAATCTAATCTTTTTTTGACCTATGCTAGCCAAATTTCATCATATATAGCCTGTTTTGCTTGATTTTTTCCTCATTACATGATGCTTTAACTTGTTTTTAGTCTTGTGTTACATTGTTGACCTTGTTAACCTCCTTATGGCCTTTATATAACCTTATATGTTCTTTATTTACCTTATTATGGCATTATTTACCTTTTTTTAGCCTTTGATTGGTATGAAACAGTGAGGTTTGAGCTTCCCTAACTATCGTTTGACACCATATAACCATGGTCTACTATGGCCTTAAACTAGCATCATAGTCCATTAAGACTCTAAACTAGTATCATGACCTACTAAGGCCTAAAACTGGCAAAATCATGAACTTTGTTTCTCACACTTCCCTTTTCTTAGCCTTTATTTGATCTTTACTTGGCCTCTATTGTACTTTGCTTGCTTGTTATTACCCCATTCGTAGCCTTGAATGGCCTTGTTTGCATTATAAATACATGTATTTACATGATTTTATAGCATTTTAGCATTATTTATTCATCTTTATCCAAGTGCCACTTAATATTCTTTTTTTGACATGTAGGATCAAAGTATGAATACCTGGGAGCAAATCAATTTTCCTTCGTGTCTACATGGACCTCATGATGATTTTGAATGATGTATCAACCCTGATTGCCTAGCTCTTGAGCTTGAGAGTCTTGTAGACCACATAGCCTCAATAGAGAAACCTCTAGAATGGCTTGAAAACCTAGTTAAAACCTTTGACTTAGAGGTAGGTGACATAATCAAAGACTTTCTAGTTGAGGTTCCTATCACAACACACAATGGTAAGGAGAAAACTTTTAAACTAAGTTCCTCACTGAGACCCCAATAGGCTCAAGACATCATCAAGGTTCTACAAAGTAACATTAAGATCTTTGCTTGATCATATGAAGATATGCCAAGCCTAGGCCCACATTTAGTCTAGCACAACATCATACTAGACCCTAGCATTAGACCAGTTAAGAAAAATGTATGCAAGATTAGACCTGATTTGTCCTTAGTAATTCATGATAAGATCTTGAAGCTCTACCAAGCTGGGTTCATTAAGACCATCAACTACATAGAATGGATGTCCAACATAGTGGTAGTCCTTAACAAAAATGGGAGTATTCATATTTGCATCGATTTCTAAGACCTAAATAAAGTGACTATCAAATATGAAATCCCTTTGCCTAGTATTAATTAACTTATTGATACTACAACTGGACATGCCTTGTTGTCTTTTATGGATGGATTCTTAGGATATAACCAAATTAGGATCAACCCAGAGCATCAACTTAGCATGACCTTCATGACCCCTTGGGGTACCTTTTGCTATACTATGATGACTTTGGCCTTAAGAACACCAAAGTAACTTATCAATGAGTCATGACCTATATCTTTAGCAATTACATGCTAGGTTTGCTCAATGATTACATAGATGACATAGCCATTAAGTCCCAAGTGGCTAATGACCATGCTAATCACTTAGATCTTGTGCTTAAACAATGCCTTAAGTATGAGCTTAGGCTCAATCACAAGAAATGTATCTTTGGTGTCAAGACTGGTAATATGCTTGGCTTTGTAGTATCTGAAGCAAGGATACATGTCAATCTTGATAAGGTTAAGGCCATATTCAAATTAGTAGCACCTACCAACCTTAAGGAGCTTCAAGAATTACAAGGCATAGAGTAGTTTATTCGTAGATTTATTACTAGGCTTACAGATAAGTTATAATCCATGCAACACTTGCCTAAGAAAGGGATTCACTATTAGTGGATGGCTCAATGCCAAGAGACCTTTGAAAACCTTAAGCAAGAGTTGGCACAACTACCAACAATCTATCCTCTATAAGAGGGTAAACTATTTTACATCTACCTTGCCATCTCTAACACATCCATTACCTTTCTACTTTGTCAGAAACATGATGATAGAGTATATATGCTTGTATACTACCTTAGCCACGCATTAGTTACTCATGAGACCCAATACACTAAAGTGGAGAAGTATTGTCTAGCACTAGTCTTTTCATTGAAGAAGTGGAGACACTACCTATTCAACATCATATACAAAGATAATGTGCTCAAAGCCATAACAACCAACATCTATGAAAGTAGCCATATAGCTTCATGGAAAGTTGTAACTGCAAAGTTTGACCTTCATTATGTCTCTTAGACCTCAACGAAAGGCCAAGCTATAGTCATACACTTCACAATTTTACCTATTGATGACCAAGCAACCATAGAGCTTAAGTTCCTTGATGAATACATTAACACCATTAGCTAAGTACCCAAGGGTTATGAAGCATTCATGCACTTTCATAGAGCTTCAACTACCCATGAGGCCAGTGCCACTACCATCATAACATTTCCATTTCACCTATCATTTTGAGTTTCCATGTACCAACAACATAGTGGAGTATGAGGGTTTGATTAGAGGGATGATGGTAGCTTGTGACTTAGTAATTAGATGCTTGATGATCAAAGATGATTCAAAACTTATGTGGTCAACCAAGTAACCGAAGTCTATGCATGCAAAGCCCAACATTACAAACTTACTGTGACCTAGAAAGTAATTGTTATCACAATTTGTAGACATTGATATCCACACATACCCTAAAACAAGAATGTCATAGCTAATGCAATTACAACATTAGACCTTAGTGTGACATCAAATGTGTTTAGTAAGTTGTCCATCTTAACCATGAGTTGTGCTACTTCCATCACCTAGAATATTGGGAATATCTTTATGGTTGTCATTCATACTGCTCTTGCCAAGGAGTTGTATGATGATATCAAATTTATGTTATGCATGGTGAATCCTCACAAGTCTTGACTACTATTCAAAATTATATTGTACATAAGTGATCGAAGTAACATGTCATGGTAGGTGATAAAACATTATGTTGATGATCTTATGATGGCATACTCCTAAAGTTCTTGGGTAAAACTAAAGCCAAAACAATCCTAGAGGAGGTTCACAAGGGTGTTTGTGGAGGATATAGAGGATCAAGAGCTATGACTACTAAGATTAAATGGTTAGAGTACTATTGGCCTCATATGGAAAATGAATGCCTATAGAAGGTTAAGCAATCTAACACATGCCAACAATATAACAACCTTATACATATACCACCAACTGAGTTGCATAGCACTCAAATAACATGGCCATTTCAATGATGGGGGTTGGATATCATTAGACCCATAACACCTAATTCTTCTACTATACATAGCTTCATCATCATCACAACTAAATACTTTACAAAGTGGGTTGAGGCTATTCCCCTAAGGAAGACTACATCTAAGCAAGTTTGCAAATTCATCCTAGACAACATTATAGCCCGTTTTGGCATACCCATGATCATAGTTATAGACAATGGAAAATAATTTAGTAGCCAAGAAACAAAATATTTCTATCACAACCTAGGCATTAGAAATTCTTTCTCATTGCCTTATTACCCTCAAACCAATGGATAAGTAGAAGCAAGCAACAAGGCCATAATCAACTTACTCAAAAAGATGCTCAACAACAATAAGCACAAATGGCATGAGGGAGCTATCCATGCACTGTGGACATAAAGGGAAACCTATTGAATGATAATCATTGTAACCCATTATAGCCTAGTTTATGGTTTTGAAGTTTTTTTACCTCTTGAATTGTAGGTGCCATCGCTTCATGTAGCCTTAACTGACTTCATTAACAATGAGCAAAATAAGGAGTTGCAGACATTAGCTTTGGACTTGATGGAGGAGTAGCATATGCAAGCACTTGCTTGCATCAAACACTATTAAGAGAGGCAAAAGCAACAACATCACCATAACTTGACCATGCATAAGATCAAGGAAGGTAACTTGGTTCTCAAAGTTGTCTATGAGCATGCAAACAAGTTCTTAGCCAATTANTCAAAGTTGTCTATGAGCATGCAAACAAGTTCTTAGCCAATTAGGAAGTATCCTTTCTTATCATAAGAGCCTATGAGAATGGTGCTTTCAAGATAGCTGACATGAATAGGAATGAGCTAGCCAATCCAATCAATCATTCCTATCTAAATCCATATTACATGTAGTCAATAATCATCAACAAGTGATCCTACTTTTGATAGTCCACTATGACCTTAAACTAGCAACACAGCCTACCAAGGCCTTAAATTGGCACCATGACCCACCACGGTCTTAAACTAACAACTATGGTGACCTGGATAGCTTAGTTTTAACATTGCATGTAACTTGTATGCATTGTAGTGCTATGATATGTAATGGTGTTTTGTATTCTTTATTGGTGCCTCTTTGTTCAATCCTCCAGACACCAACAAAGAGGGACCATTGAAACACCACAAAAATTACATGTTATAGATAATTTTCCATATGTAGCTTTCACCCCATCAAACCTAAGGTAAAAATTCATTGTAAATGTGAAGACTATAACCCACAATGGGTAATTTCACATAGTTTATACTTTTGGGGATGAAAAATGCCTTAGAAGTGGCCAAAGCCTCATTCCCCAAGTGAAAAACGTCACCTAATGTCTATATTTAGGCTTTAGGAGGAGTCAAAATGCCTTTTGGAATGCTAAAAATGGTAATTTCATGGATTTTATGGGGGGTATACATTTTTCTACACTAAAAAAACTTTCAGGGGGTAAACCATACCTACCCCCAGTGTGGAGGCTCTACTCCCAATGTGGAAACTATATCCCCCTAGCATGGAAGCCACAAGAGCCAAATTTCAACATTTCATGCATTTCAATGTTGACCAACCACTCTAGCAAGGATGGTAGAAGGCTCAACATGGAAGATTCATCTCCAATGCGGAAGGTGTGCCCCCATTACTATTGATAGTAAATAGAATGATCATGGGAGGAAGGCACTTATTATGTATAGTAACCCCCCAATTTTGGGCACCCATTTCACCTATATGAGACAAAACTTTGTAGTAATTTGGAAACCAATTTTCATCCATTATTCAACCAAATTAAATCCATTTTTCAACATCATTCATGGCCTAAGACCTATAAAAACCAACCTCAAACACCATTGATAGGTTCCACTCTTTTGGCACTTGAATACATTGAGCATACATACATTCCATACTTGGGAATTTTCAAGCACTCAAGAGCTCTTGCAATCTCCCATGTTTGCATTCTCTTGAACTCAAGTGTGGAAGCATTATAGCCTTGAGACTTGTGAATTTGTGGTGTCAACACTGCACTTTTAGGATTCCCAAACCCTAGTGTGGAGCAATCTAGCATCCAAATTTTTCACTTTTCTCACCCCTTAGTAGTGACTAATGTTTTAGGTCTAGAGTAGTAGCAAAGGAGATTTAATAGCATTGAGAGTGGAAAGATATCTAGATCATGGAGTGAAACACATTAGCTTCAATGGATCTTGAACCCCTACTCAAGTGAACCACGCCCCCCACGCCCCCTTGTTGTCTTCTTAGGCATACTTTGTACACAATCTCTTAACTCTCCTTTATTCTATTCTTTGTAAAATAAAGTTTATAGTTTTGGTTTGTGTTCATGTTAAATATGTTATTTATTTTAGTGCATAAATATTATTTCAATATGCAATTAAATTATTTATTGCATTTTGCATTTCATAAGTCCCTGGTTGATCTACTGAACCTACTAGGGCACCTTGACTCACATTCTTTTGAAGGCCTTAGGGATTCATGGGTTGAGAACTACTATGCACCGAATCTGTTGGTCTTTCCAATGACTGATTTTTCTAGTCACAACAATTCTTCCTTAGTCACTTACTCTATCAGCCTTTGGACTTGATGGGCCCTTAGTTCTGAAAGTCTTCCTTAGGCATAGACCCCAAGGGTTCTTCTTGTTTCAATTTGGAGCCCATCTATGATATGATGTAGCTACTCTCTTTGACAATAGTGATGACTTGGGCATCAATGCAATAGAGAGTAATACCTACCCATGGCTACATCCAAGTATTCATGAGTACCTTTCTTCCATCCTTGGATTTTCCTTTTCAAGTTAGACACTTGGGAGTACATTTGATACTTGTCATTGAACAGTTCAAGTATCATAATCCACCTCCAAATTAATCTCAATTTCAAGGACTGAGATCAACTTTTAGCTTCCTTGATGATTACCCTAGGAAATAGCTTTAATTTCTACCTTTCATTCTCCATGTTCTAAAAAGCAAAAGCATTGTGAAAGGCTTGGAGATAATTTTGAGGATTTAAATTATATCCTCCTTCAAACCTAGGGATATTATTCATGTTCAACTATTTGATCCAACTATCTTTCACATGCCTAGTTGGTATCCTAACAGCCTCTACAATGTTCAACATGTTTCTTGTAGTAAGTAGAGGCTCATCATAGTCATACCGTTCTTGGTGATCCCTGTCATGGCCATGATGCCTATGATGACCTATAATATCCCTTCTTTCTCTATGATACTCCTTCCTTGATTGTCCATGCCCCTAATCTCTACTATTTCGATGAGATCTATGATCATCTCTATCCCATTGGTCACCTCAATCATGGTCTTTGTTATCCTTGAGGCTTCAATCCAAGTTAGAGGAGGAAGACAATGAGGATGATGAAGGAAAAGAGAGACAAGAGCTAGCACCAAAATGATTCCTACTACTCCCTCTTCTTTGGTCCTTGCCATGATCACCATGTTTATCTTTATCATGGTGCTTGTCATTGCTCTTGCCTTGACTCCCCCTCTTTAAGGTCCAATGATCTTGGGATCCATTCTTCCCAAAGTCAGGGTTGTCTATACTGGATTATAGATGTTGATTAAGAGTCTCCTCATCAAGGAGAGGAGGAGAGTCAATGTATTAAGAGGTTTTAGAAAATAAGTCCTCTCATTCCTTATGTGGCTGCAAGAAAAAGTGGGTTGGGAACCACTTGCCTTTTGAGGCCTCATAACGGGCTTCCATTTGTCGATCTTTCTTCTTTTATGCCTCTATGGAATGATAATCCCAGTAGGCATGATCTTGCACTTCATACTCAACATTAAGTTCTGCAATGTCCAATTTCAGAAGACTATTGAGCACCATCATAAGAATATATTGATTGAGAGGGCAAAACAATGTTGCCCTCCACGTCCCTCCATTGTAGTTGTTCATCCTAGTGTAGGATGAAGGTGAAGTCCAAACTATAGGCATCCAAATGAGTATAGATCACCTTGAATTATTGGGGCATGAGTGGTTTCAAGCCTCCTTTCCTTGGATTGGAATAGCCCAAGAACAAGGACAGAGAGTTTTCCCTATGAGAAGAAGCCATGTTAGTGTTTGGGAAATAGTGTGCTTTTGTTATTATTATTTTTCTGAATGATTTTGACTTTAGGGTTTGTTACAATGTCATTGGATGATTTCACTACTTCCTAGGTTACGCACATAGCTAACTAAAGTTCCCAGAAATGGTGTCAATGATGAGCAGTGAGTATACCCTATGCCCAACCATGCGAATCACAATCATTCACTTAGTTATCCAATTGAATTCCATCTATTGTCATTTTCTAAATGCACATTATCTAGGTAGTGAACCTAATGACGTGATCATTCTCTTCCCAGTTCCACTTGTATATGCACAAAGATATGGTTAAGTGTAATTGAGGCACATGATTTGTATTATTTTATATTTTTAGCTATTTTATCCTAAGTGTAAAACAAAATGATTAAGTCTTAATTAATCTAATAACTATATAATGCCTTAAGCTAACTCCTAACATAAGTATCCAATCCTACCTATCATACACATCCTAAATGCGTTATAACACTGCTAGATTACCAAGTGTAGGCACTACTAGGATTTCTAAGTGTTAACATTATGCATAAGGTGGTTGTACTTATGTGTATTAATTATTCATATTTAATTATTTAACTAAGGAAATTTAAGTAAATTTCATGAACATTAAAGTGCATTAAAGTAAAAATTAAACTATTTCCAAATGCTACAAGGTTTATCAAGAAGTTTGTCTTTAGTGTTGTCACACCGAAGTGTCTAGGTACATCAGTGTTTGAATAAGGATTTGTACACTTCTTGACTCCTACTACAGGCACTTAGAAAATATTCTAACTATTGGGAAAACAAACTACAAGAACTTCATTAAGCTACTAGATAATCGATGCCATAAATGTAGTGGCTATGCCCATTTATATAGGTAGACTCAGACACTTCGTCGACGCATATGTGTCAATGCATCTTCCCATGCATCAACGGGGACATGTCAACGAGTAAACATTGATGGGGATGCATTGACCCAACCCAAGCGATGATTCATCAAATTCTAACAATTAGAGAAATAAACATGAGTAGATTGAAGTATCTGCTTAATAACTAAAACTTTGCTAAGAAGGATGAGTTTTTATTATTTCTATTTATCAAGCTTCTTTTCAATTTTATCAACCACATAATTTCCACAAAATATTTAGATTAGGCTTAAATAGAAAATGGTATTTCTAAAATTTTGATGAAAAATTCTTTTTTAAAGATTTTTTAAGGCTTGAGAATAACCCACTCATTAATATTGCCAATACAATTTTATCAATTGATGCAAGGACCAAAAAACTTGTAGTATTCCTCCACTAGAGCTAATAAACTATTGATATATTACAAAAAATTGTTAATAATCAAGAAAGAATCATCTGCAAAATGCATGTTAAGCAAGTGCATATATTGATCACCAATTGAAAATCCCTTAATAATATTCCTTTGCATATCATAATGCAAATACCACTATTAGTCACATTGGATAACCCACCCACCAAGTAAAACAATGTATAGATCGTTGGCATGATTCAAGGTATCCTCTATGTTTAATCAATATGTCAACAATATCCTAGTTACCCTAAGTAAACCCACCCTTTAAGTGACACGAACTTGGTGATCATGTTGCACCTAGGGTAAAACCTATGAGAAGATCGAACCATGTATAAATGTTTTATGATGTTAATCACTATGTCTAGGATATAATAGAAATAATTTAATAACTATTGTGATTCAAATAAACATGCGTCATAAACATAAAATAAGTCCACATTGTTATACATGTGAACATAAAAACATAAACTAAAAAGTAAGAAGAAAAAATAAACAAGTATCTCTTTTATAATATGAATACTGTGTTGCACTTTGTAGTGCATATTACTGTTTTATCATGTTTCATATTTTTATGGAACCAAAATCATCACTTATATAGTTATAATAAAATAGTCATGTCCAAAAAATGAATAGACATAATGTTTAGTTATTATTAGTTAATATACTTGATTAAACATAACTAACTTAATACATCCTACAAAACACCATAGACAGTGCATACTAAAGTTCATGGTGTAGTTGTATATAGACATAAACTAGCATGCTAAGCTTGCAAGAACACAACAAATCTTCAATACTACCCCTCAAGCTTAACATGAAGTTAATTAATGTTGTTTTACTATCTATTATCAAATCCATGACTTTAAATAGATCAGGTAAAAAAGATTAGTACATCATGAATAGTCTTCACAAAGCTACAAAAATTAAAGATTTGTAAACATAACTAATAGTGTAGAACAATGCTCTTGAGTGGAATTTTGAGATAAAGTGACAATTCAAAAGTGAGCACCATGAGGCCTAAGAATCTCTAACTAGTAAAGCAAATAAGAGTTAATAAAATGTGACAACAAGTAGTATTTCTTTCCTAAATAAATGTTGCAACTTATTTTGGTCATTATTAGATAATTTTTAAAATGCAAGGAGAGATGAATAGAATGTAGACCCTTTGCACAATGGGCTTTAAATTTCATAGGAGTGATTAATCCATTATCAATGACTCAACATAAGTTTATCCTAACAACTACTAATTATTGCACATGTTGATTAGAAGCTAAGGTTAATAAAACTACATCTCTTGAGGTTATTCAGTTGATGGGATGCGATATTGCATGGGCCACGATATCGCGTACACAATATCGCGTCGTCCCCCACGATATCGCAGTGCGCCGCCAAGTCTATAAATAAGAGGTGGCATTCCCTTGTTTATCATCTAGGGTTAGAACCTTAGTGAAACTCTAGTAGTTTTACCTCTCCAGAGATAGAATAATTTCCATGTGCCCCTAAACTTTCGCTAGGGGCACATGGAAATTATTCTATCTCTGGTGAGGTAAAACTAGCAAAGTTTCTCTAAGGGTCTAACTCTAGATGATAAACAAGGGAATGCTGCCTCTTATTTATAGACTTGGCGGCGCACCGCGATATCGCATACGTGATATCACAGCCCATGCAATATCGTGTCCCATCATACCCCCATGACTGAATGAAAACTCATCCTCGAGTTCCTTACAAAATATTGGGAAGGTATGGAATTATTGACTCAAATGGAATTAATGGAATGACATGTGAATAGATCATCATTACAAGAAAAGATAAAACTAGTGTTCATGACAACAAGGGTGAATACCTTATTACATTGACATCAGGCCTCATTTGGCAGCTGAGAAAAGGAGAGAGAGAAAGAAGTGTTGTTGCTACCAACGCCAAGATTACACCTTTCATTGTCCATCTATAAGCACGCCATCGATCTTGATCCTTGCATAGCTGCTTCTAGCACTGATCCATTCCAAGTGTTCCCTCCAAATCCACTTCGTGGTTGCATGATTGCCATCTGCACACACAACATAGTCTTTATGTTAGCAAGGGTAAATGAATAATAATGCAATTGATACCTTGCTATGGTGTAAGTCCATTGGCTGAGTTGTGGTATGGCTGATATGGATCTAGAGATATCATAGTGGAGACTACCGAAGGTGTAGGGGTTAGGAGAAAATCGAAAAAAATTTGGGTCTAGACCCCCATGACTAAGAGCGAACCTTCGACAACGATAGAATGGAGAAAGAAAAAGAACAAGAAAGATGGAGAAAAAGAGACAACTGTAACGTCGGTAAAGTGGATGTCATGATGGAAATGAACAAAATAGAATAGATTGCAAAAATGTTAAGGGAAAGAATTTAACTGGTGCACCAAATAGGAGTGTTAGTGGGTCCTACCCAAAGCAGGCTCATGCCCTTAATGCCCTGACAAACCCACATTCAAAGAGTCCGTAGGCTCTGGGAATGTCAATTGGAACAAGAGTTAAAGTCTTAACCATAAGAATTTACCAAAAAGAAAACAATGCATCCACCAAAATATACACTAATGATACAACCAACAATGAGGTGAACAATGGAGAGAAGGATGGAGAGAAGAGAATGGAATGGAATCCCAAGAACAAGGTTGTGTAAAACCCCTTGTGGAGTTAATGGTTAATGTGACTTAGTAGATCCCATTCCAAGTCCGGCCTCAAACAAACCATATCCAATGACTTTGCATTAATGCATTCGGCTGAACCATCCTCTTGAAGTAACAAGAATGCATCTTCAAAGAGTCACCACCATTCCGACGAAACGAAGGAGAAGAGAATGGAAAGCGAGAAGGCCTTAGTTAGAGGAAACACTTTATTTTAGTTCCATAACCAATGCTTGTAACCCAAATAATTATTTCGTCTAAGGGGTGTGCTTTGAATTCTCACTTTTTTCTTTCTTTCTTTCTTCTTCTTCTTCTTCTTTTTTGTGTTTTATGTGTTTATACGTGAGAACCACACCATGCAAAGACTTTGTTATTTTTATTAGCTCGGCTTCCCAATAATGGAGCAATGTTGGAATGGGAAGGAAAACTCAAGAAGAAAGACATCCAAGCAACCAAGAGAACGGCCAATACAAAAGCATCAAGTTCCCTTGAAGTCACACCCTTTTCAATCCTTGATTCCTTCCTTAGTTTGAAAAATGTCGAGTCATTGATTCATTATAGTTCTTATTTAGAAAGGGACTGTACATTTCCAAGCCAAGAGAGACCATAGAAACTTGTGGATGGATGGATGAAGTGGACTCATTACCTGCCATATCAAAAGAACCATACCTTAGTATCAACATC
>MNCI01036277.1:0-14733 GCA_015680685.1 Gnetum montanum | reverse complement strand
GTATGGTTGTTGGAGTGTTAAGTGGTGGCCTTGATGAGGTAACATGAGGCGTTGGGTTTGAAGAGGAAGATGCATCATAGTGTTGGGTTTGTGCTGAGTTGGCAGATGTAGTGGTTCCTGAACTGTGGTGTCCCTTCCGATGGTCATGTCTAAAGAAGGGATGCTTTCGATGTTGTGAAGGACCTCCACTGCTATTGGGAGTAGCAGCACAAGTAACGTTTGTGGGTTGGTGCTGTGGTGCAGAAACTTCAGGAACAGTTGGTGGCGATGTAGAAGGAGGGAAAAGATGGGAATGTTGAAAATTAGGAGAAGTGTGAGATACAAAAGGCGGTGGTTGTGTTGAGGACATGGGATGATAGTATGGAGGAGAGTGATAATGTGGCTATGATGTAGGCGGTGGTTGATAGTATTGAGGAGAATGAGGTTGAGGATAAGTGTAAGGCACATGAGATGGTGATCTTGTTGGAGAGGACCTGGGTGGATAGTACTCAGGAGAATGATAACGATGAGGTGAGGTAGAGGATGATGAGCTTGTTGGATAAATAGGGTGTTGAACATAATAATAAGCATTTGGCATTGGGACATATGAAGGGTATGGTCCAACTGGAGATGGCCTCCCCCATGACTGAGGTTTTTGCCACTGTGGTTGAACCGGATATTTTTGTATGAAATCTGGATGTAACATTCCTTCCCAATGCTCATGTAAATGTGACAAGACTGGGCATTGGCCCTTGGGGTGATCGTACAAATAGACGTTACATTGATATGTGAAATTGGCAGTTGAGCTCTTATTCTTATGATCTTCTACCCTTTGTTTCGATTGTTGTGTGGTGTCCCGTCCTGTTTCTCGGTTTGGCATAACTCTTCCTCTAATGATGTTGGCATATTCTCCACATTTTACATGTACCCAGTCCACCATCTTATTGACCTTTGCCTCAAATTCATCTAATGATTGTAGGATGGGCAAAGATGCTTCCACCTCCTTGAAGTGAGTGGATTTCTCCTTTTTATGACTATGGACCCTTGTTAAGTTGAGATTTTGGTCCTGCTGAGAACTTTCAACATTCTCCCATTTGGTTAGTTCTTCTTCTTCTTTTTCCACCTGCTTAATAAGCTCTTAAAGTTGATGGGTTTGTAGCTCATATAGTTGACCTCGGGTGTATATCCCTAGGGTCTCTCTTGTTTCATTACATAGCCCATCAATGATATGCTTCATTAGCCTTTCTTTGGAGAACTCATGGCCTGGACAGTTGTTTAACAGTGTGTAATATCTTTCTAAGGCCATGTCCAAGGGTTCATGTTGTGCTTGTTTCCACTCTTGGATTTGTTTCCTCAAGGCTAACACTCTTGCGTAGGTTTGATATCTTTCATTAAAAGCTTTTACCATGGTTGGCCAACGTTGTATTGAATTTGGTTTTAACGATCTATACCATACTTTTGCTTGGCCAACGAGTGTCATAGGGAAGAGCTTAAGTTTTTTCCACCCATTATCAATGTTGTTCCATGCGCAAGCATCGTAGAAGGCTTGTAAATGATGTTGCAGATCTGAATCATAGCCTCCTAGAAACTTGGGAAAGTTGTTTAAATCGAGCCTAGGTAGACGGCTCTCTTTACGATGCCTACATGAGATTCAAATAGCCTCTTGTATTTGCGTTAGGCTCTTAGTGGCCAGCAGGGGTTCATTGTCATCAAGTAAGTTGTGCGTTCGTGTATTGAGACAATGTTGCCTTTGTTTATGTTGGCGTTCTTGATTTTCTTTGTGAGCTCGATTTTTAGTTCTACGTCGATCCCTTGAAAGATAGTCATCCATGTCACAATTTGACGTTGAAGGAGTAGAGGAAGAGAAGGAATTGTAAAACTCGTTATGACTTTTGTAAGCCTTCCAATCATCCCCAAGCAAATTCTTGTTAGTTATTGAGAAGGTCCTAGGCCTTTCGAGCCTCCTCATTCTACGAGATGTCTCATCCTTACTAGAGGTGTCAGAGTTGGATGATGAGGGTCTTTGAGTATCGTTGGGGTGTTCATAAACGTAGGGAACTCTTGCATAAGTTTGAGTACTCCAATCTTCATTGTCAGCTAATTTGTTGATTCTCCAATGAATTTCCTCACTAAGTGTGGCATTATCGTAGTCTTGTAGGAGAGGCATGATTGTGAAATTGTGTGTGAATTTGTATGTGACTTTTTATAACTTTTCTTCTTAAAAGATATAATGTTAATTTCTTTACAGCAACCTTGTATGATATAACTAATCTAGATAACTAGCACCGTCCCCGACAATGACGCCTATGATGAGTGGCAAGATACCCCTACACTCAACCATATGAATACGAGCGTTCTCACGCGTGATCCGGTCGAACTCCGCATATGAACTAGTTGTGGCACCTAGACAGTTATCCTTAGGTCACAGTTCGTTGTCTTCCCACCTAGACTAGTATTATCTTTGTCACGTATGGTTTAGTCTAGAGTGAGGTGTATGATGTGTTCCTAATCTAATGCTACTCCTGAAGGCAATTGGAAAGTAAGATTAACTAAGCTAGGAGGAAAGGGTAAGAGACAATCTAATCTAGCCTAAGTGCGATGAGCATCCGTTCCCTAATCATCTGTACACATCCTGAACTTCGTGCACAACTCTCACTGGGATCACCAAGCGCAGATCCTAGGTACGCTACTAGGTTACCAAGTAGTCACACTTAAATGCTCGTGATCAAATCGTACTCATTCCACATGACTAGGAGATAAGGGTGAAGAGAGATTAATCATCTAGGAAAGCAATTAAACATTCAACAGTAATTAAATCCTATTTAGCTTAGTCCACATGCTGCAAGGTTTATCAGAAAGTTTGTATTTATTACCGCACGCAAATGTGTGCTCAGGCACAACTCGCTCGAATAGAGATCCGTTTACTTTGAGACTCCTACTGCGGGCACATGGAAATTATTCTACCTCTGAAGAGGTAAAACTGCCAGAGTTTCTCTATGGGTCTAACTCTAGATGATAAACAAGGGAATGCCGCCTCTTATTTATAGACTTGGCAGTGCACCGCGATATCGCGGCGGATGCAATATCCCATCCCATCATCAGTTTTTAGAAAATGATATAATTCCTAGATATAGATATCCTTATGCTTTAGTAATTGATAATGGACATGCCTCTTATTTATAGACTTGGCAGCGCACCGCGACATCGCGGCGGATGCAATATCCCATCCCATCATCAAGTTTTAGAAAATGATATAATTCCTAGATATAGATATCCTTATGCTTTAGTAATTGATAATGGACATGTTTTCATACCTATAGAATTTACCAATTCAACTAGGGAACATAATATCATTATCAAAGCTGTATCCGAGTACTATCCCCAAGGTAACAGTTTAGCAAAGTCATCTAATAAAATTATGTTAAATGGAATTAAGAAAATGATATGGAGCTTGGATAAAAATATTTTTATAAATGAAAAATACATCAAATTTAACTTTTAGGTTGCCTATTGATATCACAATGAACCCTATATAAGAATTAATATCTTCAAATATATCCCTTCCCTTTAAAAGAAAAACAAAAATCATCATCATAGTCTTATCTTATGCCAACAATAGGAAATCAGTATAAAATCTCTTTCACAATTAGCCCCTATCAAGGCCTCACACTTGATTTGTTTGTAATTTTGACAAATTTTCTTTAATCTTTTCTTTTAATCTCTTTTATGGTCTTCTTTTTTAGTGGTGTTTCTTGGAACTATGATGTAGTGACCTTTTTCTAAAGAGATTATTATCTGAGTTCTCTTGAACATGACTAAACTATTTAAGACATCTTTCCTATAACTTATCTAAAACTACTCCCAAGTCTTTTTCCAATTTGTATTTTAGTTGCTTTTTTGGTATCCTGATACATTGCTATGACCTACTATTTTAAAGGCACTACTCTAGAAACTATAAAAATAGCATACATAATTTGAGCCATGAATACTAGTTAAAGAGAAAAGGACCACTACTTGGAATAATGGTGCTTGTTAAAGAGCCTAGGCATAGTAAGTTGAAAAAGATTAGGCTTTCCTTGCAAAATGAGACTTGAGCTTTTGAGTGATCATCCTTTTAGTATTATTTAAAGAAGAGCATTACTTGCAAGAAAAATAAATACCATAAGGAGATTGAAATGTAAGCAAAAAGTTAATGTAAGCAAAAAGTTTCATTATGATTCACAAAACATACTAGAATGTTATGAAACAGACGCAGATGTTCCGCGAGGCCTTTCGGGAAGGTTAACCGGTAACACCCTGTGATACAAAAATCATGCAAGCTGTTGAAACACCCTCTTCTTACCATGATTTTTCTCAGGTTAAAAGACCCTTCAATTATAAGATATTCAAGCTTGGAAAGGTTTAAAGGCCCAATAATTCTTCTGAGGTTAACGCAACCACGTACACACACATATGTGAGACTAAACAATGCCTGCGTGTACATTACTTCCACCATCCAGCAATCAGTCACCTCTAAAGTTGTAAGACGGGAAAGATTTCCTAGGGAAGACGGGAGTCCTTTCAAAGCAAGGCAAGTACGAATCCTTAGTTCTGTAGGATTTTGTAAGCTACCAATTCTGTCCGGCAACTCTTCTAAATTCAAGCATCCAATTAACAAAAGTTCTGTGAGACATGAAAGACTGCCAAGACTGTCGGGAAGCTTTTGGAGATTATAACAATTAATGAGATTCAGTTGCTTTAGATGCCGAAGGTTACCCAGAGACTGAGGCAGTTCTGATAAATTCCAAAAGTCTTCAACATTCAGTGTGAGCATTTCATGGGACAGATAGCAGGCAGATTCCATGAAATAAATGCCAATTAACTCAAGTTCACTTGAAAGCAAATTGGCAGCAGTGCCTCTCTTTTGGATGGCTTGGCCAACCTCGCGCAGCAGCCATGTGAGATGATTCTGTTGTTGAGTAACTTGGCAATTCCAATTTGAATAATTTTTCCAAAATTCAAAGTTTTCCAGCTCTGCAAGCTCCATATTATCGTCATTTGTTAAGGAGAGATGCAGCCAGATTGGGGAACTTAACCCTTGGAGCAGCTCTATTGAGAAATTTTTTTTGCAACACCCTGACTCCTCGTTGAACTTATATAAGTTTGTCAAGCATAGCAATGACTGTGGTGGCCCTTTCAAATGCGTGTCAAAGGAGATATGCAGGCTTATTAATTGCAAGCGTACCCTGAATGACCCTGGCATCTTCAAGAAACTGAAGCTTGTCAATGAATGACATTCCGTCAAATTGAGAAATTTCAATCCTTGTAGCTGCCCAAAGCTCTCTGGGATGAATTCCAAAGATGTGCATTTATGAAGATTTATAGAACTTAACTCCAGCAGTTGTCCAATTGACGCTGGCAATAACACCAATGCAGAACATTTTTCCATGCTTAAATCAACCAAGCTTCTAAGACCTCCAAAAGTCTCAGCCAACCGTTTCAATGCAGGACATGTACGGAAGCGGAGATCTTTCAATCCTTGTAATTGCCCAAAGCTATCTGGAATGAATTCCAAAGATGTGCATTCATACAGCCTTATGAAACTTAATCGCAGCAGTTTCCCGATCGACTCTGGCAATGAGACTAATGAGGAACATTCTCTGATTTTTAAATCAACCAAGCTTATAAGACCTCCAAAGGTCTCAGGTAATGACACCAACGCAAAACATTCTCTCATCCTCAATCTATGTAACCTTGTCAAATCTCCAAAAGTCTCTGGCAACTGTTTCAATGCATGGCATCTGGATAATCTCAGATCTTTCAGTCCATATAGCTGGCCAAAGCTCTCTGGTATAATTTCCAAAGATGTACAATCAGACAGATCCATGGATGATAAGTGCCTAAGTTTTCCCATAGATTCCGGAAGCTTTTGCAGATTTCTGCAATGCATTAAATTAAGTTGTCTCAATTTTGCTGGAGCCTCCTGTTAAATGCATGGTATTAAATTTTTATTAGAAACGTATATCACATAACTACAAATTTTGTTAAAAAGAAATTAGGGAAGATTTTCTTTTGGATTTTGTCTTTAAATAAAGGTAAAATTAAAATACGGTTGCGAAGTGCAAACAAATATTGCCTTATATTTTCCACGTGTTTTCTATTCAAGTTATTTTTAAATTACTCTTAAATAATTACTCATGTTAATATATACTCATTATCATTAAGCCTTGTATAAACAGAATAGAGTTATAAAAGTTATTTTTTTTCAGATTACAATAAATCTTAAACCAAAAATTTGACTTAAATAGTTGAAATTATGCAACTCATACAATGTTATTACAGCCATTCTGTTATTGCCCAATTATGAATTATAACTTTATGGTTATTAACTGGCATTTATAATTTTTTCTGAGATCTAAAATATTTAAAGGAAAACTCTGGAAATGGAATGAAACTCTCAATTTTAAAATTTTAATGCATTTTTTAAAATTTAGCATGCACACTCTCACAGTCCGTTTCTAACCCTTATAACAATGCATTATTAAATCTCACCTTTGAAGAATGTTCCCATAGAAGCATCAGCTATTAAATCTCACCTTTGAAGAATGTTCCCATAGAAGCATCAGCTGTTCACCAGTCATGTGTAAGACTCTCAAACGTTTTAAGCATAGTGTCTGAGGAATCTCAGAAAATCAGTCCATTTCAAATATAACAATCTCTTTGATAACTTGGAAAGATCACCTTGATCAACATAATAAAATAAAAATAAATCCAATGTTATCATCATTTCTAAATCAAAAATCTCCAAAAATACATTAAATTAAATAGTACATGTTCTTTTGATAAGTAATTAACTAGCCGAATACCTTCCATACAATTACCATGTGCAATCAAAATTTCCAAAGATGACATGTTGCTAAAAGCATCTACAGACCATGGACATTGATCTTCATCCAAAACAGCTTCTAAACCTTCAAAAACTAAGTTCAGTGCTTTCACCTTTTCAGTTCCCTGAAATTTACAAACATTGCTCTCAGGTGATTTCCTTTGCATGCAAAGAACAAGGATTATGTTGCAGAAAAAGAAAACAACAAAACACTAATCATTTTACTTAAAAAGAAAGCAAATCCAAATTTCAGTATCAAATAATTACAAAGTCATACCGTTTCATCAGATAACATGTTTTTGACATCTGAAGGATCCCACACACGGCTGCGACGGCCAGGGCATGAATCTTCATCTTTAACTATGCTCCTCCCCAAGTCCACAAACACATCATGCATATATAAAACACCATCACCATCAGAAGACACATGAATCAAATCCTTCTTCTTCAACACATTAAGAGCATGTCGAACTTCAAATTCAGCATCTTCTTCATCACTTTTCCGCCAAAGTTCAACAAGGAGTTTCTCTTTTTCCCCTAAGAGAATAGTTGCTATATCTAGGAATAAGCATTTTTCTAACCCACCAAGATTATCATAGCTGAATTTTAGTATATCTTTCACATCATGTGGCAAAGAATCTTTTATAGAATTCCATAAAGATTTCCAGCAATCAATATCCTCTCTATAGAGGTTTTTGCCAACTGTAGTCAATGCTAATGGAATACCATGACATTTTCCAACAATCTTATTAGTCAGTTCATTGAATTCATCATTCTCAATCTCAATTCCTGCAAATGCGTACTGGCAAAATATTTTCTTTGATGTATAGAAATCTAGATTTGAGATTTTCCACTCAATCAAATTTTGATGGTACCGCTGAATTTCAGGGTCATGCTTAAGAACTCCCCCTTCCCTGCTCGTTACAATAATGATGCTCCTTGGACTCAGAGGAACATCATCATCAATAAACACAGAACTCAATGGAATTTTCCTATGAATATTGTCTAGCACCACTAAAATTTCTGCATTGTGCAATTTCTCCCTTAAAGCACTGTTTACTTCCCTTCTTATTTCCTTGCTTGGATCATATCTGAAAAGCCTACTAATAAGCTGTCTGTGGATTTCATTTTTACCATGCTTTTCTACAAATCTATTTACATCTTCAATGAAGCAGTACCTGTCATAGTGACTGTAAATCTTATTATAAAGTTCTTTTGCAAACGTGGTTTTTTTCCGATGCCATTTTAACGGCAATTCATTATATAACTAATCATCCCGAGTACTTGCTGCTCTATTCCAACTACTTTGTTAGAAGTAGCCATAGATCCAACATCAAGTAACTCGCATATCTGGTTGACAATGGTCCTGCAATAGTCCCTGGTAAAAATAAGAAGGTTAAAAATCAATTTTCTTTGTCCTATGTACCATGAACGTTATGACCACGG
The DNA here is from genome assembly GCA_015680685.1 of Gnetum montanum. Taxonomy (NCBI): domain Eukaryota; kingdom Viridiplantae; phylum Streptophyta; class Gnetopsida; order Gnetales; family Gnetaceae; genus Gnetum; species Gnetum montanum. The sequence goes on along the minus strand of MNCI01036277.1, from coordinate 6,443 downwards.
GAAAGATCAAGCAGGAAAACCACCTTAAAACTTTAAGTGTAGCATAATTTTTTGATTTAAATCCTATCATGATTTATGGGGACTAAACCATAAACAGGAGTCAAAGCTTGCTATTATTACAAAAAGTACCCTTAACCGCAAACATCTTTAAAATTTAAACCTATATACTATAAATCTAAATAAATTTTGAATTATATAATAATATTGGAATATATTATGCTTAATAACTTATAATGGATCATTATCTTGTTTCTTAAGTTGAAAGGTATGGGTCAAACCTGCATAATCATTCAGAAAAATGATAAGCTTTCCTCTAAGACCTTACTAAGCAGAATGGGTATTGAGGCTCCTGTGATTTACTTTACTTGATTATCTTACAAAGAGCTCTCATGGTAAACCCAAAATAATTCTTTGGTCATTAGATTTCAGTAAATCCTGTACCAATTTTTCTTTTCTTTTTACCTATTTCAAGCTACTATTCTAAAATTTCACTGTTAAGCCAACCAATTTCACTATACTTAAAAATCAAATTCATCCAAAAATTCGGTAAACTATTACCTAGTAAATTCCTTGATGCTATTAACTTTCTTTGGATACCATTAATCTTTGTTAATTTCACAGTCGGTGTTAGCCCTCTACGCAGGTTTTATATAGCTTAATAAAATAGCAGAATTGGTAGGATGGTTTGATGAAAAAGCAAAATGGGTATTTGTATGAACAAAATTGATATAAGAGAGTGAAGTTGCTATTCGAAACAACAAAATCAATTCAACCGGTGAAAGAAATAAGATAGGAAAGATCAAAGATATGCTAACATCACTCACCCTTGGCCCTCGTGTCCACTTATTTGGGCAATCTTGTACAGAGCATTTCTCCACTCATCAATTTCTTCACCGGAGTACCTGCCTTTGCTTATGAGTTTCTGAAATCCTTTTCCAAAATTTCCTTTTAATCGTCGGACATCCGAGGGTTCCACATCATAGAAGACAGGAATGAGGGTACATGTGCGATTCTCACATTTACGCAGCATCATCACTAAGACACCACACAGACTCTGCGAATCCACTAGAAAGTATACATACCTGTACCTTGCAACATTCAATGGCTTCTTTAATGGCCTCTGTTAAGCTTTCCCCACTCTGCAACTCTTCTCTGTCCAGAAACACCTGGATCCCTCTGTCCACCAACATATCGTACAAATGATAGGCTAAAGTCCACTTTGTGTCTGGGCCTCTGTGACTGATGAACACATGAAACTTGCTTTTGGAACCTTCACCACTTGAGGAGGAGGATGATGACCCACCAACATCCGGATTTGCCCGAGGGTTAGAAAAAGACCCAGGCTGCTGCAGCCGCCTTATTTCAGTTGCCGGAGAGTCTGTATCTGCTTCCTCATCTTCTGCTTCTGTTTCTGTTCTGCTTCTGTTCAATGGTGCACTTTCTTCCATATTACGATACCTGGGCCGCTTAGTTGCCCATTACCAGAAAAGGCAAGTACAGAGCAGGAGAGAAGAATACAGAGCAAGAGAGAAGAATCCAGACATTTTCCCAGTTTCAGCAAAGGCAAATACAGAGCAACAGTGAGGCAGGTGTCTGAACTGGCAGCCAAACACTGATCCAGCAGCGTAATGCAATGCAAAAGCAGAAACAGAGGAAGAGAGAGGAAATCACTAACGCAGCAATGCAAGTCAAAAGCAGATAAGGAGCAAGACACAGAGAGGGCAGGTGTTTGGCAGCAAAACAAACTGACGCAGCAATGCGATGCAATGCAAAGTAAAATACAGAGCAAAAGAAGCAGGTGTCTCATTTGGCAGCAAGACGTACCAATGTAGCCGAGCAATGAAAATTTAGCCTTTCGATGCAACGTGAACTTTTCACCGAAATTATAGCAGGGAGTAAAATATGGTCCAAAACTTGGTGAGTAAAGGACTTTTCTTATTTGTCCTGGCGATACAAAAGTCATGCGCGCAGAGTCAAAAGTGGAACTCCGCGTGCGCGTTTGGAAGGTGTTCGGAAACCTGAACCGAGTTTCAGAGGGGGAATCCAAGTTTGTCAATAGTGCAGCTCTGCGTTATGGAGAAGGTACTCCGCGTGATGGGAAAGTATTCGGAAATCTGAACCGTGTCACTGGCGGAATCAAAGTTAGTCAAGAGTGCGCAGACATGTGAACCAAGTTTTAGTGGGGGAATCAAAGTTCGTCAAAAACAATACATTATTGTCTTGTATTTGTCTTGTATTCTATTGTTTTGTTTTGTTGTTGAACAGTCTTCACCGTAGGCTAAATGACCAGGTGTCCGCCATTAAACAGTCTTTGGCATTTGCCTTTTTATAAGTGAATTATTACCTTCCCCGTCCATGGTTTTTAAGGGATGCATCAAAAAGATGTTTCACTGTTTTATCAAAAGAGGTGTTGGCTTAGTAAACATTTTGTAAAGCTATTTTTTTAAAAGGTTAACAAGCTAACTATCAATATTAGGAGAGGGGTAAATTATTAGGAGAGGGGTAAATTATTTTTTTAAAAGGTTAACAAGCTAACTATCAAAGCTTAGTTACATCAAGGTAATTATTTAGTTTATTTTGGAATCTCCAAGTCAAATTTTTATCAAAATCTAAAAAGCATGGTGTTATTATCGATGTCTTTGTTTATGATAATTATATGTTATTATTTTAAAAAATAAAAGAATATTTGATCATTTTTATTCTTCCTCTTAATAAAGTATTGAATAACTTATTCTTGATCATTAAAATTTATATATAGTGTTTTATCCTCTTTGAGAAACAATTTTAATTACTCAATAGTTTTAGAAGTCATAAAGTGTGTGATGAAGGAAACAAATCATATGCTTTAAATGTAATGCAAGCAATAAATAACATGAATGACATGCAATAGATTCAATCAACAAATGTGATTATCTTTGAGTACATTTTTGAATAGAGTGGATGGTAATGCTTTAATTGTAATCCATGACATGATTGTCAGGTGACTACATTATTGAATAACTTTTACTTTAGAATGGGAGAAAAGGTGGATTCAAAGATATTGGTATGCTTGAGAAGAAGATCAAATTCCTTGTTAATGTTTTATCTAATCTAATATAATTATTTATTATTTGCCTATTAAATTGATACTTGCAAATGTTGATGACATATATTCATTGAAGATAACGTTATATATTGTTGATTTGCATGCATTGAATGATGCAAATAACATAAAAATTTATCTCGTCTATATTTGATTAGGCTCTATTCAAAAAATGTAGTGATGGTTGGAAAAAAATGTACATGTTGTTGTCAAATTAAATAATGATATAATAAGAAGCTAGTTTATTATGTTTTTATCTCTTTTTATATTTTAAACAGTGTGTTATTATTGATATATTGAACAAGTGTCTTATGTCTAATCATTGTATATCTTGCAAAAGTTTAATCTTTCATTCGTAGAAGTGCATACAGATAACATAGCAATGTACATTTGGTAGGTTATAGACAGTGATATCCATTTCGTTCAATTGAATGAAGTGTGTTGGTGACTTTGAAGAAGTTGTTAACATTCATAAATTTAGTAAAAAAATATTTGGAAAAATATTTGTTGGAACAATTAACTAAACATGGATATACAAGATGAAGCACAAGCTTTAAGATTGGAAATTTCAAGAATCTATGTTTCTTATGAAAGTAACTTTGGCAATAATAGTATTTACCAAAAATGTTGCTAGAGAATTTAGATTGGAGATGGTAATGAAAGTTATTTCTAGTTTTCTAGGTATTTATGATAAAATTTATTTGCTTTTGTTACTTTCACTTAGTTGTTTATTTACGTAGGTTACAAAAAAGATAGATTTAATTTATGGAAGACTCTTGTCTTACTTGAGAGAATTGTATATCCCTCTACAATTCTTCTAATGTATCATAGTGTACATTTAGTCAAACCATACAATATGAAGCATCTTTAGAATAATATAAAATTTTGTTACTCATCCTATACATATATACATATTTCTAATTCAATTTTTATTTTTATTTTTATTTGGCCTTTTTGGCTTGAAATTCCACTTTTGATACAGTGTTTTAAAGCATAAGTTTGGTAGTAAAACAAGCAAAATTAATATTTTTAGGATGAATAACAAGATGTTTTGACTCCTCATTTGTCATATGGTCTCTTACCTTCTTTGGCTCTACTAACTTTTCTACAAGTAATAAACCATATAACTTTATTTTTTTTCAATTAACATAAAAGGAAATACAACTTCAATCAATTGCATGTAGCAAAATTTAACCTTCTTTATCACCAATGCATTGGAAGGCTTTAGCATATATTTTTTTGGGGGTGAAAAATAAAGCATTGATCTATGTTCACCTAATATCCCTTTGAATGAAGTGGAGATCTTTTGTGACAATCTTAAGAAGAAATCTCAAAAAACATGTGTAAATATTTTCAACTTTCTTTGCAAATTTTTTGAAGCTTTGCAACTGTGCAATAAATCCAAATTCTATGGACTTTCTTGAACATAATAAAAATTTCTAGTTTTCAATTTCCAATATTATATATATATATATCTATATATAAAAACAAAAATACAACACTTCACAAGGATAGGCGGTATGTATGCGAGTCTGGCTGGAAATGTTGTCCAGGTCACTTGGACGTCTCATACCAAGGCTACATTCAGTACTTTCAACGGGAACTCTGATATGTGCTCTGATTCATGATAGAGACCATAGTAGCACCACGTCAAGACATAGGTTAATGTCTAGCATGATAAAATTTCACTATTTATAGGAGTCAATTTCTTTGTATAACATTACAAAACGTCGTTTCTTTGTTCCACACTGCTTACAGTGTCACACCGCAGAGTAGGAAAAAACACCTACATGTGGCCTTGGTATCGGAACTTTGTTTTAAGCGACGGGGCATTGCCGACGTGCTGCAATTACATTTACATGCTTCAAACGATCAAGTAAGTGTGTGCGTGCATTTGAACATTCAATCAATGAAGCCCAGGCCTGAGATTCTACTCTTCGGAGATTCCCTCACTCAACACAGCTTTGAACCCTCTGTTGGATGGGGAGCCGCTCTTGCCCATCGTTACTGCCGCAAGGTAACAATCCAATTTGAAATTGAACTTTGCTTTTAGACATGAGAAATGCAAAAAATGCATTAATGGATTGGAGATAATAATCTAATGTAACCTGAAATTGAACTTTGGTTTTAGAAATGAGAATGGCAAATGCATTAATGAAATGGCCGATAATAATCCAATCCAAGCTGAAATTGAACTTGGTTTTAGAAATGAGAAATGCAAATGAATTAATGAATTGGTGAATGTCCTGCAGGCAGACATTGTTTTGCGCGGATACGAAGGCTATAATTCTAGATGCGCGGTTTTGTTGTTGCCCAAGATATTTCCTATTGTAAGTTTTCCGCTTAACTATAACTATCATCTTTGTTTGTTTCCGTCTCTCCGTGTCTCTCTTTCTTGCTGCTTTGTATCAAAGGGTTTTGGAAGCCATTTGGCTGCTTTGTATTCTTTTGAAGATCACCTTGCTTTACCTTACTTATTATATTACTTATTATATTTCAAGTAAGGCCAAGTGTTAAACCAGGCTTATATTTCAAGTAAGGCCAAGTGTGAAACCAGAATCATGTTAAGCTCAGCGCAATGGGATTGCTAATAGCGGTTACCTTATTGTGAACCATCATGTTTTCATCCTAAAGTCATTGGTGCTAGACTTAACTATTGGAGCTGAGTCTGCCCAGGTTAGTACGGGCAGCCCCCTGCTACATTACCGATTACTGACCACTGCTTTGCATGTTGTAGCTTTTTATTTTTTATTTTTTTCTCATCAACAATGTACCTAGAAAGATGATTACAAATCAAAAGCAAAGTGAATTAGAGCACAGAATCAACGAGGAAAGAAACAACACAACAGACCATAAAGTTAGAGTTTTATTTATTTTACCATTGAAGTTTGAGCATTTCCACCTCTGGCCTCACAGTAGTATTTATCTATTTTATTTGTCAGAACAAAACAAAAATTTTAAAAAGGAAGCAAGTCTTATCATTCAGCAATATGGAGTATGAGTATGAGAAGCATCAGCATTTTTATTTTCCTGGTTGATTTCAGGTTGTCATTTTAGGCTATAATTTGTTGTTGGGAACCTTTGGCTAAAAGCTTTTGTAGAGAAATCAATATGAACTGAGAAATGTTCGCTAAAGAACCTAAGCAAACATAGTAGGAAAGAAGAATAAACAATTCAAACATAAAATGACTTGCAAAGGACTGAAAATGCAATCACACAATGAAGCCAAATTTGCTGAAGGTAATGTAGGATGGTGATGACAAAGCACAAAACTACCGCATTGTTGTTAACAGACTGTGTGGTTGAGGAGTACAGCTGCTAATGACAGAGTGTAACACTGTGCTGTTGAAGAGGACAACTG
>MNCI01036273.1:0-12886 GCA_015680685.1 Gnetum montanum | reverse complement strand
AGAGTTGAGGGTTGAGAGAGATTAAGTCCTAAAAAAGCATTTAAAAATTTAACAGTAATTAAACTCCTATTTAGCTTAGTCCATGCACTGCAAGGTTTATCCAAAAGTTCGTCTTTATTGCCGTACACAATGGTGTGCTCAGGTACAAAATTGCTCGAATAAAGATCTGTTCACTTTGGGAATCCTACTACGGGCACATGGAAATTATTCTAACTCTAGAATGGAAAAATGGCAAGAGTTTGGCTACGGTCTAAATCTAGATGGTGAAACAAGGAAGAGCTGCCTCTTATTTATAGAATTGGTGGTGCACTGCGATATCGCGTACGTGATATCGTAGGGAAAGACATGATATCGTGGCCCATGCGATATCACGTCCCATTAGCTAAGTATCATTAATGCTTCCCATCAGCTAAGTACCATTGATGCTCAACTGGGCATCAAAGACCTTTGCTTAGAGATTTCCAAGAAAAATGCATTTGGAAAGATCGAGAAGAAGAGAGTTCCATGCATCGCGTATAGTGATACAAGATTCAGCTATGTGTAGAAACTATGGGCCATCAAAAGTACATTAATCATAGCATGCATACAGTGTGTAGATGAGATAGAAATTCAAAAGTGCTTTTATGCATTAGCCACAAAACATGAGGATACCCACTGGTTGACAGTTGATTTTGAAAGCAAAACACTTTGCTTGAAACCAACCAACTGAGAGCCTGACAAGTGCCTATGTTGAAAGCATGGATGAACTAGAGAAAGTTCATCACCAACTCTTTGATGATGAATCTAATGACACTTATTGGGAAGAGTTGGAAATCCCTAAAAATTCTAAACACACACCCAAAGAGTTGAAAACTCTACCTACTGGCATGGAGTATGCTTTTCTAAAAAATGGCAAGCTAGTGATAATTAATGTCAATCTTGTTGTTGAACAGAAAGAGAAGCTGTTGAAGGTGGTTAAAAAATGGATAATAAACTTTGCTTGGTCATATTCCAAACTATCTTAGGGTATGCTAGCATCACATTTATAGTAATCCTTCCATCAAGCCAAAGAGGCAGCAACATCAGCAATTAAACCCCAAGTTGAAGTAGATCTTCAAGGAGGATATTGAATAACTCCTCAAGGCGAGGTTCATCTATCCCATTGCAGATAGCTAGTGGATTAACCTACTTGTGATCATGCCAAAGAAAGGTGGAAAGTTAAGGGTTTGTATTGACTTCAGGATATTAAACATGGTGGCCTACAAAGATCATTTCTCATTTCCATTTGTGGACTAGGTGTTGGATACTATCTCTACAAATTGCTTCTAGAGCTTTTTGGATGGTTATATTGGCTATAATCAGATTTAGATTGCACTAGAGGACCAGGCCAAAACTACATTCACAAGTTCCTAGGGGACTTTTGCATAGAGAAAGATGCCTTTTGGTCTGTGCAATGCCCTTGTAACCTTCCAATGCCTTATCATTAGCATTTTTCAATAGCAAATTGGTAGCTGGGTGGAGGTCTTCATGGATGACTTCTCCACCGATGGGGCTATGTTTGAGCAAGCCTTGGATTGACTTGAGCAAGTGCCTAAAAGGTGCATGGAGACTAACCTTTGGCTCAATTAGCAAAAGAGCCACCTAATGGTCCAACAACGCATTATGTTGGGGCATAGAATCTCACAAGCAGGGATTGAGATGGATGTTGAGAATATTAGGGACTGAGAAATGTGAAAAGACATTACAGCAACTCAAACAAAAGCTTGTAGAAACTCCAACTCTATGAGCATCTAACTGGTCTTGATTGTTTCACATCATAATGCACACATCAAACTATGCCTTGGGAGTCATGCTCATGCAGTTGGATGATCAGAAACATCCATACTACATCCAGTACATGAGCAAAAGCATTATGGGTACACAACTTAACTACAACACAACAACGAAATAGCTAATGGAAATGGAGTATGCCTTGGAAAATTTTAGGTACTATGTGCTTGGATAGAAGGTCTTCATGCACACAGACCACAGTGCAATCCACTTCTTGATGAACAAACCAATAGTGAGCCCCTGTATCATACAGTGGCTTTTAATCTTGAAGGAATTTGATCTTACAATGGTAGATCAAAAAGGAACTGAGAATGTGGTTGTTGATCACTTGTCTTAGTTGAGATGGGACAACAAAGAGGAGGAGAGTCCACTTTCTGATCAATTTCCTAATGAACTCCTCTTTGTTGATGCAACAAATGAACAACTGCCTATTGAACCTAAGTGGTACAATGACATCCTCACTTGTGTTCTCACTTAGGAGATGCCACAATAGTTGGACCACAAGAAGAAACAACAGTTTCTTCATTAGGCCAAACACTTCATGGAGATTAATGAACACCTTTACAAGGTGAGTGATGATGGCCTGGTTCATTGGGGTTTTCCTAATGTTAACTAACTACATGTTCTCTAAGATGATCATGAGGGTCCTTATGGGGGCCACTATGTTAGAAGACACATGACTATTAAGATCCTGATGGCAACATATTATTGGCCAACACTCTTCAAGGACACTCACCACTTTCTTTGCTTTTGTGAACGCTGCCAACGCGATGGTGGAATAATAGCTTATATGAAGATTCCTCAGCAATGGATCCAACTACTAGAACCCCTTGATGTCTAGGGCATATACTTCATGGATCCCATCACACCCATGTCAAATGAAAAGGCATAAATCATAGTTATTGTTGACTATTATACAAAATGGGTAGAAGTAGCAGGTGTCACCAATTGTACATCCTTTACAACTATTTGGATTATATAACAGAATGTTGTAAATAGGTTTGGGGTGCCATGTGCACTGATTCTTGAAAATGGTAGTGAAAGCTCATGCAATGCTTGAGGTAGAGCATAAATTAACAACACCCTACTACTCCTAAGCCAATGGTCAAGCTGAAGTTACAAATAGGGAGATCACTAAGATCTTAACTAGAATAATTAGCAAATATAGGAGAGATTGGAGCACAAAACTTAACAATGCCCTTATGATGAGCCACGATATCGCATCTGCAATATCGCGTCGTCCCCTGCAATATCAAATTTGTGATATCACAGCTTGTCGTCATGCCTATAAATAAGAGGCGGCTTTCCCTTATTTTCCCATCTAGATCTAGACCCTTAGCCAAACTATAGCAGTTTTACCATTCTAGAGTTAGAATAATTTCCATGTGCCCGCAGTAGGAGTCTCAAAGTGAACGGATCTTTATTCGAGCAATTTATACCTGAGCACAAAATTGTGTACGGAATAATGATAACTTTTTGATAAACCTTGCAGCATATGGACTAAGCTAAATAGGACTTTAATTGTTGTTAAATGTTTAAATGCTTTCTTAGATACTTAATCTCTCTCAACCCTTCACTCTCTTAGTTAAGTGGATTCAGTATGACCGCTTCAAGCATGTATGCTACGCTTAGTAACCCAGTAACGAATAGTGTTTGGTAATCCCAATAGCGTTGCACTGGTTCAGAGTGTGTACGGCAAGTGGGAATGGATACTGATGCTAAGACGATTAAAGATTAGTTAGTGAAAGTTAGTTACTTAGTCTCTTCACCCTTTCCTCTCTTAGCATAGGCAATAAAAAGATAAAAGACATAAAAATCATGTACCTCAAGCTCACTTAACCATACAACCGTGACAAATACAAGTAAGCTTGGGAAGACAACGATGATTAACCTTAAGTGTTCCATAAGGCGCATAAGCACTTAGTCCTTGGAGTTCGACCGGATCGCATGTGTAATGCTCGTATTCGTATGGTTGAGTGTAGGGATACCTCGCCACTCATCAACTAAGATCTTAACTAGAATAATTAGCAAATATAGGAGAGATTGGAGCACAAAACTTAACAATCGATCTTTAAAATTATTAGGAGCATAAATATTTTAGAGTTCAAAGTCACCTTATTCACTATAACAAATAATCCAAATAACTCTTCCGAGGTTGTCAAAACCATAATTCAAAATTTTTCCACTCTAATTCTTATTAACAAGAATAGCAACACCTCCTTTATTAACTTCATGAGCATTAGAAAAAATAATGCAATTTTTTAAAATACATTACTAACAAAACTAATATCATAAGTTGAAATCTTAATTGCTTGAAGGAAAAGAAAATCTAGAGATAAATGTTGATTTAAAAGATGTGGGAGAGGAGGCCCCCATCCTTGATTTTTCAAGCTCAGCATTTGTCTCACAATCTATGTCATTGATAAGTGAAAAAGAATTATATGATAAAAAAACATTTAGAATAGTAGTAGAAGTATAAAGAGAATAAGATACCTTTGGGGTTTTTTAATTGAAAGTAGTATTTGTAGACCTTTTATTTTTATGTTTCACTAAGTAAAATTTATTTGCATTAATATTTTTATTGTTGGTCCTTGCTAAAAATTTATTTTATCTAAAGAGGAATTTTCTTTAGATATCAACAATTTAAGGTATGAAAGGTAAGGAATAAACTATTATATTTTGGTGGCTAATTTAAACTATTTTTGCATATATTTTGGTGGCTAATTTAAGGTATGAAAGGTAAGGAATAAACTATTATCTAATCTCTAATTATCCTAACTTGTATTCTAACTATTCCTAGCATAAGTATCCGGTCCCATCTTCCGAGCATGTTCTGAGCATCTCCTAACACTTCTGGGTTACCAAACGTTAAGCGTCACTGGGTTTACCAAGTGTTTGATTTATGTTCGAGATGGTCGTACTTATGGCCTTTACGAATTACGAATGAGTAATAGCAATTGAAATAATAATAACAGAAACCTAAGTAATTAGCAAGTAATTAACAAAGCATAAACATATTAAACTACTGAATGCATAAAATAGCTAAGTCCAAATGCTGCAAGGAATGCTTGAATAGTTCGTCTTTATTGCCGTCACACCAATGGGCTCAGATACATCAACGCTCAAATAAGGAGCCGATGACTTTTCTTACACCTACTGTGGGCACTTAGGTTTCTATTATTATTATTCTATCTCCTACAGGAACAAACTGTAAGAGCTTCACTACAATTGACTGAAAGATGCTTAAATGAGGCAAAAGGCCCTCTTATTTATAGGCCAAGAAAGGCGGCTATGTAAACGGGGCCACATCGACGCAGGAAGGCTACGTCGACGGGCTCGCATCAACGCGACCCAGTCGACGTAGGACTTAATGACACTTCATCATACCCCCATGACTGAGCAAAAACTCGTCCTTGAGTTACTTTACAATTTGGAAGGTATGGATTCTTATTAGCAACACACATAACTAAAACACGTACATGACACACATGAATTTGACCAAGTGCCCGAGTTATAGAGAAGAACAAATTACAAAAATGGCGGTGTTCAGAGATAAAATTGAATACCTGGTTGGTCCTGGAGCCTCTGGTGTGTAGAATGATGCACAAAATTGCTGGAGAAGATCACACTGTCCCTGGGGGTGGTGGTTCTGATGGACCTTCTCCAGCCTCTGGTCCATGCGTTGGTGGCGGCACGAATGACAGTTGCCCAACGATAGCTGCAACTTCTGGAGGCAGCCGGAAAGCCTCCAAGAGAGCCCTCATCTTTTCTTCTTTGCTTCTGGGGTCATTCACGGTCCAGGCAGCTTCTCAAATGTGTGCTGGAGCTAGAACTTCCCAAGGGCAGAGCAGCGCTAGAAAGAGTTCTTTTAAATTGACAAACTAGGCTACGAATTGCTTGCGTTCAATGTCGAATGCTTGGATTGATGCCTACAGCTACTGGTAGTCATTCATTCTTCGGGCCAGGTCCTCCGTGACTGTGCGTTGTCCTTCAAAGCTTAGGCAGAGGACCTCGAGTTCTACGTTTGCTGTTTCCAGCTTCTATTTTTTTGCCTTGTGCGCCTGGAACTCACCCTCGTATAGGGAATACGGGGCAACCACTTGCTTTTCTAACTCTGATGACGATCTTCTGGCTGTGAGCATAGCCAGATTTGCATATCGAAGGTTGACCAATTCCATGTATTCTGTCATTTCCTCAATCTGCAGCTCCTTTAGGCGAATTTCTGCTTTGTTGTAGGCGTTCAACCCATCAAAGATAGATGACCATACCTCGCCTCCCTCTTGAAGCTACTGGAGCGCTTGGTTCATCTTGGCTTTGGCAACTTGCATGTGCTTCTCGTTTACCTCCTTCTGCAATCCCACTTGGTCCCTGTAATGATTTTTAACTTTTTCAAATTTCAGGGCCTCTCTTTTCCAAGCGACAATCTCGATTGCAGACTTCTGTATCAATGCCCGAACCTCCTCCATTGACAGATTTCGATTTTCAGCTGCCAACCTTCTTATGTCTGGATTCACCCTGGCTAGTTCCTCTTGCTATTGGTGGATAAAATTTTTCATGTGTTCATTCTCCGCACCAACATTACGCAGGCGATGAACTTCCACGGTCAGCTGCACGTTCTCCTAGTGAACCTCCACCAAGTCCTTCTCTAAGTGATACGCTCGGGCATCTGCTATGGCCTTGTCAAGGATCGTTGTCTCTCGCACATCCTCAACAACCTGAAGTTTAAGCTAAAGCTATTGAAAAGTTTCATCTCTGGTGATTTCAAGGTTGAGGATGGCTGGATCGGCAAGCTGGGCTCTTAATTGGGCTACCTCAGTTGCCAAGCGCTGACAAGCGACTTGAGCAGCTTCAAGTTGCCCTTCCAAAACAAGGCTCTTGCCCCTTGCCGAGAGCAGCTCTGACTAGGTTGTAGTAATGGTGTCTAGAAGGTCAAAGACATCTGAAAGTGGTTGCCCAGTTCCCACCAGTTGGTCCAATAGCTCTTCATGTTGGGCTACATTGATCTTGCTACACGAAGCTCCAACAAACACCTGTACATCTTGTGGTCCATGAATGTTTGGTACAGGTGCTGCCGGTGCATTGAGAACCGTAGCAATCGTGCCAACAACCACTTCAGCTGCAACTTCCTGTCCCTGGTGCTGCATCACCAGGACCGTCTCCCCTTCACCATCTTCCAAGCGCACCGAGAAAGTAGCAGCATTCCCTGAGATTTCAGGAAATAACTGTTGGGTTGCAGTTGATACATCTTGAATGCTTGGATATGTTCTAGTTGGAATTGGTGCTCGGGTGACGGAGAATATCGGCCCTGCCCTTTCAAGCAAGCTGACTGATTGAGCCACTTACTCCAGGTGGCTCATGGCAGGATCATAGACTGAAGTATCTTCTCCTCCACCAATCCTGCGAGATTGCAGTTGCTAGCTCAAGAGCGTTTCTCCGAGCTCACGAATGTATTCTGCTGTGTTTTGCGAGCCCGGCTGTGTTGTTTGTGCAGGTGGTGGAGGTGGTTGCTACTCTTCCTCTGTCTATGTGACGGTAGGCATTTTATCTTTCATCATTTCCCACCACGAGGCAATTGGGGTATGTCGGATGATATCATTAGAGTACTGTGTTATCCCTGCCTGTTTGCATAACTTTTAGATTAGGCAGGGAAAGAGGAGAGCTCATCTGCCACATTCATTCTCTACGAACCTCTTTTCAATCTCCAAAAATAATAGCTATGGAAGACTCATGGGAAATTTCCCACTCAAGGCGGCACACGCACGAGTGGAGAAGACAATGATTTTGCTCGATCTTACCGTTGGATTCAGATGGTAAAACGTGATCTTTGAGTAACTCTCTCCACTGTGGTCAAGGAGCCGAATTCCTTGCGCTCTACCCCGTAGCACCGTTGGATCCATTGCACCTTCACCTCTGGATCAGCCTGCTTAGGAATTTCTGTCACATCTACCCCAATTTCGAGCAACCCCAGAGCTTTTGTTATTGCTTCCAAAGAGTAAGAGACATAAATGTCTTTGATTCTTACTCTTGAACCTAGTTGTCATTTCGTCCAAAAGAGATAGGTTTCTCCTAAGTACCACTCACCACTGGTTGTGATGATTGGCCACATCGAAGAGTTTTGCAATTGGAGTCTCACATCTTCTGGAGCATTCTCGACGAATGGTCCAAAATTTAACTCTTGAAGGACCGTCTGTTGCACCTTGCATGGTGTGATAGCATCAAGGAAAGCTTGGGTCAAGGTGACCTCAAGCCATGGTACTATCCCAGGAGTCTCATCCCCGAGTGATTACTTACCGGAAATCTCCTCTTCGCGAATCTGGCANTGAGAACTCGCGACAGAATGTAGGTGCATTGGGAAAAGTTAGGTAGAAAAAACGGTAAAAACTCCCCTCAGTTTGGACCCCAAATGATGAAAAATGGCAAAGTGTGGCGAGGTATATATAGGGGTTAGGCGCTGTGTTGATGCAGCTGCGTATACACGGCCGCATATACGCAGTTACTGCGTCGACGGGGCCCGTCGATGCAGGGGTGTTCACCCGTTGACGAGCGTTGACCAACCCATAAAAAACCTGAAATGATGAATTTGAAACTCCAAATTGAGGTGGTTGAAGCGCGTGAAAGGCCTGGACATGGCTAAGGACATGAGGAAGGGAATTAAACATCAAAAAGAGACAAAAAGAGGAGAATAGGACTCAAAAAGAACTCCGCGGGTAATAAATCGAGTGATGGGACCCAAAAACTAGTCAACCATGAAATCCAAAGGAAGGGAGAGTTAACAAGCGGGACCAAGGAAATGCAGGTGGGTCCTCCCCATAGCAGAACATAGCCTTAGTAGCCCTTACATAGCCCTCAACACCGAGGTCCGTGGGCCCCGGGGCCAAGAATGGTGTTCGCCAGGTAAGACTCTGACCCAAGAGATCCCGCCAAGGCATGGGAAACCCATGGATACCACGACACACTTTCACGACATAAAACAAGTAGTGAGGTGAGTGGTAGAGAGAATTGGATGAGGATAGAGACAATAGAATGGTATTCTGATCGTCGATCACAGGAAACCCCATGTGGAGATGTGGTGAAGTGACCCAATAGAATCGTTCCAAAGTTCAGACCCAAAACCATCCGCATTCAGTGACATCGCAGTAATAGACGAAGTCCTAGCCATCCTCGGCAACAACACCAATGATGAGAGGCTAGGTACCCCTACACCCAACCATACGAATCATGGGCGTTCACACACAACCCGGTCGAATTCCGTAGACTGTAAGTACTTAACATACATCATACTTTAACCAGTGGAACTCTAGGTTAGAACGGTCATTGTCTTCCTAACCTCACTTGTGATGTTCTTTTTATGATGGTTAAGTGAGACTAAGGCTAATGATTTTTATAGCTTTTTGCATATATTTTGGCGGCTAATTTAAGGTATGAAGGGTAAGGAATAAACTATTATCTAATCTCTAATTATCCTAACTTGTATTCTAACTATTCCTAGCATAAGTATCCGGTCCCATCTTCCGAGCATGTTCTGAGCATCTCCTAACACTTATGGGTTACCAAACGTTAAGCATCACCGCGTTTACCAAGTGTTTGATTTACGTTCGAGATGGTCGTACTTATGGCCTTTACAAACTACGAATGAGTAATAGCGATTGAAATAATAATAACAGAAACCTAAGTAATTAGCAAGTAATTAACAAAGCATAAATATATTAAACTACTGAATGCGTAAAATAGCTAAGTCTAAATGTTGCAAGGAATGCTTGAATAGTTCATCTTTATTGCCATCACGCCAATGGGCTCAGATACATCAACGCTCGAATAAAGAGCCGATCACTTTTCTTACACCTGCTGTGGGCACTTGGAAAATATTCTATCTCCTGCGGGAACAAACTGCAAGAGCTTCACTACAACTGACTGAAAGATGCTTAAATGAGGTGGAAGACCCTCTTATTTATAGGCTGAGAAAGGTGGCTGTGTAAATGGGGCCACGTTGATGCAGGAAGGCTACGTTGACGGGCCCACGTTGACGCGCCCGCGTCAACGCAGCCACGTATACACGGCCTTGTATACACGGCCCAGTCGATGCAGGACTTAATGACACTTCATCAATAATCTTAGCAAATAGTACGTGGGTGCTTGTAGCATAGCTTTTTCTTAATTGTATGGTATCTTATTGGAGTTACATTACACCTAGATACATTCCATGAACAATAATAAGATTAAGATTGATTCATATTCATTACAATACTTTAACTTAGAATAGATTTACTTTCAATGCAATTTTCTTTCTATATACTTAGTTAATATTTACATTTCTATCTACATTAATATTTGGTGGAATGAGTGTGACCAGTTTTGAGCATAAACACGTATTCACTTGGTAATCCTAGTAGCACTATCATTTGGTTTGCCCAATAGCGTAATGCTAGGTAATCCTAGCAATGGATGCATGAGTGTTTCTAAATCATTATAGAAACAACTCTCATCCAAGTCATTTAGGTGTGAGAGTGCAAAGGATGGGTGGAGAGATCCCAAAAAAGCAATAAAGGGATTCAACAATCTAAGCTTACAACAACAATCTCGATAATTTTATACAAGAATTATGAAGGTGGTTAGACAAGCAAGAAGAGGGAAGTTTGAGAAAATCAACCCTTACTAGCCATTATCAAACATAACAAAGATGGATCATCTTACCTCCTTGCTTAGATATCTTGCTTACTAGGAGGAATTATCAGATTATTGGATTGCTATGTAGCACTTGTTTTCTTTTTCCTTGCTATCTCCTGTAGTAGCCATAGTCTTCTCTCCCTTCCCAGCCACACTCTTTGCTCTTGTATACCCCCTTTTTTTGTCCTGCTTAGCTACTTTTTCCTTGTTTGTTTTTTTCCTCTACTTCTCTCCCTATTTGTAGGTGGAATAAGGGATAATGGATGGTTTCTTATAACTAACTTCTTGGAAATTGTTTATATTCTTTTCTTTCTTTTTAAAGTTCTTTTGATCTCTTTTTTTTTCAGCAATGAGTCATGAGTCCAATTCTCTTCATAATCACTATAAAAAAAATCAATAATATATGTATATTCATAGGTTGCAGGTTTAATTCTTAAATCAACAATTTTTGATATTTCAGAATTTAGATTTTGCTAGAACTCAGGTTCAATTCCTCTTGATAATTACAAAACATTTCAGCATAATATCTATCTCTTTATCATTCAGAATTGTCATAAGATGCAAGGAAAAAGTTTTTAAAATAGATTCATGATAAGGACAGTTTAAGATACATAATCAAATAAGCCACCTTCTTTTTCAGGTCATCAGCGATGTAAATTTTCTCATCATCTTACGAGCCTTGAAAGGTCATCACGTGACCTTTCTATAGCCATGGAGAGGGTGCTTATACTCTATACTATTGTAAACTAAAAAGAGTAATGCATCACATTTAGATAAAATAAAAAAAAATGAAATATAATGCTATGATATTTGCACACAATATCCTTGATTCATGGGTTAGGTTCCTCCAACTTGATTCATAGGTCAAGGTCCTTAATATGAGCATTTTTTTACATCTTAACATACTTGTTTTTAGCTCTTGAGGCACACCTTGGAGTATTGTCCTTTGTTTTTCTTTTGTTTTCAGCATCTTTGTTGAAATAGAACAGAAAATATTTTGTTTTCCCATATATTAATTATTATTATTATTTTAAAACATTCATGGCATGTATTTTAAATCATATTTCTTATGCATAACGTATTTAAACATTTAATCATAATACATATAAAAATCTTGTCAACAAATTTATCACTATTCCAATTAGCCATTTCCACCATAGTCCAAATAAAGCACATACACAACTTGTCAATAAAACATGCACACAAGCACATAGAAAGACTATTACAATCATTAACGCAAAAAAGTCAAGGAGAAATGGTTTTTTACAATGATAGTATGGAGGGACAGGATCCCGTTAACAGGATGGATACTTTTCCAAAAGGGGTTATTTTT
The DNA here is from genome assembly GCA_015680685.1 of Gnetum montanum. Classification (NCBI taxonomy): domain Eukaryota; kingdom Viridiplantae; phylum Streptophyta; class Gnetopsida; order Gnetales; family Gnetaceae; genus Gnetum; species Gnetum montanum. The sequence goes on along the minus strand of MNCI01036273.1, from coordinate 1,080 downwards.
GGAAACGCTTGTTGGAGTCTTAGCTGGAGGAGACTTCTAATAATGTCAGGGGCACCCAAATGTTGAACCAACCACTTGGTGACTAAAGTTTGCCCTTGTTTGAAAGAATTAAAAAGGCCTAAATCACCTTTATTCTTAGGAAGAGTAACAATATTCCAAGCAACACAATTGAAACCTTTTTGAGATTCTTTGGATGATCACATAAAGTCCTGAAATAATTACTCTAGCTTTTGATAGGTAGCATGGGAGGAAGCCTAGCATGAGGAATAATACACATGAGTAAAAGCACAAATAAAGTTACAGACAAGGTACTTGCCCGCAAGGGTGAGGGGTTTAGTCTTCCACTTTTCGATTTTCTTTTGAATTTGAGAAATTACTTACTCCTAGAGAATTGAAGTAGGACCTCTAGACTAGAAGGGAATTCCCAAAATCTTCATGGTATTTTGGTCCTAAATAAGCTTCCAGTTACAGGTGGATAAATGATTGTAGTTATTTTTGAAACTATAAATAGAAGATTTACTCTAATTAATAATGGAGCCAAAGAGACAGCAATGTTGTTCCACTTGAGATAAGAGATGTTGCACATTATCAATAGTGTTTTGAAAGAGGAAAAAGGAGTCATCAATGAAATGTATCTTAAGTAGCTAATGTTGAGGGCAAGAAAGACAAACCTTGGAGAGAACCTCATTTTGAATTGATGACAAAGGAAGTCAGCAAAGATGATGGAGAGGTAAGGAGCAAGAGGACAACCTTTCCTCACTGACCTATGAATAGAGAAGGAAGTAGTGATACTAAAGGTAGTAGCTATTCTTGTAGTAGCAGATGAGAATAAACATTTCACCATATGAAGAAACTTATGAACCAAACCTAGCTTAGTCATGGTATGGATAATAAAGTCCCACTTAATATTGTCATAAGCTTTTGCATAATCAAACTTCATCAAAATGATATCTTGGTCGTCATCCTCCGCCCACTGAAGACCTTCCTAGGCAACAACCACATTGTTTAAAATGTAGCACCTTGGGACAAAGCTCATTTGCTGGGGAGAAATAATATGACAAAGAATTTTCTTCAAACATA
>MNCI01036270.1:5573-39962 GCA_015680685.1 Gnetum montanum | reverse complement strand
TTTTCCTTGTTTTGGAAACATGTAATCCCCTTTTCATGAATAAAATTTTAATAAATTTGTAACTTTGGTAGTTTCTAGAATTGGAAAGGATTCAAAGGTTTGAACAAGGTGTGGCTTTAAGGGGATTCGATATTCTTTGTGCTTTTTTGTTTGCTTGGTTGCATGTGTGTTTCCATGAATTTCTTATTGTTTCATGCCAATCAATAATGGAAGTCCTTTGATGGTGTGGTTCTCATCAGGAACAAAAACCATGAGAATTCAAAGCATACCCCTTGGGCAAACTAAATGCGTACATCCTTGCATGGTGTGGTTCTCATTAAGAAGAAAAAAAAAGATGAGGATTCAAAGCACACCCCTTAGACAGAATAAATGCATGTGTCTTTGCATCGTGTGGTTTCCATTTTAAAAAAATAGTGGAAATTCAAAGCACACCCCTTAGGTAGAATAAACGGGCTATAAGCACTAGTTATGGGACTTGTCTCCTGTAACTAAGGCCCTTTCTCACTTCCTACTTCTCTAATTTGGACTGGTGGTTGTTCTGTGGGAGCACTCTTGTGTCTTAGGGGATGGATTGATCTTAGAATGTCGATGCGAAGTCACTGAAAGTGGTTGGTTTTGGTCTGGACTAAGGATGGATCCTATCAAGCCATTTAACCACAAAATCCACAAGGGACTTCATGTGATTGTAATTAGAAACTCCATTCCACACACACTCTCTTATCCATCTATGCTTTCCATGTTCCACCTCATTGCTAGTTTCATGTTTTGGTTCGATGTCCTGGTTTGATATGTCAAAATTCTTAGTTAGTGACTTTTGGGTTTTTGTACTTAACCTTCTATAACCATTAATCATCCACAAAGCCCACAAACTCTTTGGTTTGAAGTTATGCAAGGGCATTAAAGGCCTGTGCCTGCTTTGGAGAGGATCCACTTGCATATCTTTTGGTTGGATTAGTTAAATTCTTTACCCTTAGATATTTTTACAATCAAATTTTTTCTATTTATTCCATCAATGATATCCAATTGTACACATCTTCACAATAGTTTTCATTGAATTCTTCTTTTAATTATTGTGAATTCTTATAGCCTCTTCAAATATTTCCTTGTATTGAACTTTTTCAAATTTAATGGACTACTTAATTTAATTAACCCTACTGTCAGCCTTTCTGCTAATACTTCTTAAGGAACCAATCAACCACAATCACAACGTAGCTGAGTGTAACCACCAATGAGACATTGCATACTAATTCATGATCCTGTTGTGATTGTAGTGGGAAGCATGGATTGGAAGAAGGACTATCTTCACCAAGGATGATGCAGCAATACCACATAATGAGGATTGTTCATGATCGAGGGATCTCTTCTCTCTCTCTCTCTCTCATTCTCCTACTATTAAGAGGTGTTGAATGTCAATATTCTCCAAGTGTTCACTCCTCTTCTCATGAACAACCAATGTTGTAAAAATTGTAATTTTGTACACTTGTGCACTCAGAGTCTATATGTCTATTTCATTTGAGTTAGTTTATCATGTCAGTCAATAATCCCATACCTATCCAATAGTTATATTATAAAGAACTTGTTCCTCCTCTTCTTCACTCGACGATGAGTTTTCGTTTAGTCGTGGGGGTATGATGAATCACTGTTTGATGTTGGCTACGATGTTAAGGTTGTGACATCGCGTATGCAATGTTAGGGCTTGGATCTGACGTCGGATGTCCAACATCAGGGTATATCCCCTGAGTCTATAAATATTGCACTTGGGCTCTAGTTTTGAAGTTTTTCATTAGTTGATTTTAGTTTTCAAGCAANGAGCATGCTCACTTTGGGCACTCATACAGTACTTGGTAACCCATCAACGCTTAATGTTTGGTAGCCTAGTAGTGCTATATGTGTTCAGGAAAGTGGGGTTGTTACTTGTGTTAGGCTAGATAGATGGTAGACATTAGTTTTCAATCTACTTTACCCTTATTCTTATTGTAGGCAATTACATCCATAAAATATAAAATGAACAAAATGTATATACCTCAATTATACTTAAACCATACCCTTGAGCCTCATGAGTGTAGTTGGGAAGACATTGAACGTGGCCATTTCACTTCCTAGAGGAACTAGTGTACGAGATAACTATAGGTCCATAGAATTTGATTGAATCACGTGTAACACCTTAGTGATTCATATGGTTTGGCGTAGGGGTACCTCGCTGCTCATCAGCTACTATAGTGTTTGTTGCTATTAGCTTCCTCCTCCCCTAGGTCACTTTTCCTTAAGATGTGAAGGCCGTTATACTTGTGGTCCTCATTTTAGTGCCATCTATGATCACAAACGTAACTCATGATTATGTTTTTACTTAATAACCCTTAGTTATTTCAATATCTTTCTTTTTAGATCAGGTTATGTTTTGTTATTGCGCATTAAAAGTTTATTATTTAAATGCTTATTTGTGATCTTGGCTGGGTGTATTATTTTAATATTATTTTATTCATGAGCTATCAAAATTTGTTTATTAGGTTCAACCTTTCATGATAAGTAATTTAATATTATTTTAATGGATTACTCTTTGGGGGTTAGAAAAATTTTAAATTTTTTTTGTAAGAAAGCAAAGGTTTGTGTTCCTCGTGACATATTGCTTACATTTAGTAGCATGAGTGATGAAGTGCTAATCAGTCGATGTATCGACAGGGCCCCGTTTACGCAGCCACCTATCCCGGCCTATAAATAAGAGGGTCCTCTGCCTCATTTAGGAATCCTTTTGTCATTTGTAGCTAGACTCTTTCATTTTGTTTCTGTAGAAGTTAGATTATTTTCTCAGTGTATGCCCGCAGTGTGATGCTTGTAATTGTACGGAACCTTTATTCGAGTGTGACGTACTTGGACACGCACATGATCGGCAATAAAGATTGAGATTACTTCATCATTGCAGCATTCACTTAGTTTAATTGTTTAATTTAATTGTTAATTGTTTTTGTTATTTATTGCTTTCTTAGTTAATATTTCTTTATCGCCATTTACGATTCCTGTTGTTAAATGCGGAATGAGTACGACTTAATCACGAGCATTTAAGTATGACTACTTGGTAACCTAGCAACGTATCTAGGATCTATGCTTGGTAATCCCAGTAGTAGTCGTGCACGAGGTCCAAGATGTGTATGGATGATTAAGGAATGGATGCTCATCACACTTAGGTTAGCTTAGACTTCATTTCCTATTACTCATTAGTTTAATCAATATTATCTTCCATTGTGTCTAGGAGTAGCACTAATTTAGGATCACATCATACGCCTCACTCTGGACTAAACCATACGTGACAAAGAAAATACTAGTCCAGGTGGGAAGACAGTGAACTGTGATCAACGTGTAACTATCTAGATACCACAACTAGCCTGTCCACAGAGTTTGACTGGATCATGCATGAACGCTCATATTCGTATGGTTGGGCATAGGGGTAGTGAAAACAGGTTAGCTATTTAAGAGTTCTAGTGCTTGGAAGGTTCTTGGGCTTTGAAAAATGATAAAAAATGCTCTTGATTTTTGGAAAAATGATGCAAAATGAGCTAGGTATCATGCATATATATAGAATTTTTGCATCGCATCAATGGGGTTGCATCGATGTAGTTGTTTATAGTAATATTTTGCATCTTGAAAATGGAGGAATTTTGGCAAGTTTTGGAATGAACCAAGAGCCTAAAGAAGCTAAAAATATGCCAAATGATGGCAACAACATAGATGAGGATAATGTTAACTTAGGAAAAGTGTTGAGAGGAGTTTGAATGAAGTTAGGATGTCAAATAAAGTAAATTTGGATGTTGGAATGCAATTTGATGGGATTAATTAAGCCAACAGTCCATGAATTAGAATTTTAACTTAAGGTGGAGTAAAGGAAATGTATGTGGGTCCTTCCCAAAGTAGGCTTATGTTGTTGATGCCCTCATCACAAGGGGTCCATAGGCATTAAGGATGATTTATGGTTGATTTAATTTAAAACCCATATCTAATTGGGAAATTATTAGAGGATTATGTGATCATCATAACAAATTATCAATTGGTCATGATAGGAGGTAGTGGGGTGATATGCTGAGTTGAGAATAATGGTAGAGAGAGAATGGTGAATAGGTATGCTGCATCTAAGTCACATGATATTCTTGTGAAGTTTGTAATTAAGATGATCTAATACGATCCCATTCTCAGTCAATATCAAGGCCATTTCTCTTTTAGTGACTTTGCATTAACATATCCCTTCCCTTTGACCATTAAGAATTCATGAGAATTCCCAAAGGATAACCACCACTTCATGAGAAGAAGGAAGGAAGTAAGGTCCTTAGTTACAAGGGATGCTTTCAATCATGGGTAACATGTATTGCCAACCTCATAACCAATGCTTGTAGCCCATTATTATGCCTAAGGGGTATGCTTTGATTTCCCTTTTATTTTTTTATGAGAACCACACCATGGCAAAACATGCTTCCTATTTATTAGTCAAAAATAGGAGTGGTGAGTACCAATGGAGAAAAATCATAAAACTCAAGAAAGAATTTGATTAGAGGATACGATAGGCCCCATTGAGGTCACACCCTTTTCCATTTCTTCTTGGTTCATTCTAAGTCTGTTAAGTAGCAAGATCACTGGTCACTTGTAATTTCAATATGAAAGCACCTCATGCTCCCATGATGTAGAGACACCATAGAATAAACAAGATGGATGGATGTTGTGGACCCACTGCCTAATACCATTACAAAATTGACAATTTGTAAATAGAGGATATAATCCAAAGATGAAAGTTTGGTCATTTAGTAAATCAGTCATAATATAAATAGCTACATTAATTAACTCCAACTATTAATAGTAATAATAACAATATCAAATATTTCCTATAAAATAAAATAAGATATAATCAAGAGAGAGGAGAAAGATAGAAAATAAAGGAAAACTATATAAAATAATCTATTAAATATTCAAGAAAATGAAAAACATATAAAGAACAATTTAAAAGAAAATGATGTCAAAAATGGTTTATAGCTCACAAGATGTTAGGATGGATGATCATCTCCCCCATAACTAAGTTGAGAGTAGGAGAACCCAAAAATAGAGCATGCTTGCTCTTGCTCTAAGGCGTTAGTGTTTCTAGTTACTCTAGGTTTTAGAAATAGCTTAACTTATTGGATATTGACCAAAAAACATTTCTATGGGTGCAATGGATGATAAATGATGATGATATTAGAAGGAAAAGTTACATGAATGATGTAAGATCCTTCTCATAGTGTTTGAAACTTAGTATGTTGTTGTACATGCATGGGGTTCTAGTAAAGGACCTTATCACTAGGTTGGAATTTAACTCTTCTTATCTGTGCATCATGACATTGTTTGGAGTGTGCCTTATATACTTCATTCATTATTAGAGCTACTTGTTGATTCTCATCTCGTATATTTAGTGTCATTAGGCATTATTTTTGTGCTAGATTAAGGTCAAGGTTAGGTTGATAGGTGGTGGTGAGTGTATTTAGCTTAGGTTGGACTGAAAGTATTGGTAGTTTCCTGTACACCAACTCATAATGAGAGTGATCTATAAGAAGTTTCAAGATTTATTTGTAAGCCTAAAGAGCATCATTGAGTTTCAGACTCTAGCCCTTCATATATCGACTAATGGTTCATGTTAGGATCCTAGTTATCTCCCTATTAGTAACCTTAGCTTGTCCATTAGCTTGGGGGTGAGAAGGATTGTTAGTTTATGTTGTATCCCTAAGTGTTGCATTAGCTTTTCAAAAGTAGACCAAGTGAAGTATGTTTCATTGTTTGAAATAAGTGCTTTTGGTACACAAAACTTGTTTACCATATTTTTCTAAACAAACCTTGCTGTAGTGGAAAATGAACAGTTGGAGATGGATATAGCTTCAATCCACTTCATGTAGTAGTTAACAATGATGATGATGTAAGCCTTTTCATTCAACATGAAAGTGATGGGTCCCATGAAGTTAATGCCCTAAAGATCAAAGAGCTCCAATGGTTGGATCAACTATTAAGATCCTTCCATTCGAACTTTCATTCCTCTATCTCTTTGGTAGCACTCGCATGAACATAAAAAATGGTAAGAATCCCTAAAGTTCATTGTCTAGAAGTACCTTGTTATGAGGATCTTCATAGTCATTCTCCTTCATACATAATGGTCCTTGCAAGAACCTTCATGAGCATCTTGGAGGATTTGTAGTTTATCAACATTAGGCATTCACCATTACACTAAGCCATCTACATAAACCTTGTAAATGTTGCCCATGATTTCCATATAGTACTTGACTTGGTGAAGAAACTTTTGTATCTTTTTACTATCCCATTCTTGTGGAGTCTTTTGAGTGAGAAGATAGGAGAGGAATTCATTGTACTAATTAGTACCCTCAAGTCTTCGAACTTGAATGAGTTTGTCAAAGAGGAACTCATCTAGGAATTAACTGGATAAGGTTTCTTCATCCTCTTTGCCATCCCAGTGTAACTAAGATAACTAGTTAGCAACCACATTCTTGATTTCCTTTCTATCCATCATCATAAGATCAAATAAAATCACCGATCATTGTATGACATGAGGGCTTATCGTTGGCTTGTTCATTAGGAAATTGATGGCACAGTGAATTCTGTGCGTAAAGATTTTATATTCAAGCACATAATACCTAAATGTTTCCAAGGAGCATACCACTACCATGAGATCCTTTTCAGTGGTTTTATAATTCAATTGTGCATCTTCAATGCTTCTTGTTGGACAATGAATATAATATGGATGTTTTTGATCATCCAACTATCTTGGTACCACCCTTAATGCATAGTTGGATGCATCTATCATGATTTGAAAGGGTCTAGATCAATTTTGAGTATGTAGAATGGGAGTTTCTACAAGTTTCTTATTTAGTTGTTGGAATGCTTATTTGCATTCCTTGATCTAGTCGAGCAATGCATCTTTCTTCGTTAGCTCTACTAGCACTTTGGTAATTTTGAAGAAGTTCTTGATGAAACATCAATAGTAACTAGTGTGTCCAAGGAATGACCTCATATTTTTTACTATTTTAGGTTGTCTAGTAATTCCTTGGATGACTTGTACTTTCTCCAAGTTCATTTCAATCTCTTTCTTTAAATTTCTGTGCCCTAAAACTATGCCTTCTTGGACCATTAAATGGCTTTTTTTGCTAATTAAGCTGTAAGGTTATCTCCATGCAATGTTTAAGAACTTTCTCCATATGGTCCAAGAGTTACTCAAAGTTGGTATCATAGGTGGAGAAGTCATCCATGAAGGCTTTCACACCACTTCCAATTTGTTGTTGAAAAATGTTGGCACTAGGTGTTGACAAGTAGTAGAAGCATTGCAAAGACCAAAGGGAATCTTCTTGTATGAAAAAGTCTCCTAGGAAGGTTGTTTTGGCATGATCCTTCAATGCTATTTGGATTTGGTTATAGCCACTATAACCATCCAGAAAACTGTAGTAGCCATGCCCTACACTAGTATCCAAAACTTGGTCAACAAATGGCAATGGAAAATAATCTTTGAATGTTCCCATATTCAACAGTCTATAGTTTACGCAAAGTGTTCATTTTCCTCCTTTCTTTGGTATAATTACAAGCGAGATAACCTTGTTACTATTTGTAATGAGAGAGATAAACCCTACCTTAAGAAGTTGTTCAAATTCATCCTTAGCAACTTGCTTAAGTTTTGGATTCAATCCTCTCTGTGGCTACCTTCTTGGCTTAATGGAAAGATCTATATAGATTCGATGCTGGGATATCCTTGGATCTATCCCTATTAGCTCATGATATAACCATGCAAAGACTGATGACTATTTGTTTACTACTTTCAGAAACTTCTTTTTTTGGTTCTTGGATGAATGACTAGGAGACCTATCTTTTGACGTTCTTTGGATTTTGAACTCTATCCTTCCCTCATCAAAGTTCTTCAAGGTTTATTACAATCATTGGTAAAGAGTGTCCTCCTTAAAAAAAGGAGGAGAATTTCTATACTTAGAGTATCCTTAAAAGAAATTGGTGCCCTCTTTATGTAGCTATAGGAACAATGGTATTGGGATTTATTTACCATTGGAGCCTTCATAGTAGGCCTCCATGCATTTATCTTTTTAGAGCTACATTTTTGTAGGCTGATAGTCCCTAGAGATTTAATCCATTGTTTCATACTCAAGCCCTACAATTTCAATGCCTAGTCTCATTAGTTGGACCATGAGCATGGTGGGAATAGATCAATTAGGAGGTAACACAATGTTACCTTCTATATCTCTCTACTATAACTACTCATCTTGGTGAAGGATGAAGGTGAAGTCTAGATAATAGAGATCCGAATGGGAATATACTACCTTTAGCTACTGAGGCTTCTGATCGATGGTCCTTTGCATTGTCTCCTATTACTTATTAAAATTATCCCCATGTAGTGGAGATTCATTCTTGTTAGCAGAAACCATTTTAATAGTATGTGTTAAGTATGTCTTGAGATGATTACATTATTATTATGATGAATAAAAGATATTTCATTATGTTCTTCTCACAACACTTTTGTATGAATTTCTAGTTAATAATATTTACTACACTTAGCTAAACTAAGTTCCTAGTAATGGTGTCAATGATGAGCGGCAAGTATCCCCTACCCATAACCATACGAATCACAAGTGTTCAGATTGAATTTCATACACTTAATTACCCAAGTAGTTGATATTCGTAAACAGTGAATCATGGAGTTGTAAACCATTGTCTCCTTAATCCACACTTGTGTCTAACTATATGTATGATTAAGTGTTGTTAAGGCATAAGATATGTATTTTTATAACTATTTTTATTATATTTTCTCCCAATTTCTTAACAATAAAATGAAGATTTAGTACTTAAATTAAATAACTAATTTGTAAGTTAGCTAACCTAATGTGAAGTAACCATTCACACTTGTTGGACATATCTTGAACTTATACTAATGCTATTGGGTTACCAAGTGTATACTATTGGGCATATCAAGTATCCACTACTGGGATTACCAAGTGTTAGTAAGTTATGCTAAAAGTGGTCATATTCATGTGCTTATGATTAATCGTAAATTGCATATAAAGTAAAGTGCTAAAAGAAAATAGTAAACTATTCAAAGTGTTGTAATGGATGTAGGAAATCTCAATTTTATTGTCAATCATGCAAATGTGTAAAGGGACATGAGCACTCAAATAAAATTCTATACAATCTCATATATCTATGTTGCAGGCACTAAGAGGAAAATATTCTAACTTTGGATGCAAGAAACTACAAGAATTCTACTAACTCTATGATCAATGAGGATTGAGAACTTAGAAAGAGGGTTGAATAAGTTTCCCAATTTAAATGTTATAACCATGAAAAACAAACACAAATTTTATATGATTCCCCAACTTGGGTACATCCATACTTGGAGGGTAGAATTTTTGCACATCTTCAAACTTAATTTTTTCAAAATGTAGTTTGAAGGACATCACACCCTTTACAAGCTTTGAGCTTCACTCTAGAGTATTTCATTATTGTGAAATGACTTAATCCCACAAGGTTTCGACAAGCTCAAAATGTGGTTTAGAGGTTCCCAGAACCTTTACAAAAGTGAGCTTCACACTAGAGTGTTTTGTTGTTGCAAAACCACTCAACCCCATAGGGTTCTAACAAGCTCAAGAAAGATGTCTTCTTGGAAGAAGCACATCAACCTTGCAAGGCTATAAGAAAGAAAGAAAAGAAATAAGAAAAGAGTGTATGTTGTTTTACAAATCCCTTGCACTTAAAGCTCAATATAATCAATACAAGCAAATGATGATACAATAAAGAGAAAAGATAGATTTTCTTATAGTAGCCAATGATGAATCTTTTAGTGAATAGTGCTTACACAATTTTGAAGATTTTTACTATGTCTTATAGTTTAAAAGGTTCTAAAAACTTCTCAAAATTTGTGCAATGACTATCAAATAGCTAATATGGATGTCTACTTCAAAGATTAGACGTCTACATGAGAATAGCCCCAATGTAGGAGAGACATCTTCTTATAGGTATAAACGACTATTGTGAGATGTCTTATTATAGAAATCTACTATGTAAGATAGATGTCTACTATTTTTGAGAGATGTCTAATTTCTAGAAACACCTTTAGATATGAAGCATTTCTTAGATCCTTGGGCTTGTTGATAGTCCTCAAAACATCTTCGTTTGGCTCGTAGACTCCAGTAACATCCACATTCTTATCTTGTTGTTCTTAGTCTTCATTTCATCATGGTAGCTAATTTCCTTTTCTAATTAACTCTCTTATGGTTTTGCAAGATCACAATTACACACATACCTTCTACATTCTCCATTTTCTCTAAGATTTTGACATACCAAAATGTCAACAATTTCTCTCTTTTTGGTGATGTCCAAAACTTGAGCAAATGGGTTAGTGCATTTCATTGCATATAAATTTAATGATAAACAATAAAAGCATTTAAGAAGTATAAATTCCAATGGTAGTTGAGGGTATTGATGGAATAAGGATATAAAGGCTCAAGTCTATGGGTTTCAATCACATGAGTCCACAAGTAAATTGAGAATACCAAGAGGTCTCCATAAACTATCCAAAGGTCAAACTTGTATCCATAACATATGATCATAGATTTTCATATATATAAACATGATTTCTATCAATAAAAGATTAACAACAATAGAAATTGTCATAAGCTATCAATCATTACATATAATCTAGTAAAAAAGGATTATGACATACGGTACTATTGCTATCCTTACGAATATCCATAACCATCTACAATCCATACAAACATCCATAAAATATCCACAAAATTCTCCTTATTTTTGGACATCATCCAAATGGATGGATCATTAAGGGGAACCTATCCACTAACTTTAGTAACATCATCAGACTCCTCATTAGAGATAGTTGCTACATAAGAAGGCATGTATGTCTCCTCTTCATCATCGTCATTTCTAGTGTTGGTGCGAGTGTTGGAGATGTGCTACTCATCATCATCATTTGATGATGGAGTATGTACATAAGCTCTCTAGGAATGAAGCTTTAATAAAAAATGAGATGATGTGGGTGGATGAAATGGAGCCTTTTGAGAAGATGAGGAAGTACCATTCCTCTTATATGTGATCGAATTAGCTAGTCTCCATTGAGAAGAAATCCCAAAGATGCTCTTCATCACCTACTACTTAAAGGTCAAAGGAGCATCCTCATGAGGATGAGAGCTAGGTCTAGGCAACATAGAATTAGGAAAATCCCTTCGGAGATGTGTGGATGATGCATCAAGATCCTCAGAATCAGATGCATTTCTTGAGTCATACGCTCGGGATAGCCTAACAATTGTTGAGTGCCTGGCTTGAGTGGGAAAGTCCTTATTGTCTAATATGGGAGGAGTGGTAATATCCTCAAATTACTATCCATTTTGAGGAGAAGGTACTCTAGCTACATTTGTTCTTTCATCAAGGTAAAAGAGGTTCCAACTAGTCATTGCAAGAGTCATAACAAAAGGCTTTAGCATCTTCTTAAGAGTGGATTTCATTTGGCCGCTAATAGATTTGAACCTTCTGAATTGAGGAGAGGCCTAGGGAGGTGATGAAAATTTCTTCTTTCTTATTTTCTAAGTCATGGTGCTTGGTTTTGTAGCTTTAGTATGGATGGAGCTCCTTTTCTTTGAATACTCACCAATGCTTCTTTTACCTTTAAGCAAAGGCATATCAGGAATGAGAACTCCTCTCTGGTGGATCAACAAGCTAATGAGGAGTGGATGCCCATAGACTCTTTTCCTAGTAAAGAGACCTAACATGTCTCTATAGAGAATATGAACCATGTCTGGTGGCTAACTAGTGAGAAGGAAATAAAGAACAAAAGCTTGAGCTAGCAATAAATAACTGTATCTTTTCCCTTTTACCAAAAGGGACTTGGGCCTAACAAATAATCACTTTCTTAATATACTGTTGGTAGCACTTGAGATGTCTTGGGTGAGTACTACTTAGCTCATATTAGCAATAAGGAACTTCAAGACTTTACTTGATATGAATCTTCTTTTTGATGTTTGTTTTAAGAGTGTTAGAGATTGAAAGCTTGTCTTAGAGAGAATCTTTGTACACTCCCGCTACACTTATGCTCCAAATGATGATAATTGTTGATGAGATGCAAGGACCCCCTACATATGTGTCCTAGATTCTTAATTCATCTATTATGGAGAGAGTGCTAATATCCCCTTAAAGCTTTTAATATCTTCATGCTATTTGATCACAATCTTGATTTACCCAAGAATATAAAATGAATCACCAATATTTGTTGTACATAATAAAAATGTTCTTAAATTAAGTATGGCAACTAAGGTCTCTAAATAGTAATATTTTTCAGAAAAAAAAATGCAAACATTTTAATGCTTATAGTAAAGAACTTATTTTTAGAAAATTAGTAGGTAAAAATCATAGCAACCTTCAACTTTTGTAATGCATCAATTGCTTGAGCATCCATTCATGGCTCACTTTGCATTTGTAGAGATGCCCCTTTGAATCTTATTAATAAATATCAAAAAATTTGCAATGCAATACCAAGATCAAGTATGGAGGCTTTTTACAAACCAGAGTCTCATGTTAGTAGTATATGATGAAAAAAAATAGAACAGAAAAAAAAAAAAAAAAGCTTTCAACATAGATGCAATACTTTTCCTTTGGATATTCAATACAAAGTTTCTTTAGTCATAACTTATTTGTATAAAGGTCCTAAGCCAAAAGAATAGAAAGAAACTTTTTAAAAGAGTTTGGACTTTTATTATAGCTTTATAATCCAATAGATAATGTAGATCATAAGATATGGCTTTAATAATCAGACTTACTTGATCTTACCTTGAAACATTTTTCTGTAGCTGAACACCTTGGATGATCAAAATATATTTTCTTTGATAGCTAAAGTATTCATAGAAAATCTATAATAAATTTTATCCAAAAAGAAATTTAAACAAAAATTAATCTACACTAGGTTGAGCAAGCAAGGGACTAAGGACTTACCATTACTTACCTTGATTTTTGATATGAACTTGACTAATGGAGTTTAAGATGAGGTCCCTCATCATAGAGTACTTTCTTACAATGCAATTTTCTTTTATTAGCACTTTTGTATGTGTCCTCATGCTCATGTGACATTTCTTCTTTGTCATATTTATGTTCTTCAGGATGGGAGGGCTCATAATTTCTGAGGGTTATTGATTCTAATCCTTTTAATATTTCCAAAGTTTCTCCACCTTCTTGCTCATTCATTTTCCAAGCTACTGTACCTTGCAAGATACACATCCTATATTCCTTTTGACAAGACCAAGTATTCATGTTATCTTGCATTATATGAGAATAATAATAATCTTTTTTATGAACACATTTTTTATAGCAAAAATATAAGGTATATCTTATTTGAATGGGATTATCAAACATGATATTGTTTGAAATTGAATTGGTAAAAGCATTTTTTTGAGAGGTTTCTTCTAAGTTTTCACTTTTATTTCAACATTTCTGCTCATCCAAATGGGTTAGTAGTTGAATCTCAGCTTTTACATCTAAGAGTTCCCTTTTTATCTTGGAGGATAAAGTATAAATTTTAGAGATTTTTCTATGCATGTTTTTGTTTACAATTCTAAGTAGATAATGCAAAATAATAATTTCATCATGTAGTTGACTATACCTTTCATTGTTCTTACCTCTTTCTTCATTAGAGACTTCTATAGAATTTTCATTTGCGTGGGCCATTCATATGAGATGTGAGTCCTTTGTAGTGTTATCTACCTCTTCCTTACTTTGTTCTCCATCGTCCCAACTAGTGTAGAATTTTTTCTTTTTTTACTCAACATTATTTTTATCTTTTCTTTGCAACTTGCTAGTACTAGGACATTTGGAAGCCACATGGCCTCTTCCACCACACTCCCAACATTCTATAGAAAATACATCAAAGTTTAAATTTGTAAAATTCTTACCTTTGTCTTTACCTTTGGATTGATTAGGATCTAGTTGATTAAATTTTCTTCCTTTTCTTACAAGAAGTCTTGCAACTCTTCTTAATAGGAGGGCTAGCTCATCTTCACTGTTTGTTTCTTATTTAACCAGCTCCTTCTCCTTTGATGCAGATTTTAGGATGATGGAATTTTCTTTTATTGCTCATTCACTTATGAGATTCATCTCATAAGCAATAAGAGCACTTTTGAGCTCTTCAAATTTCAGCATTGAAAAGTCTCTAATTTCTTCTATGGTAGTGACTTTTGGTCTAAATTTGGGCTATAAAGTTGTAATCATTTTTATAATTACATCACTTTTTGAAAATTCTTTGCCCATCCCTCAAATTGCTATGATAAGATCATTTTCAAAAGTAATCCTTAATCTTTTCTCTTTCGTTCATTTTAAGCTTTTCGTATTTGCTTTGCAATACTAAAAGTTTTGAGTATTTAACTATACACATGCCCTCATAAGTTGCCTCTAAGGTTTCCCATATTTCCTTAGTAGTTTTACATCCAACTATTCTATTAAACTCAGATTTATTTAATACAAAATATGAAAAATTGTTGGCTTTTAAGTCATACATAAAGTTTTGTTTTTCTTTGGCAGTTCATTTCCTTTGTGGCTTGAGTGCTTTCTTGGTGTTGTTGATGGGTAGTGTGTAGCCTTCAAGAATTGACTCCCATACTTTGAGTTCTATGGATTTGAATATTCCTTACATCCTTGCCTTCCAATATGCAAATTCAAACCCATCAAACATTAGTGGCTTTGTGTACGATGTCCCCTCCATAGTTAACTCTTGAAGCATGAAGCATGAACTTGATAGTACTAAGCTTTAATACCACTTGAGGATTAAGAACTTATAAGGAGGGTTGAATAAGTTTAATAATTTAAATGATGTAGCCACAAAAAACAAACACAAATTTTATGTGCTTTCCCAACTTGGGTATGTTAACAATTGAAGGGTAGAATCCATGCATAATGATGGACTTTGTTTCTTCAAAATGTGGTTTGAAGGAAACCACATCCTTTACAAGCTTTGAGATCTAGTCTAGAGTGTTTCATCACTTCAAAAATACTCAATCTTACAAGGTCTTGACAAGCCTAGAATGTGATTGAGAGGATCCCACAACCTTTAGAAAAGTGAGCTTCGCATTGGAGCGTTGTGTTGCTAAAAAACCACTCAACCTGGTAGGGTTCCAACAAGCTCATGAAAGATGTCTTCTCACAAGAAGTACATTAACCCGAAAGTATATAAGAAAGAAAGAAAAGAAATAAGGAAAGAGTGTAACTGGTTTTACAAATCTCTTGCACTTGAACCTCAATACAATCAATTCAAGAAAATGATGATACAATGAAAAGCAAAGAAATATTTTGTTACAATAGCCAATGATGAATCTTTCAATGAGCAGTGCTTGCACAATTCCAAAGATTTTCACTTTGTCTTATAGCCTTGGAGTTTCCAAAAACTCCTCAAAATTTATTGAATGACTATCAAACAAATAGTATAGATATCTACTTCAAAGATTAGTTGTCTACATGAGAATAGTCCCAATGCAAGAGAGACATCTTCTTATAGGTGTAGACGTCGACTATGAGACATCTTCCTATAGAAATCTACTATGTAAGATAGATGTCTACTGTTTGAAAAAGACATCTACTTTTAAGAAACTCCTTGAGATGTAAAGCATTTGTTTGACCCTTGGGCTTCTTAACAATTTGTAGAACATCTTTGTTTGGCTTATAGACTTTGTTAACATCCATGTTCTTATCTTGTCCTTTTTAGTGTTCATTTCATCATGGTAGCTCATGTTCTTAAAGCCTTCTCTCTCAATTTGAAGTGCTTCTTTGATTAACTTTGTTATGATCCATCAAGGTCATAATTACACACATACATTCTACATTCTTCATTTTCTGTAAGGCTTTGACATAGCAAAAGGTTTCATAAATGTAAGGTATGTACAAATTTATATAGTTAATGATTATGTTAGCATCAACATAGCTACGCCAAGACATCCTACCATGTGTTGATGGGAATACATCGATGGGGCTGTGTCAACAATCATATGTCTAAGTAGCTTGTCTTATTGACATTTCATCATCAACAAAATGGGGTTGGATACATAGGTTCTTTTTCATCATTTACTGGTATGGAGAGTTAGATATTTATTTATTTGTAGTTACTTTCAATAATCTTTGATCATTTTCCTCCATGTCTTCTTTAGTCTTCCTTTCGATGGCTTTCCTGGAACAGTGATGGAGCAAACTTTGTTTATAGCCTCATTGGATGATCTTCTTCATACATGTCCAAACCATATAAGTCACCATTATTATAGCTCATCTAAAATTTCTGCAAGTTCAACTCTTCCTCTAATGTTTGCATTATGTAGTTTATCTCTTCTAGTAACATTCAACATGCATCAAAGTGTTCACATTTCTGCCATAGTGATTTATTGTTCATGCTTCTTTTGTACTACCCAACATTCAACACTATATAAAACCCTTAACAAGTTTTTTTGTATTGTTAGACTTGCTTGTTTACCCACACCCATCTGTCATGTGGAAACCCTTGTCTACTTTTCATAACATCCAAGTGATGATTTTACGCATAATTTTTGGAGGATGTCCTAGTAAACCCTTCCCAGTTTTCATAGCAATAGGACCTTATGACCATTGTGAATTGAATTTAGAAAATGACCTAGCATCTATAAAATTTTGAAAAAGAACTCATCCATAAGATTTCACAAGGTTTTGCAATTGGGTGTTAACTGAAAACTAACCTTTTCTTTTTATGCATCTAGGATTGGGACATTTTTCTTTATCACACTCTTCCCAAGTGTGGAAACTATGTTCACTTTCCACAACATCTAGCAATGATATTATGTATCATCTCTAGAGGATACCCTAGCAAAACCTTACACATTTTCTATAGCAATTAGGTCCTATTCTACTATGCATCCCATTAAGGAAATGTCCTAGCATCTAAAAAATTTGAAAAAAAGCTCATCCATGATATTTGGAATGGTTTCAAAATTGGCTATCAACCTAACACTAGCCATCCTTCTTTCACATTTGAGCTTGTGATCAACATTAGTGGAGTTACTTTGTATTGTTTGATTTCTCAATATAAATAGTAAAATTGCCATTAAAATGATTACACTAATTAACATTGATTTTTAACTTCTGAAGACTTCGATATTTTTACAATCGTTAAAATTTCAGAAATGGAGGTTTCTAAAAATTTTGATTAACCTGATTTATTAGAATAAAAGTAATAAGGATAGGATATCCTAAATAAGGAAGAGTATCAAAAGAACTATCTAGTATCTTTAGGAAAAAAATTCTAAGAATAATTGAGGTGCAAAAGATTAATGAGCACCAATAATATATTTGGCTAAAGATTATCCAAAATAGGTGACATGAATTTCTCGCTCTCTATGAATTTCATTCATGGAATGCAATAGAAAATATACAAATCTTAGATTATATATGAAATTACCCTTTTCAAAATAACATTTTCAATATCTAAGAATAGGTATAATAGAACTTAAATAAAAAGTAAAGGTATATGAATGTGATGTGCTTTCAATATTTAAGAATATACATTATAGATCTTAAATTGAAAGAAAAGGTTTCTATACATGATGTCTTCAATGCAAAAATTGCCTCTAAACAATTAATATTTGACAGTAGAAAAATAATAAGGATGACTAGATATGAAAAATTATAGTAAAATTAGAGATAGAAAAATATGTCTCAAATTTTGAAATAAATCAAATAGAAAAATATATTTCATTCTAAATGACATTCTAAGTTTCTTTCAAGCTTGAGTTTTACTTTTGAAAGGAGAAGGAAAATATTCATGCATAGATTTAGTACTAACCATCCCTTAAAATGTGGATTGGAGAAGGCTAAAGTTCTAAGCATTAGCTCACAATGAGGTGGCTGCAAGCTTCAACACAATTGCTATGCTTGATGTAAATGCATCATGAGTCATAATCCAGTTTAATTTTGAAATAATTGACTACAATTCTATTTAGAATGTGCCACAAGTCACAGTGGAGTTCGAATAAATAGTTAAATATATAAACTCATCTACTATTCCTCCAAAAAATTGAAAACAAAAATCCTTACATGTTTGTTAATTTGATTTATAACTTAAATATGCTGAAATCATAAAGGAACTAAAAAATTAACTTGTTAAAAAGCATTAATTGTAAAAATAATTATGCTAAAATGCTTAATGAAGTTGTAATTTAAATTATATTGCTATTTTTGTTGTTTATTCTTTTAACTAGCTTATTATTTGATATACCTTTAATCTTTTTTTGTTGTTTTTTTAAATAATAGTTTTACTTTTCTAAAACTAGTTATTAAAACGTTAGTATGCTATATTTTTCTTAGATTCTAAAAAATGAAAGAAGAAATATTGTATATGCCTAATTTGTTAGGAGGTCCATAGAGATCTACATCTTTAGAATCTAACTCCGTTCTTCATTACTTGGTGTGTAGCCTAAGCTCATCCCAGGGAAAGCTAGAGGAACCATTATAGTTGTAGCTAATAATGGTCATTCATTTTCTTACTATTATTAAGTATTCTCTTAATCTCTCTCTATTTTTAGCCCATCTGATGCTTGTTGATACTTTCTGGTTAGTATAATTCATACTAAAGCTAGTGAGGTTCTCCAGTATTAAGATTCTTCCCAACTTAATTTAGAAAAGCTCACTCCTACAATAGCTTGTTTGATAAGATTATTCATAATCTTCAACATTAATAGCTTCTTTCTTTGAACACTTCCTATAATCATTTTTGCCTTTCTTATAAATTCACAATAGCAAGTGAAAATTTTTAAAGAAAAAAACTAAAAGAAGGGAAAAAAGAAAAATTAAGATGTCAACCTAGCCATAATACCCTATTATTTAAAAATATTAAATAATATATATTAAAAATATTAAATAATATATATATTAAGAATATTAAATACTATCATTTAACATGTGTTCATTGATAGTCACCTATGGCCTCTTCTTATGTTTGTTGAAGATGAGGTTGATTAATCATTTCAATAAAATCCTCATGTAAAGGGTTACCTAATTCTAATTTCTTAGCATAAATGTAGGAATGTGATAAGAACATAGGAATACTAGGCTTTGACTATGATGCATTCAAAGAATTGCAAAAATTCACAAGTAGCAACATCATGAGTGATGTATAATCACCTATTGAATGGTGGATCCTAAATAAAATTATAGCCTCTACATATCCACATTTATGATTCAACATGTAGATTTTCCACTGAGGCCTTTAAGCATCTATTTGATAATAATTGGCCAAAAAATTCACATATTTTTCACAAAAATGTTGTGATCGTCTAAAACATCTTTGCAATCATTTAAGTCTAGAATTATGATGTTATCTTGAACTATAATGTATTCTTTCTTTGATCACTCTCTATAGCCATCTGTAACATTCTTCAATAATCCTAACAACATGTACAAAAACTATTTAGAAAAAAAGAAAATTAAGATGTGAACATGACTATAGTAACCTAGGTCTTCCATGTTCTTAAAACAACTATTAAATAATACAAATAATTAAAAAATAACTAGCTATCATTTAATATTTAAAATTTTGTAGTCATTTATGGCCTCTTCTCATAATTGTGTCCACATTGATGAGCATGATACTATGTCAATTTTGAGACATCTTTGATGCTTCCATCCATGATTAAAAATTTTCTATGAGTCATCCAACTCTATCATTCACTCTTATAACTTAAGATGGCAAATATTTGTTAGTTGTTTGGAATCCTCCTCTATCATTTCATCTTAATAAGAATATGTTATATAAAGTTAGCCTTTTCCTTGAGCCGTAAAAATTTTTGAGCATGTGTCATTGCTTTAATAGGGAGTTCTTAAAATAATGGATGGAGATATTGAACTCAAAATTAGAAAATATTAAGCTAATATTTTACCACTGAAGAATTGGATAGAATATAAAAAAGGATATCACCCAAACCTCAATGCTCATCATAGTAAATTAAATAATAAATGGATATCTAAATTGTAGGAGCATAGTAATTTTTAAGAACATTGATGTAACCTAGAGCTTATCATGTAGAGCATTAATCTAATCTAAAAGTTATCATCTTTAGTATTGAAATCTAAAAGAATTGACTATAGGTATACCTCAAGAGATATAGCCAATAGATGCTTTATAAGAACTATAGAAGAATAGAGACAAAACTTATTATCTTTAGTATATGGCCTCAAAGACATCCATTCTCCTTCCAAATATTTCAAGAAGACTTATTTAGATTATATGTATTTTTTCTTGCAATCCTACTTATTGTTGAGATAAATATATATATATTTTTAGCATTACATGATGTTAACCCCCTACAACATTATGATGGATGAAATATTATTTTAGTGTTACATGCTAGGATCCCCTATAGTATTATAGATAGAATATTATTTAGTGTTATGGTTGCTAGTTGCATATTGGCCAAAAATAATAGCACATGACTATGAATTTTCTTTATTATTTAATTTAAATGTATTTTTCTATTGGAGAAGTTGTAGTTCATCATTCTTTATTTGAGTACTACTACATTGACATAATGTTATATGGTGATAAGAATTTGATTGGCAATGATTACATGGTGAGAGGTTTATTTTTGTTATTCTAGCAAAGACATGATGGCAATGGTTGTATCATATAAGTTATTAGTAATAGTTATAGGTGAATCAACTTAAATGGTAGTTCTTGCTTTAGAATGAAGGAAAGAAATAGTGTAGGGACACCTCTTCTAAATCTCTTTTCATCCCTATAGATGATCACTTGTAATTTTAGAAAGTTGAAAAGACATCTTGATAACTTGGAAGACATCTAGATTGAGAGTTGTGATGTGATAAGAGATGTCCCAAGTGACTAGAAGATGTCTTGTCCAAAGAGGATATGTCTCATTCTAGTTAGAGATGCCTATGGGGAGATGTTTATCCTAGATAGGAGACATATCTAGGAAGATGTCTTACTTCAAGGAATGATGTCTTGCATTAATAAGAGACATATTATGTTGATAGGAGATGTCTTGTATAAGACCCAAGGTTAAAAGAGAGATCTCTTATCAAGCCTAAAGATCTCCTATACAACTAAGGAGAATTTTGAGTTGGCAGTTCCAAGTTTGAAGACAATTGAGAAAAATGAGAACAAGAATGAAAAAAGTTGAGAAACTCCAAGTTAATCATGGACAAGATTTTCCTAGTATTTTTGTCTCATAATTAATATATATTATTTTGTGTTTTCATGTTTTGAGTATGAAGACAAACATGAGAGATTGAAAAGAGATTGCATTAGTTTTGTATGCATCTTTGTGATTAATTATGTGTGTTTCGGCTAGTGTGTCTCGTTATATGTTTGGATATCAATCTTGTTGATGAGTGTTGAAGTGTGATGTCGATAGGCCCCTGTTGACATGGCCTCATTGATAGGCCTCCATTGATAGGGCCCCATTTACATGGTGTTGCCCCATTGACAAGGCCGCATTGACGTAGCGTTTGCTACATCTATGGGGCCTTGTCGACGTAATACTATAGCAAAAGCTATAAATACAAGCTCCTAACTGTGTTTATGGGGATTAGAAGTCATAGTAGTAATAGAGCTCTTGTATTTTGTCCATTTGAAAGTTAGAATATTTTTTCTTAGTGCTCACAATAGGAGTCAGAAAGTGTACAATCTTTATTTGAGCATTATTGTACCTGAACCACACCAGTGTGTATGACAATAAAGATAAGCCTTTTGATCAAACCTTACAGCACTTGGAGTAGATTAATGATTTGTTTATGTAGTTATAGTTTTCATTAATTATAATGTTAATTAAGTTAAATTATACTTTGAGCAATTCGTTAATTAATTAAGCTAAATAGATTAGACAGATAAGTATGACCACTTTGAGCATAAACACGTATTCGCTTGGTAATCCTAGTAGCATTATTGCTTGGTGCACCTAGTAGCATAGCACTTGATAACCCAACTGTGGGTACATGGGTTTAGGATGTGTATGAAAAGTGGGACTGGATTCTTATTTTAGGATTACCTAAAGACTAGTTAAGTGGTTAAATTAGATTAGTTGTTAAATTATTCTAGCTCTCTACTCTAAGCACCAAAGAACATAAAACATAAAATAATAAAAATCATATGCCTCAATTACACAACCATATCCTTGTACATCACAAGCGTAATTGGAAAGACAATGAATGACCTTAGGGCAAGGTTCACTTCCTAGAAGACTAGTGTATCAGAAACTATAGAGTTTTCAAAATTTGATCAGATCACATGTGAATGCTTCATGATTCATATTGTTGGGCATATGGGTACCTTGACCACTCATCATTGGTGTCATTGCTGGGGGACTCTGTTTGTTGAAATGTGCTAGGATAAGTGAATATCATTAATATCATTGGACAAACCCCAAGGTCAACATCATTCTCAATTATATAATTACAAAAACCACACTGATAATTTTATTTGTTTTGCAAAATGTCTTCTTCTTCTCACAAGTATGATGATGTTAAACTACAAGTCCCACAATAGTGCAAGGTGGTTTATACTCATCCAGATGAGTATGAGCCTGATTTCACCTTCATCCTGCACTAGGATGAGCAACTTCGATGGCATGATATGGAGGGCAACATTGTAATTCCTCCTAATCAATCTATGCCCATGATGTTGCTTTGAACTCTGAAGAAGTTAGACATCAAAGATCTTCAAGAGGAATATGTTGTGCATGAATACGACTACTAGGACTATTGTCCCATTGACACATAGTGTAGGAGAGATCGACACGAGGAGAAGCATCATGAGGCTATGAAGGGGAAACACTTCACCAATCCCTTGTTCTTGCTAAACCAAGACAACAATGAGGATCCTTCCTCTGAGGACTCTCAACATGACAATTCTCCATCCTTGGTTACTAATGATGGGGGTGTGAACCTAAATCTACATTCTACTATCAACATTCTAGGTTTAGGAAAAGATGGCAATCAAGGTAGGAGCTCGAGCAAGCATCAAGATAATAAGAAATCTAATGAACGTGGTGATGACAACCGAAGGAGAGTTGGTAGACACCATGGTAGTGGTAGTTCTCCTCTCTCTACACCCTCTTGATCTGCATCTTCTTCTTTCTCTTCTTCTGATTCTAAAAGACGCTGCAGAAAGAATAACTGTGATGGAGGTGTTTAACAAGACAAAAATACTGATCACAAAGACCATAATGAACAAAGGAGTAACAAAGGACATCATTGATGGAAACAAAATGATAATGATGATGAGCCTTTGTTGGCAACTTGAAGTATGCTTAATATTACAAAGGTAGTAAAGATTTGAACTAGGCATGTGAAACATAGTCGGATCAAATGCTTAGACATGAAAAATATCCCAAGATTTGAGGGGGGATATAACTCTTATCTACAAAACCATTTACAAGCCTTTCATGATGCCTATGCCTTACAAAACATTGAAAATTATTGGTAGAAACTCAAGCTATTTCTCAGGACACTCATCAAGGAAGTAGAAGGTTGGTATCGGTCCTTAGAGCTAGAATCTATCCACTGATGGAGTACCATGTTGGAATTGTTTAATAATAAATACCAGATGTACTTTAAAGTGTCCAACTTGAGAAGTGAAATCTAAGGCTGGAAACAAGGAACACATGAGCCCTTGGATGCCATCATGGGTAGATATTATTCTCTTTTAAACTGATGCCCTAGCCATGCTTATTCTTAGAAGGAACAACTCTGTGACATCATATATGGACTCAGAGTAGAAACCATAAGAACTCTTGGGGTTTATGCCCAAGGGAGACTATCTAAACTAAGAGCTCATTAGATACAACGATTGATAGAGAAAGTAGCAAAAGAAGAAGGTGAGTTGTGAAAAAGGGATAGCACAAAAGAATATAATAGGAACCCTTCCATTAGGAAAAGGATGGTCCAATTTTATGATGAGGAGGAGTCACCGCTCGATGAAGTGGTGAACTAGAAAACCTTGCCCATCCAAAAATTTGTTTATGATATTTCAGAAAAGGATGATAAAATATGGGATTTTTTGGATGAAAAATTCGAAATGACAATGAAGCTTGCTGAAACATTCAAAGAGTAGAACAGTAATCATGATCGCAAGAGGCGTAAAGAAGTTGAATGTGCCTACCAAAAAAAGTAAGGGCAAAGTTGTTGCAGTAAAAGAATTTGTGGAGATAGACTCTGATGATGATGTTGGATGTGACATCTATCAGTATGAACATCCTAAGGGATGTTGCCTTATGGTGTCACACTTATAAGAGTCTAGGGTGTACATGTTAAATCCTTGACTAGTAAGGAGGCAAGCATCTAGACAATTCCCTTATCCTCAAGGCAATCCAAGGCAGTTCCACTAGCAATAATAGACTTATTATCCAAGTGGAACTCCACCACAACCATATGAACAATATCAATAATGGCATTAACCACAGTCATGGGAAATGCCACTGCTAGGATAGCAGTACCCTTATAGGCAACTAGATCCATATGGTTACTATATTTAGTAGCTTATTTCTCCATGAAGCTTTGTAAGCCATGCCTCATTCCAGCATTACTATTACCCTCCAGAGTACCATTGAACTAATTCACCATCTACTTGAGGGAAGCACCCATTCCTTACCATCCTTTACATCCATTTGCACACATCTCTCCACCCTCAACCCAGTTACCTCATGCTCCATCCATGCATGGTGAAATTCCTCCGTAGCCGTAGTAATAAAATGCTATGAGGGATGTACATTTACAACTGGCCTTCTAGTTGAGTGGTTTGAATAATTTCTCTAGGAAACAACCCTTTTTCCAACCCAACAGTCCTCCTAAACCCTCACAACCTAATGTAGTTCATTGTCTTGTATCTCCAAAACCTTATCCTCTACATCAAACACATTCAAGAGCCCTTTAAACCAAATGCCACCTCATATTTGCACTATAATGTTAACCCATGCTGTTTCTGATTAGATCAAGGCTAGCAACCTTCCAATGAAAAGATCTAACCTAAGAAGTCCTCTTATTTACTTGTAGATTGCTAGACATGAGCCATGCAAGGCTCTTCTAAATTTTGGTTTTGGTGTCAATCTCATCTCTTATGACATGTACAAGGCCTAGAACCTACCACCCCTTAAGAAGAGCAATATCTATTTGGAATTGGAAGACCAATCAATCATGGTTCCTTTAGGATTAGTTGAGAACATAGTGACCATAATATGTGGATGGTCCAATCTTGTCAATTTTCTGGTGATCAAGGTTAAGAACTACAAAGGTAACTTCCCCATAATTATGGGAAGGGCTTGGTTGAGCACTATTGATGCATGAATGGGCATAAGAGACCTATCCTCAGAAATCTTCAAGGAAAATGAATTTGGATGACTAGAGAAGAAGTGTGTTCCATGCATCGTGTACAATGATAATGGATGCAATTGCGTGTAGAAAATT
The DNA here is from genome assembly GCA_015680685.1 of Gnetum montanum. Taxonomy (NCBI): domain Eukaryota; kingdom Viridiplantae; phylum Streptophyta; class Gnetopsida; order Gnetales; family Gnetaceae; genus Gnetum; species Gnetum montanum. Next base: position 14,474 of record MNCI01036270.1, on the reverse strand, counting down.
TGGTCATTAAAAGTACATTCATCCAAGCATGCAATTAGTGTGCACAAGAAATAGATATCCAAAGGTGCTTATATGTAACAACCACAAAACAAGAGAGCACCCAATGGTTGACAGTTGACTTTGATAGCAGCACATTGTGCATGGAACCAATTGAAAGCCTGACATGTGCCTATGTTAAAGACATGAATGACCTTGAGAAAGTTCATCACCAACTCTCTAATGATGAAGATGATGATACCTATTGGGGAGAGTTGGTAATCCTTGATAACTTTAAGTAGGAGACCTTAGAGTTAAAAACTCTACTAGTTGGCATATTATATGCATTTTAAGATAATGGCAAGCTAGTTATCATCAATGAAAATCTTGCTTCTAAACAAAAAGACAAGCTGTTGTAGGTGGTTAAAAAATGGCCAACAACCTTTGCTTGGTTATATCCTAAGCTAACTGGGATTGATCCACTGATATGCCAACATCATATTTACACTGACCTAGCCATGAAGCCAAGAAGGCAGCCACAAAGGTAGCTGAACCTGAAGTTAAAGAAAATTGTCAAAGAGAAAATAGAACAACTCCTTAGGGTGGGGTTCATTTATCCCATTGTAGATGGTGAGTGGGTTAGCCCACTCATAATTATGCCAAAGAAAGATGTCAAGTGGCGGGTTGGAATTGAATTTAGATTGTTAAATATGGCAACATTTAAAGATCAGTTTCCATTGCCATTTGTGGATCAAGTGTTGGATACCATTTCTAGGCATTGTTGTTATAGCTTTTTGGATGGTTATAGCAGCTATAACCAAATCCAAATTACACCAAAAGATCATGCTAAGGTAACATTCATTAGTCCCTAGGGGAATTTTGCATATTGTAAGATGTTTTTTGGTTTGTGCAATGCCCCTACAATATTTTAATACCTAGTCCTTAGTATCCTTCAACAACATATTGGTAGTGGGGTAGAAGTCTTTATGGATGACTTCTCTACCTATGGAGTGACATTTGAGCAAGCTTTGGATTTCCTAGAGTAGGTACTAAAAAGATGTGTTGAAATAAATCTTAGGCTCAATTGGTAGAAAACCCATGTAATGGTCCAGGAGGGCATACTACTAGGTCACCAAATTTCACAAAAAGGGATTGAGGTAGGCCCAAAAAGGATAAGGGTCATCCAAGGAATCACACGTCAACTAGAGATAGTCAAAGATGTCTGATCATTCCTTGGACACATTAGCTACTGCTAGTGGTTCATAGATAATTTCTCTAGGATTGCAAAGCCATTAGTTGAGGTTACAAAGAAAGATGCTGCATTCATCTAGACCAAGGAGTGTGAACATGCATTCTAACTATTAAAAGAAAAACTTGTAGAAACTCCAATTCTATAGGCACTAGACTAGTCCAGACCATTTTATATAATGATAGATGCATCTAATTATGCCTTGGGAGAAATGATTACATAGTTGGATGATAAGAAATGTCCATATTATATCCACTGCGCAAGCTACAGCATTGTGGGTGCATAATTGAATTACACCACAACTGAGAAAGAGTTAATGGTAGTGGTGTATGCTCTCAAAAAGTTCAAGTATTATGTGCTTGGATATAAGGTGTTTTGCACATAGATCATAGTGACATCCTCTTCCTAATGAATAAGCCAACAATGAGCCCCCATATCATATGATGGCTCATGATCTTGCAGGAATTAGATCTCTCAATGGTAGTTCAGAAAGGGACTGAGAATGTGATCGCTAACCACCTCTCTTAGTTAAGATAGGATAATAAAGAGGAGGAGAGTCCATTCTATAATCTATTTCTAGATGAAATCCTATTTTCAAAAGTAATAAATGATCAAATGCCCATGAAATGGTATAATGACATCCTCACTTACCTTCTCACTTAGGAGATGCCACAAGATTTGGACTTTAAAAAGAAATAATAGTTTCTTCATCAAGCAAAGTACTTCATGGATATCAATGAACACCTTTATAAGGTATGCATTGATGGCTTGGTTCATTGGTGTGTCCTTGATGTAGATCAATTGCATGTTCTCTAGGATGCTCACGAAGGCCCTTGTGGAGGCCACTATGTAGGGAGGCACATGACCATAAAACTCCTAATGGCAGGACACTATTGGCCTACAATCTTTAGGGATGTCCATCAATTTGTCTAATCTTGTGAACGCTATCAATGAGATGGTGGGATGACCACTCAAATGGAAGGTCCTCAATAGTGGATTCAACCAATAGAGCCCTTTGACATATGGGGCATAGACTTCATGGGTCCCATCACACCCATGTCCAATGAAAAGGCATATATTATCGTAGTAGTTCACTACTGCACCAAATGGGCAGAAGCAATAGCTGTCATTGATGATACATCATGTAATGCTACTTGATTATTATAATAAAATGTTGTAAATAGGTTTGGGCTGCCACATGCATTGACTTCTAATAATGGAACCCATTTTATAGGTGCCACTTTTTGAAAGATGATGCAACACTTGGGGGTTGAACATAAATTAACGTCTTATCACCTCCAAGCCAACGATCAAGCAGAGGTAACTAATAGGGAGATCACAAAGATCTTAATAATGATCACAAGAAAATATAGGAGAGATTGGAGCACAAAACTCAATGATACCCTTTAGGCCTACTGCTCAACATGGAAACTCCCTATTGGCTACTCTCCCTATGAGTTATTGTACAGGAAAATTCTAACGCCCAATTCAATATGAGCTTTGTACACTCTCAATACCCTATGAACTAAACCTTGACCTAAGTCTAGCACAAAAAGAAAGACTAATCAACCTCAATGTGCTAGGTGAAAATTGAATGGTGGCCCTATCTTTGAATGAAGTGCACAAGGTGTTCAATAAGCAATGCCATGACCTAAGAATTTGAAAAGTAAAATTTCAATGGGAGATAAGGCTCTCTATTAGAACCCCACACACATACCCAAAAAAACAAAGTTCCAAATGTTGTGGGAGGAACCTTATATAATTGACAAAGCCTTTCCTTTTGGGGCCATGATCATATACAAAACTAAAATCCCAAATAAAAAGTAGTTGGTTAACATCCAATAAGTAAAGCTTCTCCATGAGCCCAAGCAAGCTAGTGTAACAAATACTTGAATGAATGGATAGCCATGCTCAATTTTTCAGGTCTCTTCCTTCCAACTTAGTCATTGGGGAGATGGCCATTCATGCTAATCATCCATATGGCTCCTTAGTTTTTCTATTTTTTTCCACAATTTTTTATTTTGCAAGTTATTTTTTTTACAACTTTTGATTTTCAAATTTTTTCTATTTTTACACCATTTTTTGTGTTACATCATTATTAGTATGTTTGAATCTTTCTTGAATATTTTTAAATTTCTTATATATTTTACTTTGTTTGGTTTGAGTGTGATTTTCAAATTTTTGCTAATAAAACATGCTTTGTGCCAATAGGACATAGTGGTGTTGTAGCTACTACTAATGGTGGTTTGTGCTTCATGTTTTGTTTACTAATTTTTGGTTTCTATTTTTGAATTTTTGTGCCAATGGCTTAGTCATGGTTTCTTTTCATGGAATAGGCAGTGAGTCCACGACATCCACCCATTCACAAACTCTATGTCTTTCCTTGTTTTGGAAATTTGAGGTCCCTTTCATAAATCAGCTTTTAATAAATTTGTGGCCTTAGTAATTTTTGAAATTAGGAAGGATTCAAAGGTTTGTATACGGTGTGACTTCAAGGGAACTCAATACTCTTTGTACTCTTCTACTTACTTGAGTGCTTGATTATTTTCCTAGACTTCTTACCATTCCCTATCCACCAATAAAAGGAAGTCAAATAACATCTTTGCATGGTGTGGTTCCCATCCAAAAAGCAAAAAATGAAAAAGAAGAAAAAAAAAAGAAAAACAATGATGGGAATTAATAGCATACCCATTAGACAATAAATGAGCTACAAGCATTGGTTATGGGACTAGAAAGACATGTTACCCATGTCTAAAGCTACCCTCTAATTAAGGTCCTTTCTCACTTCCTATCTCTCTTTTCTTCTCTTTATGAAATGATGGTTTTTCTATGGGAAAATTCTTGTGTGTTGAGGGGGTGGATCAATCTTGGAGTGGCAATGCAAAGTCACTAAAAGAGGTTGGGTTTGGTTTGGACTAAGGATGGCTCTTCTAAGGTCATTTTAAACACAAACTCCACAATGAACTTCTTATGACCTCAATTCAGAATTCCATTCCACCTTCTCCATCATCCATTTATGCTAACCGTAACTCATGTATTTGAATTCATAGGTAGAATCTTTTGGGTTTTGGTCCTTAACTTCCATCAACCATTAATCATATATGGGTCCCACGGACTCATTAGGTTGAGGTTATGCAAGGGCAAACAAGGCATGTGCCTACTATGGGGAGGATCCACTTGCATATCTCTTGGTTGGATTCATTAAGTACCTTATCCTTAGATATTCTTGCAATCAGAATCTTTCATACACCCATCTTTTACATCACACCATGTGCTCCTTTCTATATTTTATTCAATAAACCCATTCTTCATCAAATTTTTTAATTTTTAAGATTTCAAAGATCCTTTTCAATGATTTTATCATATTCTTGGATTTTCTAGGATTCCATGGATCACAAATTCATTGAAAAATTCCTTATATTTTGTGAGATATTCAAAGTTGAAAATTTTGCCTATGGGCTTCTTATACAGGGCCCTGTTGACAGAGCAAACCTATATATGAGGCCTTGTATATAGGGCCTCATCGATGTAAGGGAAAAATTTCTATATATAGGTGTGATCCCACTTAGAAATTTTTACCATTTCTCACAAACGCAAAGGAAGTTTTTCAAATTTTTAGAGCCCAGAACTTTCCAAAGCCCATAACTTCCACATTGTTTATCCAAATCACTTAGTTCTTTGACCCTGCAGCTACTAAAGGTAAGCTCTTCATCGTGGGGGCAAAAAATGTACCATTTTTGATACAAAAGTTTTCACCATATTTCTAACTCCTACAAAGGTTTAACTAAGAAATCATTTGATAAAAACCAAATTACAAAGAGTTAAACCTTTACAACAAGCTCCAATGACATTTACAATACATAATTAATAAAATAATAATAAAATAATGAATCTACCATGGTCCAACCTTAATCAAAGTGTAACTAACTAATGAGAGAAAGTATTCAAAAATTTAAAGTAAAACATTATATCTACTAATCCATGGACGTGTTGTGACTGTAGATGGCACCAAAAGGAAAGCACACGCAGGAAGTAGGACCATCCACCCCAAGGGAGAAATGGCCTAGAATAGGAAGGGGCCAAGAATAGGCCTAAGAAGAACCATTGGTAACCCATATCATAGGTCCTCTCAGGGAAGAGGCAGAGGTGGAATCTATCCAAAAAATTCTAGAACTAGCTACAGGAACATAACACTTCCATCAGGATGATGCACTAGCACAACAAGCTAACCTTGAGGTGACCTTAACATTAGCTTGCCTAAATCAGATTAGATTGTAGGAGGTTTAGAAAATGGTGCTCTAGGAGTTAAACTTTGGCCCTTTCTTGGAGTAAGCACCAAAGGAAGTGTAGGACCAACTAAAGTTCTCTTCCATATGGCCAATCATCACTTCCACTAAGGAGTCGTACATGAGAGAGACATTCCTATTCTAGAACAACAGGTAAGTTGAATTAATAGTAAAAATCAAGGACATCTCAGTGTCTTACTTGGTGTAGGCCATTGCACAAGTGCTTGGGTTGCTTGAGATAGGGGCAAGTCTTGCTACGATCCCAATGCATGCAAATCCTAGCATCAAGCAAGAATGGATGCAATGATGCTATGGTGTTGACCATAAGAAGTTTGGCACACTTAAACTGGTAGAGAGAATCTACTACAAGATTGCAACCTTCCAACTCAATCCCATAGTGAGGCCAAGAAAAATCACCATCTTCTTTTCTTGAGCATGTGTCACTCTGAGTGGAAGATTCCCGACCAACCTTCCATAGTTGATCTATCTAGAGATAGAGAAGTAGTTTAAAGAAAATGAACGTGGAAGGAAGGAATTTCCTTTGTCATGCCTTATTAGAAAAATTTGTTAAAGAGGAGGAATACTCCATTATACCAATGATGTGGCGAGGCATGTTCTAGCCACCAATTAGGTGGAGATGATGAAATATAAGATGCTTGCAACTACTATCCAAGAAGAGGAGTAGTGACCACCACCTCCACCTGTCACTCAAACAACTACATCAAACATCACTACAACTGTACAATGATTGTGTGAGTACCAGGAATGGCTTTTGAGAGTGAATAAGAGTAATAAGCAGGCATGAGTGATGGGGACCCATCTGTGTATAGACCAGCCATGAGTCGCCTCAACGAGGTGGCCCAAACAATCAGCTTGATGGGTGGAGGTGGATCTATCTTCTTGGCCTGAAGAATGCAATTGCCCACAAGGTTGAATCTGAGTGCCTATCTCTCATAGAATAATAGCTACTCCTAGAAATCTTTGGTAATGCTGTAACCTTCTCAATGCACTTGTAGGAGGGTGAAGGAACAACTATATTAGTGATGTAGCACCAGGGGTAGAAGATTGCAGTAGAAGTGATCAGTGACCATATTGCCAAAATGCTCAACGTAACTAGAGGCAAAGGACAAGAATATAATCTTGTAGGGGTAACTCAAAATAGCTAAGGAGCTGAATAAACACTTGGCTATGGAAGTTTCCAAATTAAGAGCCTAGATTGTTGACTTCGCATTTCTCAACCTAGCATTGACAAGAGATAAAGCTATGAAATAGCTTCACGCTAAACTAAAAGGGATTGAAGGTGCAATGGAGATGGTGGTGTTATACCAATTCTTGGAAAAGGATACATAGCTCAATGTTTAGAAGGCCTTGGATCAAACCTGCTAGGAGAATGTCTAGTTAACCGTAGAAAATCATCACCTATGGAATGTTGATGAGCATAAGCAACAATTAACTAATTTCATCCATCAACAGCGGGAGCAACTATCCAGAACAAACATAGAATTGAAAAGATTGGTAGTAGAAAATAGAAATCTCTCCATGGAGGAGGTCCATGCCATTCACTAGAAAACTACAATTGAGGTAGCCACTTGGAAATTAGAGGTTCTCAAATTTGAGAGAGTCAAGGACCATTACAAAGAATAGGTTAGTCTACAAAAGGAGGTGAATGGAAAACATATCTAGTTGACAAAGGTGAAAGTGAATGAAACCCTCCAAAAACTCAAGCAAGAAAAGGAAGTTTGGCAACCCATTGTTGATGGGATAGATGCCTACAACAAAGTGGAAATCCACATGAAGGAGTTATGAATCAAAGAGATGATGGAGTACATAGAGCTTGCCAATCTCTATTATGAAAATTTGGCCATGTTGACTACTGGATGACCATGGTTAGAGCTTGAAAAATAGGTGGCCAGTTTATATCTATTGTACAAGGTCGAGTTCAAGCATCACAAATACACCAAGAAAAAGCTTGTAGTGGAAAATGCTAAACTTGAAGTTCTAAAGGCATGATTCACTAATCATTGATCAACTGCAAAAACCTAGCTAAGAGGATGAATGACTACCAAGAGCTACAGAACATAGTCAAGGTGTTCAACATCAAACATAAATAGTTCACTACTTGGTTTGTTAATGTAAAAGAAAGGTTCAAAATAATGCCCTATTCGTGGGAGATCCCCATTCCAGCCCACATTGGTGATGCCGCGTAGACTATGAATGATCCCCAGAGTAAGGAGGAGAAGATGAAGGGATTACTAGATGCCTTTTGCCTTCCACCAAGGGTTGCAACCGCAGTAGGATAGCCAATTCACCTTACCTATTGCATGTGCCTAGAGCTAGTGAAGGTCCTTCAGAACCTCAAGAGCTTCCATTGCTTGAGACTCTTTGATATTCTCCATCATCTTCATGCCATTAGAGGATGTGCTATCCAATTTTTGTGTAGTCATGTCATGGTGTTCAATTTTGTGTCATGAACACTATAATTTTTTTAATTTTTTGATTTGTACACTCGGGCACTCAGTTTTGTCAAGTTAGTTTGTTTTGTTAAAAGTCAATCAATAATCCCATACCTTCCCAATTTTGTAAGGGAACTCAAGGATGTGTTTTCATTTTGTCATGGGGGTATGATGAGCATCAAAGAATCATGTTGATGGGTCCCTATTGACACAACCTCATCAATGGGGCCCCATTGATGGGACCTCATTTACATGGTGTTGCCTTGTTGATGTAGTATTTGTTATGTCTATGGGGCCCCATCAATGTAGTAGTATAGAAAAAGCTATAAATACGAGCTCCTAGCCATGTTTATGAGGATTAGAATTCATAGTAGTAGTAGAGCTCTTGCATTTTGTCCATTTGAAAGTTAGAATATTTCTTTTTGAGTGTCCATAGTAGGAGTCGGAAAGTACATGGATCTTTATTCCAACACTGTTGTACCTAAACCACACTAGTGTGTACAACAAGAAAGATGAGCCTTTTGATCAAACCTTGCATCAATTAGAATAGATTAATGGTTTGTTTATGCATATATAGTTTTCATTAATTATGCTGTTAATGAAACTAAATTAAACTTCAAGCAATGAGTTAATTAATTAAGCTAAATCAATTATACACATAAGTATGACTGCTTCTAGTGTAAACACATTTTTGCTTGGTAATCCCAGTAGTGTTATTGCTTGGTGCACCCAATAGCGTAGTGCTTGGTAACCCAACAGTGGATACGTGGGTTCAAGACGTGTACAAAAAGTGAGACTGGATGGTTATGTTAGGATTAGTTAGAGACTAGTTAAGTGGTTAAATTAGATTAGTTGTTAAGTTATTCCATATCTCTACTCTAATCACCAAATAACATAAAACATAAAATAATAAAAATCATATACCTCGATTACACTT
>MNCI01036264.1:322359-332432 GCA_015680685.1 Gnetum montanum | reverse complement strand
CTAGTCCAGGTGGGAAGATAGCAAATTGTGATCAATGAGTAACTATCTAAATACCACAACTAGCCCATCTACGAAGTTCGACCGGATCATGTGTGAAACGCTTGTATTCGTATGGTTGAGTGTAGGGGTACCTTGCCACTCATCACTTTTTAAATCAAATCTGCAAAAATTGAATTCACTTCCCACTCTTCTATTAGTATGTCATTTGATCACTATTCTCTTGTCATTTCATTCAAAGAATCTTGCTATGCCTTATATATAAATCTGATATGCAGGAACATCATAGGGAACTATTTTCATATTAGTGAACCAAACAACAGGTATAAAGCCTATTATATTTAGATATTTAGGTGCACTAAATGCATATTATATTGTTAGTATTGTATATCTTCATGGGCAATCATCATACCTAGAGTTTATATGAATAAAGAGGATGAAATAGGTATTGAGAATATTAATTGTAATGATTTATCTCTTTTCGCAACAGGAACACTTGGAAAAGTCTAGGTTGTCTCCAAAGGACCTTTCCATGTAATAGAGATCCACCACAATGTAAGTTAGAATTTAGAAAAATAATTTCACTTTTCTCCATTGTAATTCATTAATTGCATTTCATAAGAGATTAGATTTGAAACCCCATGCTTACCTAAACTAGGATGACCCATGAGGGTGGATGAGCAACTTGACAATAGTTTCTATGACCTACTGTGTACCTAACACCAAATGAGCAATTTTATTGTGCCCTAACACGAAATATATCTTAACACTACCAGCTGAAATTGTACCGGGGTGGAATGTTATATAGTAATTAATTTTGGTATTTTTAATCTTTGGAGTGAACAAATCACTAAATTTTTCACAAAAGCTATCTAGAGAGTATGGAAGTTGGAAGAAGGTTGGAAAGAAAATGTAACATATAAAACATGATTTAATTGCCTTAGGATTTAAACTAGAAGGATGGTAATTTAACAAAGAGTGTTAGCCTAGTGGTAACAATCTTGACATGGTAAATCCAAGTCGTAAGTTCAACTTCATTTGCTAATGGTGAGTTATGGACAAATTTTGACAAAGGAATTTTGAAACTAGTGTGGTCCAACAAAACCAAGAGTCTTAGTAGACGTAATTAAATACATTCAATTTTAGTATAAACTAAGGCTAAAAATTTATTGCTACTAACAAGAGCAATTATTTTACATATTGAAACTAACATTGAAATTTTATTTAGGTCTACTAAGATCCTCTCGATCTGTTAGACTAGTTTCAGAATTCCTTTTATGGAACTTTTGGGTACATAATATAGTGTAGCTCATTAGAATTGAACCTATGACCTAGGTTTTTCAAGCAAGGCCTCTTTCCACTAAGTTAACACCTTAGTGTTGGTTACTTGAGAAACCTTTGATTGTTTCCCTTAACTCTTTTGGACTTTTTTGGGGATATATTCTATAGCTTTAAATTAATTTCATTTTATTATCTTTTTGTAACTAGACATTGTGAGGGACCCTACTACTATTATTAAAAGCTTAGGGTTAGGGCAATGATTGAGGTTACAATAAGCAAATTCTTGGAATGAGCACATAGCAGGAACAACCCCTACGTTAATCCCACTAGCCAACTTCCAGAATCTATATTTGAAACAGAGTAACTATGGGGTTGTTCCTTGGCTAGAGCCCCTTAGCACCAAGGGTTAGACATAACTAACAATCATGATTGATAGAAGACCAGCCCGACAGGGAGATTGATTGAGATACAGACCAGGAAGATAGACTGGAGTCAGTGCACTAACCATAGATCAGCAAGACCAGCCCGACCTATGTGCGTTTCCATGCAACACGACTAAGGTACATAGTGATCAACGTGACATCTATTACCATCACAGAAGAACCCTAAAATATGTTACAGCAAACTTTAGGTTATGTTAGTCCTAGTAACATGAACTCTTTGTTCTAGTTATCTGATTGGTAACATCGGTCAACCAGCCCATATCCTAGCAACGGCTCCCCATAATTGGAGCACTGCATTATGGCTTAGTACAAACATCTTACCATTGATAATTTCCCAGTCTCCTTCTAAGTTCTACCATATTTAAAAGATGTAGAGATTATTCTGTTCCTTTCTCTTATCCACATTTTGTTCATATGAACCGGTTAAATGGGCATGCACATATTTTACACCTTGCCTGTTTTGCAACGATGAGTTTAACGTTTCAAAATATTTATAGATAATATATGAAACTTCTATAACAAGGTTATGACATCAAAAAGATGTAGAGATTATTCTGTTCCTTTCTCTTATCCACATTTTGTTCATATGAACCGGTTAAATGGGCATGCACATATTTTACACCTTGCCTGTTTTGCAACGATGAGTTTAACGTTTCAAAATATTTATAGATAATATATGAAACTTCTATAACAAGGTTATGACATCAGCTTCCCCACTTTGTTGCTGGTTTTTCAGATTCTAAATTTGCAGTGAACTGTGGTGGTGATCAGAAAACATATGCCACTGGAACAGTCTATCAAAGAGACAATAAAACCCTTGGACCTGCCTCCTTTTATGTAACTGATGCTCAGGACTGGGGTGTAAGCAGTGTAGGGCATTTCATGGACAGAACTGTTGATCCTACTTATGTGAAAACAAGCCAGCGTCAATTTGCAAACAGTTTAGATTCAGAATTATATCAGACAGCAAGATTCTTTCCGAGATACTATGGTTTGGGACTTGAAAATGGACGATATAAGATTAGCCTACAGTTTGCAGAAATTGAAATGCCAAGAACAGCAAGTTGGAAAGGCGTTGGAAGACACTACTTTGATGTATATATACAGGTAAGGGCTTTCTATGATAATGGCCACCTCATTCTTTTCTTTAAACTAACGGTTATTACGGTGACTTACAGGGGAAGAGGGTGTTGACGGACTTCAATATTGAGAAGGAAGCTGGGAGTTCGTACACAGCAGTGGTTCACACATTCCAGGCAAATGTTACAAACAATGTCATGGAAAATCACTTTTTCAGGGCAGGGAAGGGAACTTGCTGCATTCTAGTTCAAGGAGCCAATGGAATATTAGTTTCTGCTCTAAGTGCTTCACCGGGTAAAAATGAACCTATCTTTTTCAGTGGGAGTACATAATAACAAGTAATGCCTAAACTTATTATTAAAGTACACGTGACTTACCATTGAAAACGTATGCCAAATTGTTCCTTTAAATGAGAAAATTTTGATAGTTGGGTAATGTATGTGCATTTATTTATTTTAAAAACATTTTAGCGATTTACATTACATGGTCATCAAAGGGGTCATTGTGCCTTGAACAAGAAGGGAATTATCACTCAAAGTACTTCGTCACTGCTATTTATCATAGACATTTACTCTTCTTAGTTACGTTAAGCAACCATTTTTTGCCCATTTTGATGGAAGCATAAACTTTGGATTCAACACCAAGATGATATGACAGCTAGAAATTGAATTTCAAATAAACAACATTTCAAATCATGGGAATATAAATGATTCACTAGAGTTCTTAGATGTGCTTAAAATCCAAGTAATAGGATTGTCACATCCCAAATTCCACCATAGATGAATTATAAAATCACTTAAAGGGGTATCATTAAATTCCTTAGAAATCCATATATTCCATGTGCAAAACTTAAAATCCAAAATTAAATTATTGGGAAATCTTAAATCACCAAGTATGAAACTTATAAATCAATAATCACACTTGAACAACCCATAAAGGATAGATTACTTAACCAAAATACATTCAATGTTATTTCAACATATTAAATACAATTCTTTAATGTACAAGGTGCAAGAGATAAATAAGTCAACCACATGGACCATTTACAAATCCATAACATGGTTCCAAAATACAAAAATGCTTGAATCCTTGTCCACAAAGCTCTTTTAAAAGTCAATGCTCTCATAGGGCATTACGATCTAGCATCTACAACATCACCAAGAACCTCCATTCGAGCCTCCTACCTAAGATCTACATGGAACACATGCCAGAGGGGTTAGAACACCTTGATAGTAGAGGAGATCACCTTGGTGCCACCTAGGGCAAGCTAGAAGATGGGGCCCATGTTGCAAAGCACAATGTTGGAACCAACAACAATTACCAATTAACCAAAATCGTTAATCAAAATATAAATGTGAACCAAACCATTAACATTACTGTTATTGCCTACCATTAACCCCATGATTGCACTACTAGTGATATTCCCATGAGGTTTTCAACATCGAACATTAGAATAACTATAAAGCTAATCCTAACTTAACTAGCCATCAAGGATTGTTTGGTGTGATACCTTACTTATTTAGGTCAACCCTTATGCAAGACAAGAAGAATTGTTGGGTAGAAGCCTCATGCATGTCCAAACCAACTATTCGGTTACGTTATGGCTAGTATCAACCCTATAGCTACCTTAAGGCCCTGGTTCCCCAATATCACTAAAACATGGTCTGATATTGATTACATGATAGTCACTAGTGACATGGGTCAAGTACCACACTGTACCCTCCACAATACCTGGTCATTGCTCAACTAGCCATTACTATATGAGTTGCCTCTTGTAGATCATGTTAATGAACCCAACTAATACTCTTTGCAATGCCCCTAGATCGATGATCCAGCTCTGAAGTCAACCTAGATGACTGACCAGCCAACATCAATACCCTAAACATTGTGTCCCTAGCTTCCAACATGTTGAATGCAGCTATACCCACCTGAAATGTTCACTAGCTACTACAAAAAAAAGGTATCGTTTTCATTAGATGCCACCACCGTCGTATCATTCTAGAAAATGTGGAGAAGTTCTATCATGATGACAGTCATGATGCATAGAGACATCTTTGCCACCACTATTGGGAGAAGAAGGTGTCACATGAGAAATATGAACAGATGCATAAAGCATAAATTGCTAAAAATGACAAATTACAAATTAATCATCAAAACCCAGGTTAGATTAACAACACACATAATATGATTAGATAATCAATGAAATGACAGCTGTCAGGAGAAAAAGGTGCCATAGGAGAAAGATGAGTAGTATGTAGAGAGCAGAAATTACCGAAAATAGTGAATTATGAATTGAACATCAAAAATAAAAAACTAGGGTTAGATCACCAACACATCCTATATGATTAAATAATCAATGAAGACCTCCAAGAGATTCACCAAGCATAACCACAAGCATGAGCATGAAAGAGAGATGCATAATTCATACAAATAGAGCCAATGTCACCAAGCATTTATAAGCACTAGATGTAGGGTTTAGAGAATTCTAAGAATAAAGAATTAATAGTCTCTTCTTCTAAAATTGGGTAACCTATATCTATCAAAAAGGTTCCAGGGTCCACCAATGGACAAAGCCACCAAGATCACATAGAACAAATTAAGCCCACATGCCAAAGAATGGGTTCCAAGATAACGTAAAAGAATAACTAGAATAAACCCCAATTATCTGTTTAACTTGTTTCATACTGTAGGACCCCTAATAATAACCCCTTAAAAATCAATATAATTTTTTTTCTTTTCCAATCCTCTAAAAACATGGGATCATACTTACATTAGCAACTAATGAGGATGTGATTCATAATGATGGGATGATTACAAGGCCTACATATCTCCTTCCCTCATTAGACTTAACAAGTTATTGATATAATCCTAAGGATTGATGTCTCTAGTACATATCATCTATCTTTAGTAGCACTATGATACATTAAAAACTAGCTTTTCCCAAGGTGATTGCTAATACTTTGCATCACTTGCCAAGCTAAAAAACATCAAACATTTGTGTAACTCGTTTTAAGTTTTATTTATAAATAGCAACAACAAATGTGGTTGGATGTACTCCTAGTCCTCCACCGTGTTTCTGTCATACAAGATCATTTAATCTATAAAAAGCTTCAAACAATGGCTGGGAATCAAAAATATAGGCTTCAACAACTTTTTCCATCCACTGTGGCATCACATTCCCATAGTGAGGGCCATCCAACTCAAAGAATCCAATCACCATCCTACCATGAGTTGGGTTATCTTCAGGCTCTAAGCTACACAAATAAGGCTTGGCTCAACTATCATTTTTGGACTACACCTCGATATACCCCCAAGACAGGTGACAGGGATTGTACGTGAAGTGTGTACACACTTACAAATGGCACCTACGTCATTGAAAACCTTCAAGTGTTGTGTAACTAAACCCCCTTGTGTCCAATGACTCAGGATATTAAGCCAAAGTAAGCATATATATGGGTAGGGTTGGATAGTGGTACTTATCTGCACATCGAGTGATGAATTGTTATTCATTAGGCCCTGATATCACACCTACGATATCGCATACGCGATATCGTGGCCTGGCTCGCGATATCAGATGCACGATATCACGGTTCCCATGTGAGCCTATAAATACACAATGGGGTGCATGGGAAAGTAATAGTAAGTTAGTTTTCAGTCAATAGATAGAAGTTAGTTCATTTTTAGTTCTTCTCAACCCTTTCTCCTAGTGCATGTCGGTAGTGTGATGATTGTAATTGTACGACAACTTTATTTGAGTGTGACATACTTGGACATGCACATGACCAGAAATAAAGATCAAGATTACTTCATCATTATAGCATTCTCTTAGTTTATTTATTTACTTGTTATTGTTATTTATTGCTTTCGTAGTTAATATCTCTTCACCCTAAACTCCTTAAACACGGAATGAGTACGAGTTAATCACGAGCATTCAAGTGTGACTACTTGGTATCCCAGTACCGTACCTAGGCCATGTGCTTGGTAACCCCAGTGGTAGTCGTGCACAAGGTCCAAGATGTGTACGAATGATTAAGGAATGGATGCTCATCGCACTTAGGCTAGCTTAGATTCTCTCTCCCTTTTCCTCCTAGCTTAATTAAAGTTATTTTCCATTGCCTCCAGGAGTAGCACTAGGTTAGAAACCACATCATACATCTCACTCTAAACTAAACCATATGTGACAAAGAAAATACTAGTCTAGGTGGGAAGATAGCAAACTACGATTAACAAGTAACTCTCTAGATACCACAACTAGCCCATTTGCGGAGTTCGATCGAATCGTGCGTGAAACGCTCGTATTTGTATGGTTGAGTGTAGGGGTACCTCACCACTCATCATTGGCGTTGTTGCCGAGGATGGTGCTAGTTATTTAGATTAGTTATGTCATACAAGATCATTCTAACAAAGTATTAACGATACATCTTTTAGGAAGAAGTAATTGCAAACAAGTCGCATACAAATTCACAACTATGTCTCTCTCACAAGACTATGATAACGCAACAACTAGTAGGGCAATTCAATGGAGAACCAACGAATTATATGATGAAGAAGATGAAGTTTGGAGTACTCAATCTGATGTAGGGGTTTCCTATGAACATAAATGATGAACCGCGATATCAGGGCCGCGATATCGCATCTACGATATCAGGTACGCGATATCGAAGCGTACCATGCGATGTCAGATACCTAATATCAGGACCTACCTCCTTGCCTATAAATAAGAGGTGGGCGCACTTGGTTTGGCAATTAGATAGTTAGTCCCTTAGCCAAACTCTTGCCTTTTCTTTCCTCCAGAGTTAAGATTATTTCTGTGTGCCCGCAATAAGAGTCATCAAGTGAACGGATGTTTATTCGAGTATTGTGTACCTAAGCACACTTTGTGTACGACAATAAAGATGAACTTTATGATAAACCTTTCAGCATCTAGAATAGATTAGTTAATGTTAATTACTATTATTAAATGCTTTCTTAGTTAATTAATGATTCTCTCTCACCCTACAACTCTCCTAAGTAAGTACACTTAGTATGATCACTTCGAGCATGCATGTCACACTTGGTAACCCAGTAACAATTAGCGTTTGATAATCCCAGTAGTGTTGCACTAGTTCAGGATGTGCACGGCAAGTGAGAACGGATACTAGTGTTAGGATTAGTTAAAACCTAGTTAATCAGTAGCTAAGTTAAATTAGTCACTTAGTTATCTCTCTCTCCTCCCTTATTAGCAACAAGACATAAAAACATAAAAGCTATAAAAATCATATGCCTCAAGCTTACTTAACCATACAATCGTGACATACAAGTAAGTTTGGGAAGACAACGATCAATCAACCCGTCTTTGTTCCACAAGAGCCCATAAGCACTTAGTCCTTGTAATTCGACTAGATCGTGCGTGAAACGCTCGTATTCTTATGGTTGAGTGTAGGGGTACCTCATCGCTCATCAATAAATGAAGACAACATCATCCCAACTCATAAATGCATAACCTACCTCGTGACGATGAACCCCTACTGGCCACTAAGAGCCTAACGCATATACAAGAGGTTGTTTGAATATCCCACAGGCATTGCAAGGAAAGCTATCTACCCAGGCTTGACTTAAACAACTTTCCCAAGTTCTCAGGAGGCTATGAATTAGATCTGCAACAACATTTACAAGTCTTCTATGATGCCTGTGCATGGAACAACATTGATAATGGATGGCAAAAACTTAAGCTCTTTCCTATGACACTCGTTGGCCACACAAAAGTATGGTATAGGTCCCTAAAACCAAAGTTAATTTGATGTTGGCCAATAATGGTAGAACTCTTCAATGAAAGATATCAAACTTATGCAAGAGAGTCAGCCTTGAGGAAACAAATCCAAGAGTGAAAACAAGCACAACATGAACCCTTGGACATGGCCTTAGAAAGATATTATGCATTGTTAAACAACTGCCCAGGTCATGAGTTCTCCGAGGAAAGGCTAATGTACCACATTATTGATGGGCTCCATAATGAAACAAGGGAGACCCTAGGGATGTATGCCCAAGTTCAACTATGCAAGCCACGAACACACCAACTCCAAGAGCTTATTAAGCGGGTAGCAAAAGAAGAAGGAGAAATGGCTAAATGGGAGAATGTTGAAAAATCTCAACAGGACCAAAATCTCAACCTAGAGAAGGCACATAACCATAAAGAGGAAAAATCAGCTCACCTTGACGAAGTGCAACCGTTTCTACCTTTGCCAATGCAACAATCACTAGATGAAGTTGAGGCAAAGATCAATAAGATGATGGAATGGATAAATAAAAAATGTGGAGAATATGCCAACATTATTGGAGATAGAGTTATGATGAGCCAAGAAATAGGACAAAACACCTTTAGACAATCGGAAAGAAGGGTAGAAGAGAATAAGAACTTAACTGCCAATCATACATATCAATGTAACATTTTCCTATACGATCACCCTAAGGGCCAATGCCCAATCTTGGCATATTTACGAGAGCATTTGGGAAGAGTGTTACATCCAGAGTTCATACAAAAATACTGTGTTCAATCATAGTGGCAAAGATCCTAGTCGTGGGGAAGACCACCCTCGAACTGGTCACACCCTTCATACCATCCGAACCTAAGTGCTTATCAAGTCCAACATCCTATTTCCCCAATTGGGTAAACATCCTCTATATCACCACATTATTACTATTCTCTTCAATACTATCAACCCATATCCTCTCCGACAAGGTCACCACCTCATGTACCTTACACTTTTCCTCAATAATAATATTCTCATCCTTCACCTTCTTCTACATTGCCACCAATTGTACTCGAAGGATTTGCACCACAACATCAACCCACAAACGTTACTTGTGCTTCTACTAACAACAACAGTGGAAACCCACCACACCAAAGGCGTCCATTCTTTAAATGTGACCATTGAAAGGGACACCTTAGTTCCAAAACCACTGCATCCTCCAACTCAGCACAAGTTCAACACCGTGGTGCATCTTCCTCTTCGAACCCAACACCTCATGTTACCTTATCAGGGCCACCACTCAATACTCCAACAACCATGGGGCCCAATGAATATAGCCACAGAGGGAGACATGTTGATCCTTGCATACCATCTTATGGTCACAAGTACCATAGTGGGTTAACCCCTTATAAATTAACCACATCTTATAACTTGCCCCACTATGTCAACTCTAATCAAGTATGTGAACCCCAATGGGGTAAGTATGACTAGGTCCCAATATTTCCAGCATGCAAGGATCCTAACCTTCCATTTATTAATTCTA
>MNCI01036264.1:291485-319119 GCA_015680685.1 Gnetum montanum | reverse complement strand
TTTTTTTTTTGTTTTGTTTCTTTATTTTTTCCTCTTAGCCTAAGGTATCTTTCAGGCTCTAGAATATTAGGAATTGGGAGATAGAATCTTGGGAAAAGATTACCAGCCAATAATAATAACAATAATAATAACAGTAAGTCCCCCTTTTTCTTAATTTGTCAAGCTAAAATAGAGAATAGAAAATCTCTAAATTTATTTTTTTTCTAAAGAAAAAATAAAGAGAAACAAATGCAAATTCTATGTATAATGATTGTCATTGACATTTTTAGCATTATCTAAGAAATCAAAAACCGTAAATGCTAGACAGTACAAATAGGAAAAAAAACAATGGCAATCTCTATGCTAGCATTGTTAAGGAATTAAAATTCTAATTTTATGGAGTAGAAAACAAACAAAATATTATGTGTTGATGCGCAATATGGAAAGGAGAAACAACAATATAATATGATATACATTAGTTTGAACACCATGATAGATTAACATGGTTTCAAACTTTAACATCTTCATTAGTAAATTTTCCAACCACTTATGCTTTCACATTGAAAAAAATGTAGGCTTGGACAACGGACCATTTAACAATGATTTGGGATGTGACAAATCTCTTAGAAACCATTCAAAACTAACCTGAAAATGATCAACAAAATAAAACATATGCACTTAACAAATGATACCAAAAATTCTCAATATGCATAGCTTTATTTTTAATGTTAAAATAGTACTCAATGGACCCTTTGGCCATCCAACTGTACTACACCAAGTCTTTCCAACCCTACAACATTTTGTAACCCACACAAGAAGAACACCAAGGTTGGATAAAATGGTGCGGGCTAACACCATCAAGTACCTCCAAGAACTAAGTCCTTGTAGCCTGCACAAGAGATCACCAACCCTAGATAGAATGATTAGGGGCATTTTTTTTATAAAATAAAGATGATCACAAAAACATGAAATACCAAGTGCATATGACACAAGAAAATGCTAACTCATAAGCCCAAAACATGCATACCAAAAATCAAATCCAAGACACATGAGAGACATTGTGCATGACTCACAACTCACAAGAAATCCCAAATGCGCTCATGAAATAATCCTCACTTGTCCAAGCCAATATAACTTCAAACACCTATTAAAACTTTTGTACAACAAGGGTTTGAAATACACACCTTTAAAGTTGAACTTGACCAATTTGGGGAGGGAGAAGACACCTCAAGTTTAGGTTGTTGTCCAACCAATAGCCTCAAGAAGTTAGCTTCAAATTGCAAGTTCAAGGTGCTGCTAAAATCCCCTCACAAAATCAGAGAATATAGTCCCTTGAATTCACCAAACAATCCCCAAAATCAATTTCAAAAAGCCTCCAACATTAGCAGCAAAATCCACCTCCCAAGAGCCTACAAAAACACTCAAAATAGCTTAAGAGATAGCTAAGAATAAGCAAGGAATAGCTAGTCTCCCTCTCCTCTCCTCAACTCCTCTCCCCTCCAACTAGCATAGTCTTCCCTTCCTTGGCCCAAAAGTGAAAATGAGAGCAAACACCTCCTCTATTTATAAGATGGAAAAGACCCTAAGGCTTGGGTAAAGACTTGTGCACAAACATTTACACAATGGGCAAAGAAAAGACAACCCATTCTTCAAAAACCCTTTTTTAATTCATGGCATCATTGCTACTTTGACTTGGACAAGCAAGCTCTCAAGAGGCAGTGAACATGTGAAATTGACAACACTCAAGAAAGTGGACAATTTGCATATAAATAAAATAGATGTCATCATAAGCATGTTATAGAGCATATGTCACCATCCCACATTGAATTTTCCCATGGCCCCACCTTTTTGTCTTGTTTTAAGTCGCTTTTTAGTTTATATGTTATGAGGGTTTTCTAATTTATTTTTGGCCTTTTGTGTATTTTCCACATTTCCTATAATTTATCTAGTAAAAATCATTGATACTAAACTTTTGGTCCATCCAATATTTTACACATGTCAAGTTGGTTGTAACGAGCACAAACATACCATAACTACTATGCTAGAAATTAATATTTCGATTGAATCAAGGAAAATATGGTCCCATCAGTACTTTTTTTTTAATGGTTTAACATTAAAATCTCAAAATATAAAGCTCAAATTGAAAAACTAATTATAGATCTATACTCTAAGAGTAAACAGGAGTTGGTCCACCAAATTTGAGTGCAATCCGACAACTTTGAATTTTGACACATTTCAATTAATTAAATATTTAACAATTTAAAATTCTAGCTAAACATCAAAATAAACCATGAATCCATTAATTTTCTAGTATTATTCTAAAATACTACTAGAATTTATCATGCTCATTCATTAAAATATATATATATTTCTTAAACTTAAAATAAAAAATTTAGAAATAAATAGTAATGTTGCTTATGTCACCAAAACAAAGGTCTTCATATTACTAAGAAGCATTAGACATATCTACAAATATATATAAGCTTTTAAACAAATTATAATCCAAATATGTAATAGAGTACTAAGGTCACATGTACAAACATGGGGCATTACACATACCCATATTCTTACTTTATTCTAAAACTTAATAACACAAAAATATTATTTCTAGATATGTAATAAGAGCAAGGTCCAAGGTCCAAACCTTAAGAAATATGAGTCATAATAAAACATGTATCTTACCAATACATGAGGGGTTGTTCCAAGATGTACCACATACAAGCTTATAAGTAATATACCATGATGTATAAAAATACCAATGCATGCAAACAAAGAGTTATGGGTTCAAACTTCAAGATGTACAACCATAAGCATAAGAGAGATGTTAGCATCCACTAGCATTAACCACTAACCACATACGATATATCATTAACATAATATATATTAATATACTCTTATGTTTACGCACCAAATATAAGAAAATAAATAACATTTTAAGATATTTAAGTTGTGTTATTTGATAATGTAATGATGTCATCACCGTAAAATTTTTACTAGAAATCATAAGGGTATTGTTAGTGTCATAAGGGTATTGTTAGTGTTTGTTACATTTCTTGGGAATGCATTATCTTAATCTTCCATAAATTCCAGCGGTACTCCGTATTGAGAATAATCACATTCGACTAGTACTTTTTTGTGGGGTCTTAACTTGACATCCTTGCATGCTTTGATACAGCCTTTTGCAGCCCGTGTACGTTCTGTTAAATTAACACGGTAATTAATCATAATTAACGTTGCGACAGCATCTACTTCTGTTGCAGCTTTTACCCGTGTGAATGGTTTCTCTTCATAAAATTTGACGTTCTAGCCATGTGATTAAAAAAAATTTTAAGTGGGTAGTGGTGGGTAAGGTTTGCGATGGACATGCCTACATATTGGTGTATGCACAAACATGTGAAGGGTGTTGGTACCTGACTTTGAACTTGGTATTCAGTATAATGACATTGAGTGCTCACATTATGAATAGAAGTTTTTGCTTTTCTCCACAATTTCATCATGGCACTACTGCTGTACAATTGTTCATTGTTGCAAAGATTCTCTTTTAAGTTCTTTGACGTTGATTGACTTGACTCCGTTTCATTTCCCTCTATCCCATTTTTCTTGTTTCCACTTTTTTTCTTTTTGGTTCAGTTTTTCTTTTCTTTTCTCTGTATTTTTTTTCCTCAAATTTAGTTTTGCCAGGGAAAAGAAATCCAGCGGTGTGAAAACTCCAACTTGAAAGAGTGTAGACAGGGATTCTCTATTATTACTTTAAACGGAGTAAACCGGTTTAGTATCTGTTGTTGATGCGTAATGGCACATCGCTGGCAGTTACCGAATTTTAACAAGCCGATTGCACGTAAGCATAAACTAAATACTAGCCAATGGCGATAATGTTTTCACTGAAGATGAAACATTTTTGGTAGTGTTATAATAGATAGAAACTTATACTTGCTACTATGCTGCAAATGCATGCAAGGCAACACAACGGAACCATAAGGAGTTTCCGGATTGAAAACGATTTACAAGTTGAAGAATGCAATATATTAATATCTAAGGATCTGAAAACCAAAAAAAAAAACTACTTTTTGAATTATAAAAAAAAAACAATGAAAGTTTAAGCATTAAAAAAAATTTAAAATTAATGCATAGAGTGATATAACACAATGTATAGGTAACATGTTTTGAAATGCTAAAAATATTAAATATTTGTAATTGAAAATGCCAAACTTTTTTTTTTTGATATTGTTGTATGTTGCTGAGATGCAGGTGTGGTTGTAGCTGTCGGTGTGTCCGTCACGTCCTCACGTCCTGCTCACTCGCACGTCCATCATGTCTTGCTCACTCATTACAGGCATCGTTACCCCAGCGTCCAGAGAGAATGCCACCGTTTGCAGGTGCGTTGCTGTCAGATGTGCGCTGCTCGCAACAACAAGAGGCTAAAATATGGGTTGCATGTGGCCAGAGAAAACAAAAGAACAAAATAAAACAGCGACTAATGAACATGCGTTGCCAACCACTACGCGTTTCACAAAGAAAGATTGGCAACCAGACCCTGTTGCCAATTCTGAGCCCATGTTGCTCTAAACCCTAAAAGGTCATTCGCGGTCAACACTGTCACAAATGTTTTAACAAACGTTTGTAAATATATAATTTTTTTTAAAAAAAATATGAAAATCAATTTATTAGACTTGCACAAATTATGCGGTCATTACCATGTTTTATAATTTAAAGATATGCTATTTTGTTGGCATTTTTCAGGTGGCTTATCTTTTCTCTTGATTTTATTTCTTTTCTTTTCTAAATGGAATTCCTTTATATCACTTTCTCTCTCCAAGGGGCAATTGGTACCAATAACATAATTGATAGGTTATATTGAGGTCATCTTTTAGAGATCTGTGCAAAGCACGTGGTGCACTATTTATCATGTGCTGGTGTAGTGCTTGCTTATTTAGCAATTGAAATTCATAATTTTTATTTTATTTATGTGTGGTTGAGGACCTTTTGTGTATATTTTGCTTTTTACATAAAACCCAGTATAGCATTCGTTGAATTCCTATGAATTTGATTTTTGCATTTTGACTACCATGCAACTATAATTTTCTACACGTGCATTGATAATGGCCCCATGCCTAGCATGGGTGAGGTTGACCTCAACAATATCACAATTTAGAATAGATTGTTTACTGCTAAACCCCTAGAATAAATCAATTTCTCTCCTCTGATTTCTTTAAAAATCTGGCCCTATCTGCAAAAAAGAAATTTAATAATAAAACGTTTGCCAATGTTCTTGGGAAAAGTTGCCTCTGTGATGTCCAAGAAAGTAAACTGTTCCTAATATTGAGTGGGATTGCTTGAAAACTATTTCTGTACTTATCCTGTTATTTAACAAATGGTAAATTCAATGTCCCATTCTTTAATTTTCAGCAAGGCATGCTTTCTACAATGTTAGCTATGTTCTTAAAGTTTAGCCAGTTGATCCCAGAATAGAGGCGGGCATGAATACAAATCTGAAAATCCAAGCAGTAATTTTCAAGGTGTTGCAGCATTGATCCATTACAAATTTTCTTATGTTCATTTTGATCAGCATAGTTTCCTACTTTTATTTAATAATATCAACTGGTTAGATATATAGCTAATTATGCACAGAACAATAATGGGATTGTTAACAAACACAATCTACAAATTTCAGAAACACAAATTCGGGACTTTATTTTGTTGACTACATCTTTTAAACAAGACACTGTCTGAGCTTGAAGACAATAGTAAAAGTGCTTCGCTGATATTAAACAGAATGGATGACAAACAGATTATGTAAAACATGATTACAGGAGGACGAGAGTTTGAACAAATTTTTTTTGTCTTACTCATTGATATTTTCATGGTAATTTAAGAACATGCATGTTTCATGACTAATGCATCATAATTCACTGTATCAGAATTTAAGCCTACAACTGAAAGCTCCACAAACTCCAGTAAAAGTGGAAATAAAAGGAGAATGATGATTGGGATCATCTGTAGATGTTTAGCCATATTGTTAGTATTTGCATCCTTTATAATTTGGCTAAGGAGAACTAAACACCCATCATTCGAATCAGGTAAAGATGATGGTACTGTACATATTTAAATATTATGTGGAAAGTGTGATATTTGAACTTCTGATGCACACGCATGATTATTTATTGAAACTTTTCAGGTTTAAAAGATTTTCGATACACAGTGGAACAGTTTACGTTTTCTCAGTTGCAAACTGCAACAGGAAATTTCAACGAGGAAAGCAAATTAGGCCAGGGAGCATATGGCGTAGTTTACAAGGCATGTAGCTATTCTTCCTTCTAATAGCCTATCTGCAACTGTAAAGTGATTGCCTACTTATCTCTAATTTTACTGTTGCAGGGTATTCTTCCAGGTGATAAACAGATTGCCGTGAAACAACTATCTTCCACATGAAAACAAGGAGCTCAACAATTTATGAATGAAGTTGCGGCTATATCTTCTGTGCAACACAGAAACCTTGTGAGGCTACATGGGTGTTGTATTGAAGGAGATCATAGAATTCTTGTTTAGGAATATTTAGAAAATAACAGCCTTGAGCAAGCATTATTTGGTAAGCTTTACATGCTTTAGCAATAATTTATGGAACTTTAAAAAATGTGTCTACATTTTAAGTGCATTGAGACAACCATTTGCCCCGATCATGCAGTTTCTAGAATCAGGCTGGATTGGCCTACTAGATACAGCATTTGCATACAGATTGCAAATGGACTTGCATATCTTCATGAAGAATCTAGGGATGTCAAAGCTAGTAACATTATCTTGGATGAATCATTGAATCCAAAGATTTCAGATTTTGGATTGGCAAAGCTTTCAGACCCCAAGGAAACCCATATGAGCACTAGGGTTGCTGGAACATAGTAAGATTTTTTTCGTTATGTTTTCCGTTCTTGGATGAAATCATTCATAGAGCTGCAAGATTATACATCATTTTGAATCAATATTTTCTTTCAAATTTAACTGCACAATGATTTTAATCCCTAACCATTCTAGAAAAATGGAAAGCTCAAAATATTTTAAAAATTTCTACTAGGGTGTATGTGCTTGACAAGGAGAAACTCTGGTCTCTTTATTGTTAACTTAGAATGTGGGAAACTCTGGTCTCTTTATTGTTAACTTAGAATGTGGGAATCACGATATCATTACCTAAGCGGTGATATTGCATACCCAATATCATGTATTCGATATCGGGACCTGGCAAATTGCAATTCATCATACCCCCACGATTGAATAACAACTCGTCCTCAAGTCAAACAAACAAAATGAGAATGAGTTCATTTGATTACATAGTGGATAGGTATGGGATGATGGACTAACTATGAATTATTTCATACCACAGTGTGGAATTAAACAAAAAAAAATTGAGACACCAACACAATATACAAAATACAAAATTGTTGGGACTCATGTGGTCCCTAGTGGCGATGGTTCCTCCATGGGCTTCTTCCCCTTATCTTGTGCTCTAGGCTTTGGAAATGGATATCTCTAAAGAAGCACCTAAAGTTTTTCTTCTTCAATCTGGGGATCATGTGTCATCCATGATAATGTTCCAATACTTGATAAAGTCGACACCTCTCATGGACACGGTAGTTGCAGAAACATCTAATTAGCCTTGACGTACCAAGCCGCAAAAAACCGTCATTCCTATTCGTAGGCTTTTGCTTTGTCTCTACATTCTTGATAATTTGTGAGCCATCGAACCAAATCTACCGCAACATCTTTCTAACCTTGGTAGCTAGCTTTGACCACCTCTAACTCAAAATTTGCTACCTCTAATTTCTATAGTATCTTTTTGTGTTCAGCAAATTCTGCTTCATATTTGGCATAGATGGCAGCTACCTACTTTTCCAACTCTGTCCTCGGTCGTCCTGCTGTTAACATGGCTAAGTTGGCATACCACAAGTTTGCCAACTCCATGTATTCAGTGAGATCCTGGATTTACAGGTCCCAACTCTTTAGTTTTACTTGGTGGACAAAGGTGTAAATGTCCAATATGGCTCACCAATCAGTGTTTTAAGCATTGAAAGAAATGATATGGGTCTTAGCCATATGGATCTCTTTTTCAATGATCTGCTTGTACATCCCCACCTGATCTTGAAAATGTTCTTTCAACTTTTCATGTCGCTTAGCTTCATTTTTCCACGAGCTTATTTCAATGGCCATCTTCTGATAAATGGTGCGTACCTTCTTCATTGAGAGGGTCCTGTTTTCTCTGGCTAAGCGATTCATGTCTTGGTTAACCCTTATTAGTTATTCTCACATTTGTTAAAAATTTTCCTTGAGAACATTCTTTTGTTTTTCAATGGCGGTCAACCAAAGATTCTCGGCAGCAAGGAGTTTATTTTCTTCTTGTCAAGCCTTAAGTGCTTTTGCATGTGCATACATTTGGGCCTACACTTTTAAAGCATCACAATCATCCTTCTCTTTCTCCATTACCACCCTTTTATTCTCCTCTAACAATTTATTCAGTTGCTCTGTCTGAAATAACTCTAGCTAGTTGGTTAGGATAAGTTGGGACGAATCCTGCTGTGTGGCCTATAGGGCAGTGAACTTCTCTTAGAGTCTTCTCAACTCATCTTCTGCGTGTTCAACCCTAACCTTAGCAATGACCAGCTTTCCTTTTGTGGAAATGAGGTCTGATTATGCTACTGTGATATCTTGAGGGATGTCAAACAAGGACATCATTACTTTTCCTATTTGTAGCAATCAATCCAAAGCATCCTCATGTTCTGCAGGAGTCATTGAGGGATCAACTAAGACTTGAGCATTGCATGCTCCTGTGAGATCCACCGATGGCACGATAGGGACATTAAATGATTCTTTGATGTGGTTTGTGACCACTTCTACTGCTTCGGCTACATCCTAGTGTTACATGACCACTACTGTGGCACCTTCACCAGTTTCTAATTACACTTGGAAAGATGCAGCATTTCCAGAGATCTGTTGTGACCAATGTAATTCCCCTCCTTCTGTTTGGATGAAAACCTCACCCTATGCGTGATCAATTGAGATCATGGGTTGTACAGCATTGTCAATGACCTTGAAAAGGTTAGCCTCATCATGACTTCCCCAACTGATCATTTTCGTGATGGCCCTGAGATGGCTCATCGATGGTCGGTAATCTTGCGGTAGTGATGGTGGTTAGTCTTGTTGGCCCGTGGGCTATGTGCTAGGCCCTGCTTCCTGTTGTTGACTAGGCCTCATGTCTAAAAGTTGGCTAAGCCCTGCTATTTGAGTTACAGTGGGCCCAATTGTCTGCTCTTGCTCAGGCTCTAATATCTCACCAGCATCCTTCCTTGGTATTGGTGGCTTCAGTAATTCAACATATGAGGCATTTTGAGCTTTTTTAGGGATGTCATTAGTGTACCTCAAAATTCTAGCATGGTGGCATAGCTTCTTAATTAGACAGGGAAAAGGCAATGAAAACTTTCTTGTCTTATGTTCTTCAAACCGCCTCAATATTTTTGTGAGATATAAATGGGGTAGATTGGCATCAACCTTGCCCATCAAGATTGCACTTCTTCTAGCCACATAGGTGGAGATCTTGTTTAGTCCTTTTTTTGGGAAAATGTGATAGGTGCCAATTTTGAAATAGATTCTCTCTTCAAGGGTAAGTTCCCCATATGTTTTGTCCTCTTTGTCATATGCTCTCTTTAGCCATATTTTTCGTGCATCAACATTGAAGCAAGTGGACAGATGAGCAACTTTGGGCCCTGTATTTGAAAGCTTTAGAACTTCTGAAATGGCCTTAGTAGAGAGATCAACTAATATCCCACTAATGTTAACGATGGTGCCTTCTTCTTTATTATGCCAAAATTAGTAAGTCTCATCCAAATACCATTCCCCACTCTCTGAGAGAACATACCACAGTGGAGATCCTTTGAGTTGATCTCTGACCAACTTAGGGGCAAATTCGATAAAAGGTCCAAAATTGAGTTCTACCATCATTGCAGCTAACATGGACCTTTCCTAAATTGCCTAAACACATTTTGGGATAATGTGAGATGTTGTCCTTATTTAGGTGCCCTACCTTCTTCACCTTTTTCTTACTCAGATTGTGCAATAACAGGGGTTTCTTGATGAATGTTGAATGATTGTGCCTCCTACTCTACATGTTTTGCAGGAGGTCCTTGACCTCTGCCTCTCCTTGGGCATTTGGATGCACCTTGAGAGGGTCCTCGTTGTCCTCATTTAAGGGCCATTTGTAATCACACCAAGATCAATTATTAGTAAGGTCATTTAATAAAATTTAATTATCTTCTACCTTACTTATTGCCGTTAATGAATTTTTGATTTTTGCTTAGTGTGATTTCAGAGTCAGAAATTTTCAAGGAAATTCCCCTAAAATTTTTAATGTTGGGCCCAATTTGATCAGGTGGCTCCAATAATAATTTTCATGGTCTAGGTGAAGGAATAAAACTGGTTTGACATAATTTTTTAGCATTTTTTAAAATCACTTACCCCTATGATATCCTTTGGACGATAACGAATTTTGAAAAAGTTATGTGCAACTTGGAGCGTAACCTTCCCCCACAACTGAGTTAAACATTCCAGGTTTAAGCAAGTTCGATCGGAAGAAGAATCGAAGCATTAACATGTAAGATATGGATAGTTAAATGGTAGGTGCACAAAGCATGAAAAATCATGGAAGAAAATTACAACTCCCCTCACATGAATAGTTGAAAATGATGTTGACACATGTGGAGGGGTCCATATATATAAGTTTTATGGACGTGATATCGAGTACCTGATATTGTGTCCATTCCAAAATAGGGTACTTAGAAAAATTGATAAATTTTCGAGTTTCCACGGCCAAAAAAGGAAGGATTTAAGGTAAATTTGAAAGATCTGAGGTAATGTGAAGTGGTCATTTTAAGGCACCAAAAATGTAATAAAGTGGAATTATACAATGAAGTTCATGAATAGGGTGAGGAAAAAGGACATGTAGTGGTGCATAGGAATGTTTGGATTGAAATGATGGTAAAGGAAAGAATAAATTCAGTAGTGCAGTACTGGAAGGGTGTGATGTGGTGGTGTGCAATAAGTAAAAATTACAAGAGTTGCTCAAGTGGGTCCTTCCCAAAGCAACTTCCAACCTATCATGCCCTTACATAACCACACCTTAAAATGTATGTAGGCACTAGAAGGGTTTAATGCAATCCCCACTAGTGCAAAAAAACACACATATGTTAAATACCATCATGAGGGGGTATGAATTTTATGCCACATAAGACACAAGTTAGAAAGACTCGGACAGTGGGGTGAGACAAATCGTAGAAGGGATTGCAGAAATCAAGATGTGAGGTAACTTACCCTGGGCATAATGAATCTTGAGTGTGGGGCATGATTAAGGTATCATTAGTCTTTTGCTCCAAAATCAAGACCAAGTCCATACCCCTGATTAATGACATCACATTGTTTCATCCAATGATAGGCAACCATAAGAGCATCATGATAGCAAGGCGTACAGTCACTTGGCATTTTGTCCAAGGGAGGAGTGATTTAAATTTCTCTATGGCACGTTCTTCTTGATCTTTTCTTTGTTGTTTTTCTTTTTCTTTTCTTTTCTTGTTCTTCTTCTGGTCGCTTTGGCACTTTGTCGGTTCCAACGGTGATCCGAAGAAGCCACCAACCTTCAAGCATGGGTGCATGTCTTTCTAGTGGGACCCTTTAGAATAGCATTGAGTTTATTTATTGAGTACCTTTATGACTCTTGCTCCCATTTTTCATTAGATCTACAAGGATCTTAGTACAACCAAGCTACATGATAGCACATACAGATGTCACTAAAGAGAATCCACAAGTCCCCTTGATGTCACACCCTGGTCATTCCCTCTTAGTTTGTCATTTCTTCACTCTGGGCATAATGAGTACAAAGTTACTTTAAATTTTAATGATGGCAAGAATATCATCGTACCTAGAGTAAAACCTCTTATTAATAGAATGGGTTGGTGGATGTTGTGGGCTCATTGTCCAAATAATTAGTCACATGTAACTTGATAGCATAGAACACCACCTCAACTAACAAGTCACATGAGTATTTTATTCACAAATGAGATTACCCTCAAAAACATAAAATGAAAAATTGAAAGATGAAAAATTAGAAAACGAAAAATTGGAAAACAAAAAATTGTAAAACCAAAGAAAAGAAAAAACATTTACTAATTCTTCTTGTTAGAATGGGGGATATCCCCCATGACTGAACCTTTGATCATGGCGAGAATTAATAAATGGAAATTTTGGATCCATGCATATTAGAAATATTGAGGTTCGATCATATCAAAACCACTAGGTGTCTTTTGATGTGGTGACAGGAATGTACCCAAATTGGGATTCACACACTTAATTAAGTAGGCATAGTGGGGCAGACTATAAGATGTGGTCATGTGATAAGGAGCTAACCCACTATGGAACCCATGACCATAAGATGGTATGTAAGGATCGATATGCCTCTTCACGTTGTCATATTCATTGGGCCGCATGGTTGTTGGAGTGTTGATTGGTGCCTTGGATAAGGTAATAGAAGATGGTGAGTTTGAAGAGGAAGGTGCATCACAGTGCTAGACTTATGCTGAGTTGGAGGGTGCAATGGTTTCAGAATCGTGTTGTATCTTTCTACAATCATGCCTAAAGAAAGGACGCTTCTGACATTATGGAGGACTTCCACTGCTATTAACAGTAGCAGCACAATTTATGTTCATGGGTTGCTGTTGTGGTGCAGACCCTTCTGATGCTACTGGTAGCAATGTACAAGGAGGCGAAGGATGAAAATATTGAGAGTAAGGAGAAGTGTAAGGAACATGAAGTGGTGATCTTGTGGGAGAGGACATGGGTTGATAGTAATCGGGAGAATGATAGCAATGAGGTGAAGTAGAGGATGTCGATCCAGTTGGAGAAACAGGGTGTTGAACATAATAAGCAGTTGGTGTCAGGACATACAAAGGTTAAGGCACGTTTGGCGATGGTCTTCTCCACGACT
Organism: Gnetum montanum; assembly: GCA_015680685.1. Taxonomy (NCBI): domain Eukaryota; kingdom Viridiplantae; phylum Streptophyta; class Gnetopsida; order Gnetales; family Gnetaceae; genus Gnetum; species Gnetum montanum. Next base: position 306,128 of record MNCI01036264.1, on the reverse strand, counting down.
GGGGGTTTTGCCACTATGGTTGGACATGGTACTTCTGTACGAATTCTGGATGTAGCATTCCTCCCTAATGCTCATGTAGATGTGACAAGATTGGACATTGTTCTTTGGCGTGATCGTACAGGCAAACATCACATTGATACTTCTGATTTGTAGCTAGGCCCCTATCCTTATTTCCTTCAGCCCTTCTTTCTAGTTGTCAAATGATGTTCTATCCTATTTCTTGGTTTGGCATCCTCTATTTGTTCTAGGTGTCAAAGTGATCATGCGTTGTTTTACCTCTGATAATATTTGCATATTCTCCACATTTTTCATGTACCCATTCCATCATTTTATTGATCTTTACCTTAATTTCATCTAGTAATTTTAGTATTGGCAAAGATGGGTGATGAGTGGCGAGGTACCACTACACTCAACCATACGAATACAAGCGTTACACACGTGATCCGGTCGAACTCCACAAACTAAGTGCCTACATGCCTTATGGAACACTTAAGGTTAATCATTCATTGTCTTCCCAGACTTACTTTTATTTGTCATGGTTGTATGGTTAAGTAAGTCTGAGGTATGTGATTCTTTATATCTTTTATGTTTTATCACCTATGCTAATGAGGGAAAGGGTGAAGAGACTAAGTAACTAACTTTAACTAACTAAGTTCTAATGCCTAGCATCAATATCCATTCCCACTTGTCATTCACACCCTGAACCAATGCAACCTTCTGGGATTACCAAACGCTATTCGTTACTGGGATTACCAAGTGTAACGCATGTGCTCGAAGCAATCGTACTGAATGCACTTAACTAGGAGTGTTGAGGGTTGAGAGAGATTAATTAACTAATAAAGAATTTAAACAACTGACAATAATTAAAGTCCTAATTAGCTTAGTCTATGCACTGCAAGGTTTATCCAAAAATTTATCTTTATTTCCAAAAATTAGCTTAGTCTATGCACTGCACCATCCATCTCGTTCCTTGCATAGCTGCTTCAGCACCGATCCATTCTAAGTGTTCCCTCTAGATCCAATTTGTTGTTGTACGATTAACATCTGCACACACAACACAGTCTTATATTAGCAAGGGTAATTGAATTACAATGCAGTCGATACCTTGCCTCAGTGGAAGGTCCATTGCCTGGGTTGTGGTATGGCTGATGCAAATTATGGGGATATAATATTGGTGACCACTGAAGGTGTAGGGTTTAGGAGAAAATTGAAATCAAAAAAATTGGACCAAGACCCCCATGACTAATCACAAACTTCTGGTAGCGAGAGAATGGAAAAAGAGAAGGAATAAGAAGGATGAAGAAAAAGAAACAACTATAACGCCGATAAAATGGATGTCAAGATGGAAATGAACAAAATAGAGTTGATTGTCAAATATTAAGGGAAATAATTTAACTGGTGCACCAAATAGGAACACCAGTGGGTCCTCCCCAAAGCAAGCTCATGCCCTTAATGCCCTAACAAACCCACATTCAAAGAGTCCGTAGGCTCTAGGAATGTCATTTGGAACAAGAGTTAAAGTCTTAACCACAAGAATATACCCAAAAAGAAAATAATGCATCAACCAAAATATACACTAATGATATAACCGACAATGAGGTGAACAATGGAGAGAAGGATGGAGAGAAGGGAATGGAATGGAATCCTAAGAATAAGGTGGTGTACAGCCCCTTGTGTAGTTAATGATTAATGTGACTTAGTAGATCCCATCCCAAGTCCGGCCGCAAACAAACCACATCCAATGACTTCACATTAATGCATTTGGCCAATCCATCCACTTGAAGTAACAAGAATGCACCCCCCAAAGAGCCACCACCATTCCGACGAAGCGAAGGAGGAGAGAATAGGAAGCGAGAAGGGCCTTAGTTAGAGGGAACATGTTTATTTAGTTCCATAACCAGTGCTTATAGCCCAAATTATTATTTCATCTAAGGGGTGTGCTTTGAATCCTCACTGTTTTTTTTTTTTGATTTATGCATGAGAACCACACCATGCAAAGACTTATTATTTTTATTAGCTCAGCTTCCCGGTAATGGAGCAATGTTGGAATGGGAAGGAAAACTCAAGAAGAAAACGTTCAAGCACCCAAGAGAATGGCCAACACAAATGCATCAAGTTCCCTTGAAGTCACACCCTTTCCAATCCTTGAGTCTTTTCTTAGTTTGAGAAATGCCTAGTCACCGATTCATTATAATTCTTATTATTGAGAAAGGGACTGTACAGTTCCAAGCCAAGAGAGACCAAAGAAATTTGTGGATGTATGGATGAAGTGGACTCATTGCCTGTCATATCAAAAGAACCATACCTTAATGTCAACATCATAATCTTAAGGGTAAAAGCCAAACATTAGCAACCAGTAGAACACAGTTCATACCATCATTTAGAGCACTTATTAGGTGACAAACTTAACAAAATGGATAAGACACACACAAAAATAAAAGAAAACGTATAAACGATGTTGTAAAACAAAAACAAGAAAAGTTGAAAAAATCTGTAAAATAAAAATGTGCAGAACAAAAATGTGTAAAACAAAAACTTAAAAGAACTGAGGACCCCAAATGATCAGCATAGGTGGCCATCTCCCCCATGACTGAATTGAAAAGGAGAGATCCAAAATAATGAGCGTTTGTTTGAATTTCTTAAAAGTATCCAACTTCTCCCAATTGATGTTTTCAAGTTAAGGGTTGGAAGTTGGTGATGCTTATATTCCAATGTATCTATGCTTTCGTTGTGGGTGGAAGTTGTTCCCCCAATTCGTTCCATGCATGTTGGTGGGCTGCTCTCTTGATTAGCTATCAACCACTAGGTATTCTCTTGTTGTGTGGTTGCTACATACAGGAACCTTTGTATCTGAGTTTCTTGGGCACACCAATTGCATGCAGGAGATGCTGAGCATTCTTCCATGTCATCACCCTCTGAGTCATTGTATGTGATGCATGGAACTTTCTTCTTCTTGATCTTTCCATAAATGTTTCCTTAGATATTTCCAAGGAAATATCATGAATTCCTAGGCATGCGTTGATGGTGCTGAGCCATGCCCTCCTCATTATAATTGGGAAGTCTCCTTTGTTGCTTTTGACTTCTATCATTAGGAAATCAGCTGGGTATGACCAACCACACACAATGATAATGATGTCCTCCACCAATCCCAAGGGAATAGTGATGGACTGGTCAGCCAGCTCTAGTTGAATATTGCTCTTCTTGAGTGGAGGCAGGTTCCAGGCTTTATACATTTCTCATGAGATTAAGTTGACTCTGGCACCTGAGTTAAGAAGAGCCTTATGAGGTTCATTCGGGGTGACTTGGAGATAAATTAGGGGGCTTTCAGGATCAGAGAATTTTCTGGAAAGGTGGTTGTCCTTGATCCAGCCAGTAATGGTATGTGTAACATAACCATGTGCATTGGGCTCTATTGTTGGTTTGAATGGAGCTCTGAAGCCTTATTTGTTAGAGGAGCATGTACGGACTCAACCACTTGTGATTGTGAGAGCTTGTTTGGGCTTTTGGTTTTAAAGAAAGGCCTTCTTTTTATGCGGTTGTCATAACCAACAGTGGGTTGAATGTTTATAGCTCTTGTAGCATTACATTGCTACGGTTGAGTGGGGAGTTCCCCTTGCATCGTTGGAGCGGGTGGTAGTGGAACTATTGGCGTAAAAGATGTGGATGGATTCGGAGGATGGTATGCATGTGGTGTATCTCCCAGAGGAGAAGGAGTCCTAAAATACTCCCAAACTTCGTAGTGACATCATGGGGTTAGGTGACTCATAGAGTCACTAGGAGAAACCGGCTGCTGCACGTAATAGCCATACAGGTCTGGTTGCCGATAAGGGTATTGTTGCCTAGGCGATGGCATCCCCCATGACTGTGGGTGTTGCCACTGCTGGTGTTGCCTGATAGGTTGTGGTGGAGTTCCACTTGGATAATATGCTAACAGTTGGTGGAACTGCCTCGGGTTACCTTGGGGATAAGGTATCCTTCGGGGTGCTTGTCGTTTGTTAAGTCTTGGGTTGAGTGCATACACCCCGGACTCTTGCAGATGTGAGATTATTGGGCAACATCCCTTAGGATGGTCATATTGGAAGATCTCACATCCACCATCATTTTCCATGTCAAAATCCACAACCTCATCGGTGATAGTCATTTTTCCCTTACCCTTGCTACGTGCATGGTCTGAATCTCTTCGCTTTTTCTTATCATGGTCACTACTTCATTCCTTAGACTCCTCTATGATTTTTAGAAAAATTTCAAATCTACTATCTAAGGAGTTCCTCATTTGATCCACCTTAGCTGACACTTCGGTTGTTAGCTTTTGAAGTGGCAAGGTTTTTCTATTCACCAACTCTTCAAGTGGTGACTCATCCTCTTCCTCGTAGAATCTCACTCCCCTCTTTTGGAGGGAAGGATCACAGTTGTACTCTTTCGTGCTTTCTCTTTTCCGTAGCTCCCCTTCTTCTTTAGCTACTTGCTCCAACAATCTATGGACTTCATGGGACCTAAGTTTAGATAATCTCCCTTGGGCATATGTCCCAAGGGTTCTCCTGGTTTCATGTCTTAGCCCATCTACGAGGTGGCAGAGTTGATCCCATTGTGCATAACCATGGCCTGGACAACGATGTAGCAATGCATAATATTAGCCCATGGCAACATCCAAGGGTTTGTGATTACCCTGCTTCCATCCTTGGATCTTCTTACACAAGTTGAACACTCTGGAGTACGTTTGGTATTTATCATTAAACAATTCTAGCATTGTACTCCACCTCCTAATGGTTTCCAGCTCTAAAGACTGGTACCAACTTTCCGCTTATTTTATGAGTGTCCTAGGGAACAATTTTAACTTCTACCACTTGTTTTCAATGTTCTGCAAGGCACAGGCATTGTGGAATGCCTGTAAGTGGTTTTGCGGATCAGCATTATATCCCCCCTCAAACTGTGGGATATTATTCATGTCTAGTCTCTTGATGCGGCTATCTTTTTGGTGCCTTGTAGGTATTCTAATGGCCTCTGTAATATCTAACATACTTCAGGTGGCAAGTAGGCGTTCATCATGATCATCTCTCTCATGACGTCTGTGATGCCTACGTGGTTCCATAGTTTCCCTTCTTTCATGCCTTTATTCTCTAGAATGCCCTCGTCCTCGCTCTTGACTCTCTTGTCAAGGGTTCTCATTTTGCTTATCTTTACCCTTATCCTCACGGTTGTGCTCTTTGTGATTGTGCCCTAATGTGGAAGGAGAGGGTGAATAATGCAATGAAGGGGAAGAAGAAGGGAAACCATCACCATGATGATGTTTCTTACCTTCTCTTCGTTGGCTACGGCCCCGATCGTGATGACGATCAGATTTTCCACCTTTGTCATGTGTTTGTGTTCCCTCATCAAACACTTGGTGTTCATGGGAATCAGAACTAGGGTTGTCAATCGTAGAGTGTAGGTGTTGATACCATACCTCCTCACCATCATGAGGAGGGGGAACATCATTTCGTGGGGAACCTATTGAGATAGGTTCACCACCCTTGATTTCGCTTATGACAGGTGATCCGTTATGGGGTCCTTTGCCCTTCAATGATGTGTGGTGACTCTCCTGCTGCAAGTCCCGTTGAAGTTGCACTTTTGTGGGATGGTAATCCCTTATGTCAAAACTGCATGCAATGTACTTAGCATATAATTGCGACATGCCAATTTGTGCAAGAGCATGAAGAAGCATGTTGGGGACTGCTTTGTCTAGAGGCAACACTATGTTACCCTCCAAGTCTCTCCAATGTAGTTGCTCATCTTGATGGAGAATAAAAGTAAAGTTAGGTATATACTCATCGAAATGAGTATATATCACCTGGAATTGTTGAGGAACTGGCGGATCTGGGTTACATGTGTTAGACTGCCAACTATCTCTTGTGTGATCCCTAGGTGGTGAAGTGCTTTTATGAGAAGAAGAAGACATTGTTATCTTGTCAGTGTGCTATTGACCATTGTTTAAATTCTCTTCTAATTAACCCTAAGGGTTTGTTTAAGCTTCCCAATGATGTGGATGATTTCCTATGTTCTACTTAGCGCACAAACAACTTAGTCCCCGGCAACAGTGCCAATGATGAGTGGCGAGGTACCTCTACACTCAACCATACGAATATGAGCGTTACACGCGCGATTCAGCCAAACTCCGCAAACTAAGTGCCTACACGCCTTATGGAACACTTAAGGTTAATCGTTCATTGTCTTCCTAGACTTACTTATATCTGTCATGGTTGTATGGTTAAGTAAGTCTGAGGTATGTGATTTTTTATATCTTTTATGTTTTATCTCCTATGCTAATGAGGGAAAGGGTGAAGAGACTAAGTAGCTAACTTTAACTAACTAAGTTATAATGCCTAGCATCAGTATCCGTTCCCACTTGCCATTCACACCCTGAACCAATGCAACCTTCTAGGATTACCAAACACTATTCGTTACTAGGATTACCAAGCATAACGNACAATATTTGCTCGAATAAAGATCCGTTCACTTTGGGACTCCTACTGCGGGCACATGGAAATTACTCTAACTTTGGAATGGAAAAACTGCAAGAGTTTGACTAAGGTCTAGATCTAGATGGAGAAACAAGGGAGAGCTACCGATTCCTTGATTAGCCATACACATCCATAAATGCTCGTAATCAAGTCATATTCATGTCGCGCTACTGCAGGGTAATAAATAATAGGTAGGAAATAACATGTAAGAAATAACAAGTAATAAATCCTATTCCATGCACTGCAAGGTTTATCCACAAAGCTCGTCTTTATTGCCGTACACAACTTGCGTTCAGGTACAATGTTGCTCGAATAAAGATCCATTCACTTGGGGACTCCTACTGCAGGCACATGGAAAATATTCTATCTCTGGAGTGATCAATCTGCCAGAGTTTTCCTACTTTTAGCCCAGGATGGGAAATAAGGGGAGTGCCACCTCTTATTTATAGATTTGGCAGCGGATCGTGATATCGCGTACGCGACATCGTAGGGGATGATGCAATATCGCATACGCGATATCGCATGGGATGCAATATTACAGCGGCCGTGATATCGCATACGCGATATCGCGGCTTGTGCATATCGCATCTCATCATACCCCCATGACTGAATGAAAACTCATCCTTGAGTTCCTTACAATAATATCGGGAAGGTATGGAATTATTGAGGGGAATGGAGCTAATGGGAAGACATGTGAACGGATCATCATTACAAGAGTTGACAAAAATGGTATTCATGACAACAAGGGTGAACACCTTATTACAATGACATCAGGCCTTTGTTGGCAGCTAAGAAGAAAGAGAGAGAAAGAAGTGTTGTTGCTGCCAACGACAAGATTACGCCTTCCATTGTCTGTTGGTAAGCACATCATCAATCTTGCTCCTTATATAGTTGTTTCAGCGCTACTCCATTCTAAGTGGTTCCTCCAGATCCAATCCATGGTTGTATGATCGCCATCTACACACACAACACAATCCTTATATTAGCAAGCATAAATGAATCATTATGTAATTAATACCTTGCTTTGATGTAGGTTCATTGGCTAGGTTGTGGTATGGCTAATATGGATCTGGGAATATATTAATGATGACTACCGAAGGTGTAGGGGTTAGGAAAAAAATGAAAAATGTCGGGGCTAGGAAAAAATTGAAAAAATCGAGCCCCGTACCCCCATAACTAATCACAAACCACTGGTAGCATTAGAATGGAGAAAGAAAAGGAGTAAGAAAGATAGATAAAAAGGGACAACTGAAAACATTAGTGAAATGGATGTCAATATGGAAATGAACAAAATAAAATTAATTGCAAAATGTTAAGGGAAAGAATTTAACTATTGCACCAAACAGGAATGTCAGTGGATCCTCCCCAAAGCAGGCGCATGCCCTTAATGCCCTGATAGACCCACATTCAAAGAGTCTATAGGCTCTGGAAATGTTATTAGGAACAAGAGTTAAAGTCTTAACCGTAAGAATTTACCAAAAAGAAAACAATGCATCTACCAAAATATATACACTAATAATACAACCGGCAATGAGGTGAACAATGGAGAGAAGGATTGAGAGAAGAGGATGGAATGGAATCCCAAGGAAAAGGTGGTGTACAGTCCCTTGTGTAGGTCATGATTAATGTGACTTGGCACATCTCATTCCAAATCCAACCTTAAACCAACCACTTCCAATGACTTCACATCAATGCATTCAGCTAAACTATCCACTTGGATAGCAAGAATGCCTTCCCCAAGAGTCACCACCATTCCGATGAAACAAAGGAGAGAATGGAAAGCGAGAAGGGCCTTAGTTAGAGGGAACACTTTTGGTTCCATAACCAGTGCTTGTAGCCCAAGTTTATTTCGTCTAAGGGGTGTGCTTTGAATTCTCACTTTCTTCTCTTTTTCCTCTCTTTTTTTTTTGTGTTTTGTGTTTTTATGCGTGAGAACCACACCATGCAAAAACTTTTTATTTTTATTGTCTCAGCTTCCGATAGTTGGGTAACATCGGAACAGCAAGAAAACTCAAAAAGAAAACATCTAAGCACCCCAAGAGAATGGCCAACACAAAAGCATCAAGTTCCCTTGAAGCCATATCCTTTGCAATCCTTGAGTCTTTCCTAAGTTTGAGAAATACCTAGTCACCGATTCATTTAAGTTCTTATTAGAAGGGACTGTACATTTCCAAGCCGAGAGAGACCATAGAAACTGAAGGATAGATGGATAAAGTTATCTCATTACCTACCATATCAAAAGAAACATACCTTAGTATCAACATTGTGACTTAAAGGTAAAAACTAAACATTAGCAATCAATATGAAAACAGTTCATACCATCATTCCAAACACTTATTGGGTGACAAACTTACAGGGTGGATCACACACACACACACACACACAATGGAAAAAGGTATAACGATGTTGAAAAACAAAAACTAGAAAAGTTAAAGAAATTGTAAAACAAAAACATGTAAAACAAAACGTGTAAAACAAAAACTTAAAAGAACTGAGGGCCCCATATGGTTAGCATTGGTGGCCATCTCCCTCATGACTGAGTTGTAAGGGAGAGATCCGAAATAATGAGCGTTTGTTTGAATTTTGTAGAAGTGCCCAACTTCTCCCAACTGATGTTCTTAGGTTGAGGGGTGGAAGTTGGCGATGCTCATGTTTCAATGTGTCGATGCCTTCGTTGTTGGCATGGCTTATCTCCTCAGTTCATTCCATGCATATTTGTTTGCTCTTTTGAGTAGCTGTCAACCACGGGGTGTCTACTACTGGTGGTGTGGTTGCTACATACAGGCATCTTTGTTGTAAAGTTTCAAGGGCACACCTATTACATGGAGGCATTTCCTCCATGTCATCACCTAATGAATCACTGTATGTGATGCATGGAACTTTCCTCTTCTCAATCTTTCCATAAATATTTATCTTAGAGATTTCCAAGGAAAGATCACGGATCCTATGACATGCGTCTACTATACTCAGCCATGCCCTTCCCATTAGAATTGGGAAGTCCCCTTCGTTATTGTTCACTTCAATCACCAGGAAATCAGCTGGGTAAGACCAACCACACATAGTGGTAATGATGTCCTCCACTAATCCTAAGGGAATGGTGATGGACTGGTCTGCTAGCTCTAGTTGAATGTTACTCTTCTTAAGTTGGGGCAGGTTCTAGGCATGATACATCTCTCGTGAAATTAAGTTAACTCCAGAACCTGAGTCAAGAAGAGCCCTATGTGGTTTATTTCAGGCAATTTGGAGATAGATTAAGGGACTCCCAAGGTCAGTTAGTTTCCTGGGAAGGTGGTTTACCTTGATCCAGTCAGTTACAGTATGCGTTAACATAACCGTATGCGTTAAGCTCCGTTGGACTGAAGGGTGCTCCAAAGTGTTAGATGGTGGAGAAGTGTACATGGGCTCAACCACTTGTTGTTGCGAGAGTTTGTCTAGGCTTTTGGTTCTGAAGAAAGGTCTTCTCTTTTTACAGTTGTCAGAACCAGCAGCGGGTTGAATATTTATAGCTCTCATAGCATGATGTTGCTGCGGTTGAGGAGGAAGTTCCCCTTGCATTGTTGGAGCAGGAGGTGTTATGGGAACTACTACTAGTGAAAGAGGGGCGGATGGATTAGGAGGATGGTGTAGGTATGGAGTGTCTCCCGGAGGAGAAGAAGTCCTTCTAAAGTACCCCCGAACTTGGTAGTGACGGTTGGGGGTTGTGTGACTGATAGAGTCACTTGGAGAAATTGGCTACTGCACATAATATCCATAAGGGTCAAGCTGCCAGTAAGGGTACTGATGTTTTGGCAATGGCATCCCCCATGACTATGGGTATTGTCACTGCTAATGCTGTCCGACAGGTTGTCGTGGAGTTCCACTTGGATAATATGTTAGTGGTTGGTGTAACTGCCTTGGGTTACCTTGTGGGTAAGGTAACCTTCAAGGTGTTTGCCATTGGTTGAGTCTTGGATTAAGCGTATACACCCCAGACTCCTGTAGATGTGAGATGATGGGGCAACATCCCTTAAGATGGTCATAGTGGTAGATCTTACATCCACCATCATCATTTGTGTCAAAGTCCACAGCCACATCAGAGTTAGTGATTTTCCCCTTACCCTTGTTATGTGCAGGGGTTAAATCTCTCCACTTTTTCTTACCTTTGTTACTACTTTGTTCTACCTTAGACTCTTCTAAAATTTTTAAGATAGTTTCAATTTTAGAGTCTTAGGAACTCCATACATCATCTACCTTAGCTGCTATTTCTGTTGTGAGTTTTTGAAGTGGAAAGGTCTTTCTGTTCACCAACCCTTCGATTGGTGACTCATCCTCTTCATCGCAAAATTTCACTCCCTTATTTTGAAGAGAGGGATCACGGTTGTATTCTTCCGCACTTTTCCTTTTTCAGAGCTCACCTTCTTCTTGTGCTACTTGTTCCAACAAGCTATGAACTTCATGGGCTCTAAGTTGTGAGAGTCTCCCTTGGGCATAAGTCACAAGGGTTTGTCTAGTTTCATGCCTTAGCCCATCCACAATGTGGCAAAATTGATACCGTTGAGCGTATCCATGGCCCGAACAACGATGTAACAGTGAGTAGTAGCGGGCCATGGTAGCATCCAAGGGTTCATGTGTACCTTGCTTCCAGCCTTGGATCTGCTTATGCAAATTGGACACTTTGGAGTACGTTTGATACTTATCGTTGAAGATTTCTAGCATCGTACTCCACCTCCTAATGGTTTCCGGTTCTAAGGACTAGTACCAACTCTCTGCTTCTTTGGTGAGTGTCCTTGGAAACAACTTAAGTTTTATCCACTCATTTTCTATATTTTTCAAGGCATAGGCATCATGGAATGCCTATAAATAATTTTTCGGATCTATGTTGTATCCCCCTTCAAATTGTGGGATGTTGTTCATGTCTAAACGCTTGATCCGACTATCTTTTAAATGCCTTGTGGGAATCCTAACTGCCTCCATTATGTCAAGCATACTTCGGGTTGCAAGTAGGGGCTCGCCATGATCATCTCTTTCCTGACGCCTGTGATGTCTTCATTGTTCCCTACTCTCCCTACATCCTTGCCCTTGTCCTCTCTCTCGACTTTCTCGTTGAGATCTCTCATTTTTTCTACCTTTATCCTCTCCATTGTGTTCATGATGGCTGCGCCCAGATGTGGAAGGAGAGGGTGAGTGATGTGAAGAAGGGGAAGAAGAAGGGGAACCATCACCATGATGATGTTTCTTGCCTTCTCTTCGGCTGCTACAGCCCTGATCATGGTGACGATCTAAGTGCCTGTCCTTAGCATGAGTGGTTGTTCCCTCTGTGAACAGTTGGTGTTCATGAGCATCAGAACTAGGATTATGTATTGTTGATCATAGGATCTAGTATCCAACCTCCTCACCATCATTAGGAGGGGGAACATCATTTGTTAGAGAACTCGTGATAAGGGGTTTTCCATCTCCTATTTCGCTAAGGATGTGCGAGGCTTTGCCCTTCAGAAAAGTATGTTGACTCTCCTGCCTTAAGTCCCTCATATGTTGTGCATTTGTGGGATAATAATCCCTCATCTCAAAGTCTTTAGCAACATATTTAGCAAATAGTTCTTACATGCCAATCTGTGTCAAGGAACGGAAGAGCATGTTAGGGACTGATCGATCTAGGAGTAACATGATGTTACCTTGCAAATCTCTCCATCGCAGTTGTTCATCTTGATGGAGGATAAAAGTAAAGTTTGGAATATACTCATCGGGATGAGTATAAACTATCTTGTATTGTTTAGGACTTGGCTGATTTCAGCTATGTGTTTTATGTTGTTGACTATCTCGTGTATGGTCCTTAGGTGGTGAGTTGCTCTTATGAGAAGAAGGCATTTTTATCGGTGTGCTAATTTACCATTATATAAATTTTTCTTTTGATTAACCCGAAGGTTCGTTAAGGCTCACAACAATGTGAATGATATCCTTATGTTCTATATAGCACACAAACACTTAGTCCTCAGCAATGACGCCAATGATGAGTGGCTAGGTACCCCTACACTCAACCATACGAAACAAGCATAGCATGTGCGATCCGGTCGAACTCCGTAGACTAAATGCCTATACACCCCATGGAACACTTGGGGTTAATCATTCATTGTCTTCTTAGACTTACTTGTGTTTGTCACGGTGTATAGTTAAGTAAGTCCGAGGTATATGATTTTTATATATGTTATGTTTTTCTCCTATGCTATCAAGGTGAAGGGTTGAGAAACTAACTAACTCTAACTAATGACTAAATCTAAATTAACTAGCATCAGCATCCGTTCCCACTTACCGTACACACCCTGAACTATGCAACCGCAGCTACCAAACGCTAATCGTTACTGGGATCACCACGCATAATGCACGTGCTCGAAGTGATCATACTGAGGCACTTAACTAGAAGGAAAGGGTTGAGAGAATCTAATCGCGATGAGCAGCCGATTCCTTGATTAGCCGTACACATCTGTAAATGCTCGTAATCAAGTCGTACTCATGCCACGCTACTGCAGGGTAATAAATAACAGGTAGAAAATAACATGTAAGAAATAACAAGTAATAAATCATATTCCATGCACTGCAAGGTTTATGCACAAAGCTCATCTTTATTGCCGTACACAACTTGCGTTCAGGTACAATGTTGCTCGAATAAAGATCCACTCACTTGGGGACTCCTACTGCGGGCACATGGAAAATATTCTATCTCTGGAGTGATCAATCTACCAGAGTTTCCCTACTTTTAGCCTAGGATGGGAAATAAGGGGAGTGTCGCCTCTTATTTATAGATTTGACGGTGGACCGTGATATCACGTACGCGACATCGCAAGGGACGATGCAATATCACGTACGTGATATCGCGGTTTGTGCATATCATGTCTCATCACCAATTTGCAGCCATTATGTAGCCAAATTACAGTCATTTTGTAGCCCCATGCATGGCTTAAAACCTATAAAAGCCAAACTTGAACACCATTTATGGGTTTAACAATTTTTTTTGCTATAGTTTAGCAATTCTTAGCTAGTAATCCTTAATACACAATTTCACACTTGGGCATTCTCAAGCACTCAAAAGCTCTTGTAAGTTCCCATACTTGCATTCTCTTGAACCCTAGCATGAAAGCATTGTAATTCTATCACCCTGAGACTTGTGAACTTTTGGTGTCAATGCTGCATTTTTGGGGTTTCCAACCCCCAGCATGGAGTAATATGGCAACCAAATTTCTCATTTTTCTCAGCCCCTGGTAATAATCCAAGTTACAAATTTGAGGTAGTAGCATAGAATGTTTGATAGCATTGGGAGTGGCAGGACATTTAGATCATGAGGTTGATTGCATTGACTTTAATGAACCCTGAATCCCCATCCAAGTGAACTCCCCTACTATCCATTTAGGCACCATTTGTATACATTTCTCTAACTTATTCTTTATTTTTCTCAATAAAGTTTTAAGTTTTGGATTTTGTGCGTAAAATATATTCGTTTATTTCCTATGCAATATTCAGATCTGTTATCAGTTTCCACATTCCAATTTTATTACACTATTTTCTAATCCCTCCAAGTCCCTGGTTGATCTACCAGATTAGCTAGGGTACCTCAAATCCCATTTTTATTTTTTAGAAGCCTTGGAGATTTGGGGTTAAGGATGCTGTACCAGATCCATCAGTTTTTCGAGTGATCAATTTTTTCGATCACAATAGTTTTCTTAGCACTACTAGGAGGGCCTTCACTTGAATTTCGTGACTAGATTTGCCTTCCCTATAGCCAACGTTACTAGTTGAAAGCCTTTTTCTAATTTTTTGTAGCCAAAACCTTAAAAATACCAGTGCTACCCTTTTCCCCTCCTTATGACTAATACTGCAACGTAGAAGTTATAGGTGGTTGGGTGTTGGCTTTTTATAGCAATTGCTATGAATTTTTCAACTACAAAGTTAGCGTTATAATCTTTTTCCCTTTTCATTTTTGTTGCTAATTTCAATTTTTTTTAGTTTCTAAAGTTGGTGGTGCAGCCCTTCTAAAAATTGCCAAACTTTTGGAAGTTAACTTCGCCCTCTATGCCCAACCCCTCCTTGCCCCCCATTTTTCCAAGCTAAGAAAATTGGTAGCCTACTAAAACCATTTTTAGTGGAAAAGACTAACTTTTCACTTTGGTTTTCAACA
>MNCI01036264.1:267439-279185 GCA_015680685.1 Gnetum montanum | reverse complement strand
GCTCCCCCCCCCCCCCCCCCCCCCCCCTTCTTTTCCCCCCTACCATACCTAGCATAGAGGCAGTTGGGAGGCCAGCGTAGGTGAGGCTTAACACCAATGTTCCTAGCTTTTTATTTTTAGTAAAGGGGTAAACCCCCATTACCTCCACTTACTAGTTATAGAAAGTGCTTCATTTTTAGCTATTTTTTCTTCCTACTATTATTTTTGAATTCTACTTATTGGGATTTATCTCTATTTTTACCATTTATAACATGTTTTAAGCCATTTTTGTCACTTGTAATTTTCAACCTTTTCCCCTATCAATGTTACATTAGAAGGTGTGAGATACCCATCATCTTGCATCCCTTCTTTTTCCCCTTACCATACCCAACATAGAGGCAATTAGGGGGGCCAGTGTCGATAAGGCTTGTTACAAATTTCTTCAACTTTCCATTTTTATTAAAGGGGTAAACCCCATGTAGCCCCCACTTACTAATTTTAGTAAGTAGTCCATTTTAGCCATTTTTTGCTTTATTTTAAACATTTTTGAATTCCATTCTTTAGAATGTACTTCTATTTTATCATTTATAGTCCATTTTAATCCATTTTTAGCAACATAACCATGTATTTTCAATAGTCCACGAAGTTGTCCTTCACCCTTACTGGCAAAGGTCCAAGCCAACAAGCCATGAGGATCTATGGTTCCAAAGACCCTCGTATCATTAAATGTAGGTGATCTTTGAGGGTCATAGGGGAAATTCCTAATTTTGCAGCTATAAATAAGGACCGTTACTACTATATTTGTGCCAAAATGCAAGCTAGTCTCCTGATTCCACGTGTAGAAGTAGAGGAAAAAGGGGAGTTTAAGCTCATACATTGGGATGGAAAAGAGTATGTCCCTTCCTCGTATGTTCAAATATACCTTAATGACATCTATGCCAGCATCCTAGCTCAATTGATTATGATGGAAGAGGAAGATGAAAAACATAGCTCTGAGGAATAATAGGAAGAGGAGGATGAATTTAAGGTAGAATATGAGCCTAAAAACAACCTGGGAGGACTATTCCAACAAACATCCCCCAAGGGCATAGTGCCTTTCTCTAATGCCTTTATGTTCTCCATGGACATGCTACTGCCATCTTCCACTCCCTTCTACCCTACCATCGTTAGTCCCACACCAATCATAGCCACTCATCAAACCCATACGATGCCACAATCAATAGCTTATAATTTGTCAATGCCATTTGCTACATGGTCTCAATTTGTGTAGTCATCAATGATGGTTTTCACCATGACAAACCCATTAACTACTTGTGTGGAACCCACCATGGGACTCCAAGCAACTCAAGGGTTGTACACCCCCATTTATCTCATTTGTTCCTTAAATATTGGCATAGACATCTTTTTCTTTATTTGGCCCACAAGCTACAACCATGACACAACCTATTTCTTCCATTTTGCAACCCATATCAAGGCCACTGGGCTCATAACAAATGCCACAACCATATGTGCAAGCCCTATAGCCAACAAGGCCACCACAGGGCCTGGATCAAGCTTTTTTAATGATCCAAGACCTAACGAAGAAGTTGAAGAGACTTAAAGCCTTTACTTCACAAAATGTCTAGATTATGGATTTTTACCAGGATGATCCCATCAGTCTTGTAGTCCCACCCTTGGCACTTCATTTTGATGTCCTTATTTTCCAATTTAGCAAATATAATCGAGAAGGTGATCTCAATGCTTACCTTATTACCTTTTGATTTGAATGCATACTCTTGCAGCCATGGCTTCATACCATCATGAGGATTTTCCCTATGTCTTTGACTAGGAAAGCACTTGATTGGAATCGGGCATTACCTAGGGGATTCATATCCTCTCTAGAAGACTTGATAGCCTAGTTTGTCAATTGTTTCAAGTATAACTTGAAGCCTAACACCATACTTGACCAACTCATGAAGGTTAAGTAAGGACTTCTAGAACTCGTACAAAAGTTTATTTAGCGATGAATTGGACTACTAAATGAAATATCAGACCCAATAGATAAAGCCCAACTTTTTTCCATATTCAAGGAGGTTGTGAATGACTTCATCAAGTCAAAACTTTATTACCTTGACTTGCAGTCCCTCAACCAAGCATTTTCCCAAAGTAAGAACGTAGAAGATGTTGTAGAGGCCAGTCATGATTTGACCTATGTAGCATATAAGAATCAACATGCAAAGAGAGATAAGGAAAAGAACAAATAAAACCACACAACCGTAGCAATTGTAACCAAAGAAGCAAAGACCATAAACTAGGGTCCAAGGACCAATCCACCCAAGGCCCCCACTAATAACCACAATAACTAACCATCAACCTCTGGGGCCATTGCATTGACAATGACTAGACCAATTTTTAAACAGAAAGACTATAGTAAGTAAACAACCTTACCTATGAAACCATTCGAGTTGCCAGACCAACTATTGAAGAGTGGACATATGCAATACAAAAAAAATGACTGAAGCCACTTGAAAGAAACATGAGCGGCTATCCAAACTAGCCAAGGACCCCACTCAAGCAATAAAGGATGATCTCCAATTACCTAGGTACTTCAAACTAGACCATTTCTACCATTATCATCAATTGCCTGGTCATGACACAGACTTCTACCTCGTGTTGAAGGATGACCTACAAAGGATGATAGATAGGAAGAAATTGGTCTTAGATGCTTTCAACCTAGTTCAACCAAAAAATTGGTTGATGTAGGTCTATAGAGGCCTATTGATTGCTAATGACAACCCTTATGTTATTTCAGCATTCAACATTAATGATGGTCAGAAACCCTTAAGAGAACCATTGGTGATTCAAGTAAGCCATTACAATGAAAGGGCTCCTTCAACTTCCACAAACTCAAGATCCCCCTTTGTCATAAGAGTACCATCATGAATGCCTGTGATGGAAACTTTTGTCATGAGAGTGCCACAATCTAACATAACTCAACTAGCCATAGCCCAACCAACTACACAATGACCTCATGTGGTAGCTAATGCTATTACCTCTTCTTCAAAACCAATCAATGATAACCAGAAAACCTCAACTAAGCAAAGGAAGATTCATAAGAAAAAGCCCAACAATAAGGGTGATAAGTAAATGGAGGCATGAAAGGATGTAGACCCACTAAAGCCCACTCCCATATCAGCTATACCCATGACCTTTTCTACCCAACACATTTCAATTAACGAGCCAAAGGTGAACCCAAAAGGCCATAACCATAAAAATAAGGAAAAGCCCCAACAACCACAACCTAAAGCAGAAGTTAGCTTTTTGGAATGCATGGAGGAAGTAAATCACAACTGAGGCAACAAGCCCATGGCCAATGACAAAAACTTCCTTAGTGTGATGGATCAAGTTTGGCAATTCCTCAAGTAGAAGAATACAACTCTAAGCTTATACAACCTGATCATGACTTCTGCTACACATTGTGAGGCATCGGTCAAAATGTTAACTTCCATCCTCATTAGTGAGGACATCCTTGCTAATGAGAAATCCATCCATGTAGTGAAATCAAGGTTAATTCCCAAAATGGCAGGGTAACTAGGGCCCCTTTGTTCATAACCATACATGTAGGACAATTTAAAGTGCATCGGGTGCATGTTGATGATAGAGCTGTAACTAACTTCATCTAATGCATTATTGTTGAATGCCTGGACCTAATTGAGTAGATACATCCTGCAACCACCATAGCTCTTAAATCCTTCAATGGATCAAGAGTTGCCGTTAAGGGATCTATCTCCTTGGACTTTGTGATAGGGAAGCAATTCCCCACAACTGCCAATTTCAAGATTGTGGAGGAGAAACCAGGGTACAACCTTATCCTAGGGAGACCTTGGTTGGCTTAATTATGAGCTATTTCCTCACATGTTCATCAAGAAATTCACATTCATTATGAGGAAGGTGAAATCATCATCCATGGTGAGTGTGCAGTTCCCTTGGCTATCAACAATGTTGACGTAGAGCAAGGGCTTCAAGAGGAGCTTTAGGAGGAAACTCCTAGCCACGAAGTCCATCAACCCAGGGGAGAGTAATAACCGAAGAACAACAATGATAAGCAATTAGCTATGTTATGGGATGAACTCCCTTTAAACATCATCAATGAAGGTGATGGTAAATATAAGCTTGTGCAGAGTAGACCTTACTCATTCCCTAATCTTTCAAAGATTAGGAAGAATCTCCACAAGTAAAATACACCTTAACCTTTCCATCCCATGCCCTTATAACTAGATGCACCGATAGCCATGTATCCTAACTTATCTTTCTTAATTTGTTATACCTTTTTTATGCACTTTGATTTTCTCTTCATGTATGTAGCTTAATTTTCTACTTTCATTTACATTTTTACTTATTTAGTATAGCCTTTCTTTTTCTTTACTTTTACTCATGATTATAAACATCAAGAAATCCTTAAAAACTTTAAAACATAAAATTACCAAAAAATGAAAGTTTTCTTTTCAACATTGGCTTGCTGTGGCCTTAAACTAGAAAAATTACAGTTCGCTAAGACTTTAAATTGGTAACATAGGCTTGCCATGGCCTTAAACTAATAAGGATAATCACACAACATGGCCTGCCATGGCCTTAAACTGACAAAACGATACAACCTGTGCCCACTATGGCCTAAAACTAGCAAACGTCTCCTTTATTATGTTTTTGTTTAGCCTTTTATCACATTAATTAACCATATAAATTGATAGCTAAAATTGTCAATATAGCCAGTCACAACATTCACAACATGCACAACAACAAGATATATAGCCAAAAATGAAACCAAATATTTAAATTTAAAATGTCCACAACATACATAGCCCTAGCCACACTGTGTGGAAAAAATGCCAAAAAAATAATAACAATCATAAGTCTTGGCTAACAATAGCCATCAACATGAAAATATAAATAAATAGCCAACATGCTAGACTAGACTAATGGAGGTTGTTGAGAGGAATATGGAGGAGGAAGTGGTGGGTCATTCCCACCCTCACCGTTAGGGCTGCCAGTGTCTCCTAATGCCTAAAATACAACAAGACATAGCTAGTTAGTAAGCCATAGCCAAAACCATGAACAAAAACTAAACATATAAAACATAAAATGCATAAAACCTATGGAGATTCCATCTCCATGACTTCTAGGGATAGATGTGAAAGGCTTTCCTCCAGATGATGGAGGATTTGGTCCTCCATCATGTTGACCTAATCAACATCCCCAAGATCAATGCCAAAAGGTTGTTGGTCCTATCTATAGCAATCTAAGTAGGAGGCTCTCGAGTAGTAGCAGCCTTAAAGATCTCACTTGCAATAGTAGTGATTGAAGCAATAGGGAATTTTTCCACTGTTAGAGTACTTTCAAAGAGTTGATAAGCACTCTTTGCTTGGATCCCTTGGATGAATAGCTCTCTCTTTTTTTGTTCAACCAATTCCTCCCTGACCCACTTGAGATAGGCCCCATGATCCACTTTGTACTATCACTTGTGGATCTTTTATTTCTTACTTCACTCTAGGACCCAAGTGCAATGATCTTTCTAGTTCTTAACCTTCTAGGAGATGAGGCCCATCTACATCTGTTGTTCCATCATCTCCCGTAAGACTACTACTTTGTCTTGAATGGTATGCTAGTAGCAAGTCCATGTGATCTTCCTAGTCCGCAATTCCCTTGAGTTAGCCACTTAGGCCTTTACAAAGGCCTTGTTATCTTGGAGATCTTTGATTGTATCCTCCTGCTATTGAGTCTTTTCCCTTAGGACTACAACTTTCTCCCATAGGGATTCATTGGACCTCTCTAGCTCCCATGAAGTTTTTGCACATAACATTGCTAAATTAGTAGTAGTCTCATACAACTTCAAGGGTACCCTAAATACATCAGAGGGAAGCCTAAGTAAGGAGTCAATCTCCATGTCTTAGTTGGGGTCCCACTCCACAAAAGGTACTACTCAAGCATAAAATACAATCATAAACATAATGTACAACCTAAGATGGTCATAACATAAGCATAACCTATAACATAGCAAAATAACTAAGGCATATAAAATAAAGTCCTTACCTATCTCGGGTGTAACCTATTGCAACTAGTCGATGATGTCCTTAGCCATCCCGTGCATGAACTCCATCTTGTTTAGGATCTCTACCCATGGTTTTGCATGAAACTTAGGGACAAGGGCTTGCATTGGTGGTTTAGGAACTACTAGAAGCATAAAAATCATCAAATGGTTAGGAAGGAAACCAAATCAAACAATAAGATATAATGAAAATGTTAAGGCATGGGTGTACTTGGCTCCTTCTCTTCCTCCTTTGGGATGATGATGGAGGATGTACTTAGCATTGCCTCACCAAACAAGGCATCTAGATCATCTATATCTACATCTGTAAACCTTTCAACCTCAGGTTGTAAGAGTGTCTCTTGTTTGCAATCATAGCACATAGAAAATCGGTTAACACATGAAACCATAACATAGTTTCAAACCTTAAATAGCAAAAACATAGATAAAGCATACCTGTGATCACCTACTGATGAGCAGCGAGGTACCCCTATGCTCAACCATACGAATACAAGCGTGTACACACGATCTAGTTGAACTCTACGAATGAACTAGTTGTGGCACATACACAGTTATATGTTGATTGCAGTTCACTATCTTCCCACCTAGACTAGTAGTAGCTTTGTCACGTATGGTTTAGTCTAGAGTGAGGCATAAGATTTTTATTATTTTTTTTTATCAAATTACTTGCCTAGAACAAGAATAAAAGTAAGAGTGATTAAATGTTAAGTAAACTATGGTCTAATCTAGCCTAACACAAGTAACCATTCCCACTTCCCGAACACATCTTGAACTTTGTGTAAACACTGCTAGGTTGTCAAACACTAATCATTTTTGAGCTACCAAGTGTCACAAGCATGTTTGAAGGGGTCGTGCTTGTGTATTTTAACTAGTTGGTTAATGAATCAAAATTAATTGCTGAATAAATAACATTAACATGAACTGAATGAAATCACAATATATAAATGCATAAGAAAGAAAGTCTCAAGTGCTGCAAGGATTAATCAAAGAGTTCGTCTTTATTGCCAACACACTGGTGTTCAAGTACATCAATGCTTGAATAAAGATCTATTCACACTTAGACCTCCTACTGCAAGCACTTGGAAAATATTCTAACTCTCAAATGAACAAACTACAAGAGTTTCGCTACTTGATTGCCAAAAACTTACTCCCAATTATGCACCGGGGCACTGTATTTATAGACCCGAGAGTAACCCTGTGATATCGAATGTATGATATTGCATCTTGGGCCACGATATCGCATACCCAATATCATGTACTTGATATCATAGCCACTCCAATATCAGAGCATATGAAAAACAAAATTCATCATACCCCCATGACTGAATGAAAACTCGTCCTCGAGTACAGAACAAGAGGAACAAGTCCTTTACAAAATATATGAGGTATGAAATATTTGACTAACATGCAGAGTGACACAGAGAAAATAAAAAAATACAAAAGTTTCTGAGCATACAACATTACAATTGTGCACAAAATTTGGTGTTCATAACAACAAAAAAGAACACCTATGGATCCAAAGGACATCCAACCCCTCTTGGCAATAGAAGAATGAGGGGAAGGTAGAAGAGATCCAACGGTTATGAACAATCTCTCATGAGTGATATGGTTGCATCCTCCTTAGTGAAGACAGTCCTACTTCCAGTCCATGCTTCCCACTACAATCACAACAGAACTAAGGATTAGTATAACAAGTGTAACAAATAACAACCAAATGCCTTGTCTCATTAGTGATTTTATCTAGCTAAGTTGTGATTGTGATAGATGGGTTGCTTGATAATGTTAGTGGGAAGACTGACGAATGGGTTAAGTAAGAGAAGTGGTCCATAAAATTCAAAAAAGGCTTAACACAAGGAATACTGGAAAGAGGGTATAAAAAATCACAATAATAAAAAGAAGGAATTCACTAAAAATAGTTATGAAGATGCGCACAATTAGATGGCATTGATGGAATAAATAACAAGGATTCGATTATAACAATGTCTAAGGGTAAAGAATTTAACTTAACCAAACCAAAAGATATGCAAGTGGGTCCTTTCCAAAGTAGGCACAGGCCTTTTATGCCCTTGTATAACTTCAAACCAAGGAGTCCATGGACACCATGGATGATTAATGATTATGGAAAGTACAAAAACCTAGAAGTAACTAACTGAGAAACTTGACACATCAAACCAGAACATTGAATCAAAACATGAAACCGACAATGAGGTGAGGCATGAAAAGCATAGATGGATGATAGATAGAGTAGAATGAATTTTCTAATTATGGTCACATGTAGTCCCTTGTGGAATTTGTGGTTAAATGACTTGGTAGGATTCATCCTTAGTCCAAATCAAAACCAACCACTTTCAATGACTTTGCATCGACATTCTAAGGCTAGTCCATCCCCTGAGACACAAGAATGCTTACACAAAACAACCACCATTCCAAATTGGAGAGAAGGTAGGAACTGAGAAAGGACCTTAGTTAGAGGAGATAAGACAAGTATCATAACCAATACTTGTAGCCCTTTTATTTGGTCTAAGGTGTGTGCTTTGAATTCCCATGTTTTTTTTTTGAAATGGGAACCACACCATGCAAATACCCATGCATTTTTTTGCATTTATTTTGTCCAATGGATGTGCTTAGAATCCTCATCTTCTCTCTATTTTTTTTTATTTTTTATTTTTTGTGATGAGTACCACACCATGCAAGGACTTATTTGACTTTTTATTGTGAAATGATGCAAAATAATGAGAAGCTCATTAGAACACTCCTGCACATAGGAAAATAGAAAAGCACAAAGAATACCACATCCATTTGAAGCCACACCTTGTCCAAACCTTTGATTCCTTTCCAATTCTGAAAACAACACAAGTCATCAATTTATTAAAGTTGCATTAATGAAGAAGGGACTGCATGTTTCCAAAACAAGGAAGATCATAGAGTATTTGGATGGGTGGATGATGTGGACTCACTGCCTGTTACATGAAAAGAAACCATGTCCTAGTCATCAGTAATGACATTCAAAGTCAAAAACCAGACATCAACAATCAAATTACAAATGAAACATACCACCATCGAGTAGTGCATTACCATTGTACCTGCCACCATATTAGTAGAAAGAGTAGAGAAATACACTAAACATAAGAAAATATAAATATAAATATAAAAGAAAGTAAAAGAGTATGCAATAAATATGAAATATACTAATGATGGTGTAAAACAAAAACTTAGGAAAGATCAATAACCTAAAAAAAAAGATGTAAAACAAAGAATATGAAAACAAAAAGTTATAAAACCAAAAATGTGTAAAATAAAAAGTCAAAAGACACTTAAGAATCCTAGAAATTAGAATGGGGGATGACCCCCACGACTAAACATTTGGTCACAGCTAGGATTAATAAGTGGAGGAATAGGATCCATGCATGTATGAAACATTAGGGGTCGTCGTGCACCAGCCACTGGGTGTTTATTGGTGGTATGGTGGCTAGGTAGAGAAATCATTGATCACACACCTGATTATAGAAAGCATAGTGGGGAAGGTTAGATGATGTGTGTACATTATGAGGAAAATTCGACCCACTATGACACCCTTGACTAGATGGCAGTATGCACGAATTTGTGTGTCTCTTCACATTGGTGAATTCACTGGATGTTGGAGTGTGAGGTGGAGGCCTAGGTATGGTGATAGGGGCTATTTATGGGGCTAAGGAAGGTGTGGCACCAGGTTTTCCTTAGGCTGGTTTAGAAGGTGAAGTAGGTTCGAAAGTATGATTCTTCTTCTTACGGTCATGCCTAAAGAAGGGACGCTTCCCACATTGCAAAGGGAATCTACTTTCGTTAATAGCAACAGCACAAGTTACATTCGTTGGTTGGCATGGTGGTGCAGAATTGTCCAATGCATTTGATGGTGATGTAGAAGGAGGTAAAGGATGAGAATACTGAGAGTGAGAAGTGTGAGAAGTATGAGGTGGTGACCTCTCAGGAGAAGACATGGGTCAGTGGTACTTAGGAGAGTGATAATAGTGATTGGAGTAGAGGATTTAGAACTGGTTGGAAAAACAGGATGTTGAACATAGTAGGCATTCATTTTTGGTGGATAGGAAGGATGTGGCTAGCTAGATGGTGGCCTTTCCCATGCTTGTGAGTTTTGCCACTATGGTGGAGCAAAGTGTTGAGGCTAGTAATAGCTCCCCTTAGGATAGTATAATGGGTCATGGGGTTGTCCATAATTACTTTGTGGACACAGGGATGTGCCTAAATTGATACCTTTGTATGAATTTTGGGTGCAACCTCCCTGCCCAATGCTCATATAGATGTGACAAGACTAGGTAATGGCCCTTTGGATGGTCATATAAACAAACATCGCATCCATCCTCATTATCTGTAGTTAAGCCTTTGGCCTCGTTACCATTAGTCATTCTCCCTAGTTGCCTAATAGTATCCTTAACTATTTCTAATTTCTATGCCCTTTGTTTATTTTGATAACCAGGTTGATTTTGGATGACCCTCTCCTCAACACACTTTGTTCATTTGCCCATATGGTCATCTTGTTATGCTTTGCCTCAATTTCATCTATCGATTTCTGTATTGGCAAAGGTTGGAACTATATCACCCTTTTAGAATTGGTTGTCTCCTTTTCATTGTGGCTTTGGACCCTTATTATTTCTAGAGTTGGGTCCTGCTCAAATGCTTTGGCATTCTCCCATTTAGATAATTCTCTCTCTTCTTTCGCTAGACGCTCTATTAGTTCTTTAATCTGGTCGCCTTAGAGCTTATATAGTGTCCTTGGGCATACTTTCCAAGGTTCACCCTTATTTCATTGCTAAGCCCATCTATAATGTGAAGTATTTGCTCTTTCTCAGAGAACCTATGACCTAGATATTTATTTAGTAAGGCATAGTATCTATCTAAGGCCATGTCCAAGGGTTCCTGTTGTTCTTGTTTCCATCTTTGGATTTGTCTCCTCAAGGTGGACACTTGCGCATAAGTCTGGTATCTTTTAGTGAAAAGTTCTAGCATGATTGACCATCGTCTAATTGAATTTGGTTCCAATGATCTATACCACACTTTGGCTTCATTAATTAGTGTCCTAGGAAAGAGCTTAAGCTTTTTCCATTTATTGTCCACATTGTTGAGCACACAAGCATCATGGAAGACTTGTAAATGATGTTGCGAATCTGAATCATAGCCTCCTACAAATTTTGGAATATTATTTAGGTCGAGCTTAGGTAGTCAACTCTTCTTGCGATGCCTGTGAGATATCTTAATGGCCTTTGTGATGGTGCATTAGGCTTTTAAGGACTAACAGGGGTTTATTATCATCATTAGACAAGTGGTGATTAAAATCTTTATTTGATTGATGGTGACGATTGGACTTCTATTCATGTTAATGACCTTGAGTGTGTCCGTGGGTTCGATTTTTGATTTTACTCTAACCCTGTCGTGGAGCTCTATCTTTATTCCTACGTTCATCTTCGTCAGAACTAAATGTTGAAGTTGAGGGGGAAGATGAAAAGGAGGAACTAGTAGGATAGCTGATGAGACGCGGTTTGCGTCGGCCGCGATATCGCGTCTGACGCGATATCGCATCCCCCACGATATCGCGTACGCGATATCGCGTCCTTCCCTACGATATCGCGTACGCGATATCGCAGTCAGCCGTCATGTCTATAAATAAGAGGCGGCTCTCCCTCATTTGGG
>MNCI01036264.1:207434-238761 GCA_015680685.1 Gnetum montanum | reverse complement strand
TTTTTGTTCATTCTTATAGGAAACTCCCACTTCAGGTTGTATACTTCAACCTTTATCGTCATATAACTCATTGGTTCTCCAATGAACTTCCTCACTAAGTGTGGCGTTATTATCATCTTGCAGGAGAGGCATTGTTGTGTGTGAATTTATGTGACTTTTTATAATTACTTATTTTTAAGAGATATATCGTTAAGTTCTTTACAATGACCTTGTATGATATAACTAATCTAGATAACTAGCACCATCCCCGGCAATGGCGCCAATGATGAGTGGCGAGGTACCCCTACACTCAACCATATGAAATGAGCATCGCACGCGCGATCCGGTCGAACTCCGTAGATGGACTAGTTGTAGCACCTAGATAGTTAGCCTTAGGTCGCAGTTCGCTGTCTTCCCACCTAGACTAGTTTTGCATATGTCACATATGGTTTAGTCTAGATGAGGTGTATGATGTGTTCTAATTCTAATGCTACTCCTGATGGTAGTGGAAAATAATACTAACTAAGCTAAGCTAGGAGGGAAAGGGTAAGAAAATCTAATCTAGCCTAAGTGCGATGAGCAACCAATTCCTTAATCAACCGTACACATCTTGGACTTCGTGCACGACTGCCACTGGGACTACCAAGCATAGGTCTAGGTACGCCACTGGGATTACCAAGCGCAGACCCCAAATACGCCACTGGGTTACCAAGCGTAGATCCCCCTAGCTACACCACTGGGCTACCAAGCAGTCACACTTAAATGCTTGTAATCAAGTCGCACTCATTCCGCTTCTAGGAGTTTAAGGGTGAGAGACTAATTGCGATGAGTAACCGATTCCTTGACTAGCCGTACACATCCGTAGATGCTCGTAATCAAGTGGTACACACACTGTGCTATGAAAGCAATAAATAACATTAAATAAATAACAAATAAATAAACTAAGTGAATGCTGCAATGATGAAGTAATCTCGATGTTTATTGCCGGTCATGTGCATGTCCAAGTACGACACACTCGAATAAAGACACTGTACAATTACATTCACCACACTGCGGGCAGACACGGGAAAAAAATCTAACTCTGGAGGGATCAAACTGCCAGAGCTTCGCTACTCTAAAACTGGGATCCCAAACAAGGGAGAGCCACCTCTTATTTATAGATATGGTGGCGGACTGCGATATCGCATACGCGATATCATAGGGAAAGATGCGATATCGTGTACGCGATATCGCGGGGGATGCAATATCTGTGCGAACCGTGTCTTATCAATCCTAGAAGCTAGTATTTCAAAATGATAATCATTAAAGATGTACCTTATAGTTACCTCATTCATTTTGAAGGAAAGGTTGTTGCTTGACACCAAAATTATGAATAGATCATTTTACTTAATCATAAGTAGCTTGAATTTTAATGTCAAGATGACCTTGTCTTCATTCAATTTAGCTTTAGATATTTTTCTAGTTCTAAATCTACATTTTAAATTTGTAAGTTACCCTTTTTCATGATGTGCAATAAAATATTTTCCATTTCTCTCAAGTAAATGATAAATTTCTTTGTACCATTGGTTGACACTAGCTTCTACTTGCTGCCTAAATTTACAAACCTCCTTTGACTTCTTAGGACTTGATTATCAAACCTATCAAGTTTTAACCATTATTATCCATAACTTCTATCTTGTTCTTACTTGCGTGTCTTTGATCTTGTACAAACCTATTTGAGATATCAGGTTGTTTGCGTCACAAGTTCTTTTAGTTCCATATTCCATTTTTTTTTATTTTTTTCATTGAAATTGAATTTTATTTCTCACCTCATACTTGCTAAGTCTCAGCTTCTTTTTATAACAACCTATTACTTTGATATCATTTTGAGCAAGTTACTAAGGATCTAGGTCACTATATAATACTTATTCTTGTGAGGATTGTTTTTAGTAGGGTATTATAATGCAACATTGATTTCACTTGCTTATACATAATGCAAATCCTTTCCTACATAATGGATTATTGATTTACCATTTGAATGAAAGCTTTTTTTAAGGCACCCATTTATTTCTTTTGTTGTATGACTTGTATATAGTTTTGGTAGAAACATAAATGACATTTGATTTGATTTTGATAGCAAGTGCAATGTTGAACAGCTAATTTAAATTAAAGTTGTTGAATGAAACATAAAAAATTTGGTGCTAAGGCATCTAGTTGTAGTTTTGTATCTCTATGTATGCTCGGATGCATGGAAATATTTGTATGTACTTAAACCTATAGTTTAGGCTTTTTTCAATAAAACATCATATCATGTAGTCCTGTGGTGCATTGCCTCATCCTGTGTATTGCCTCACTAGTTATGATGCAAACTTGAAAACTATAAGTTGCATAAAAGGAATTTTGAAATTGGTTTGATAGATCTAAGGGGTCTTAATGGATGTAATTAAAAAATTTTAGTTGTAGTTTCATAAATACCCAAATGAGAGAGATCCAAGGGGACATTTATTTAATAATTTTTTCATTCCATTTTTTTTCATAAGAGCTTCTCCTCCTCTCTTGGGTAAGTGTGCCATTTTTGTCTTTGTATGTTTGAGTCATTGCTTCGCTATGCAATAAGACTTTGTTAGAGTGTTGGCATGCTTCTGGAATTGTTTGGTTAACATAGAGTAAAGTCTTTGTGCAATGAATAAAGCTTAGTTTGATTTCCTTAAATTTTCCAATTTTATTTTATTGAACCTTGATGATAATATTTCATTAATAAATTTATTTATTAAAGTTAGAAATTACAATTAAGGTAATTCTTTTAGATAGATTAGCATAGTTATGTGGAGCACATTGTGCCTTACTTGAGGAAATCATACCTATTTAGAATGATGTTGGGCCATTGAGGGTGTGACTAAGGAGATTTTATCACTTTCATGTGTTAGTGTCACACTTGTCCCATAAGGGATTGTAGTGCAGTTTGTGTACGTGTGTTAAATTTCTGCATTATGTATGTTCCATAAGGGATTATGATGTGTTAAATTTCTGCATTATGTATGTTCCATAAGGGATTATGATGTGAAGGTGTGTCTCATTTCTTTTTTATGTGCGAACCTTTCACCTCTTCCATAACGAATTGCAACGAGTTTTAATTATTATTTTATTTTTTACATTGATAAAATACATAAAAAATGATAAAATTATCATTTTCCTACCATAACAACACACTAATATTTTTATTTGTTAAATACAATAATTAAACTTTGCGATTCATATTCCTTGTTTACAACTCATTAGCTAAACGCACGTTGCTGAACTCATTGCGGTTTTGATTAAATAACTAATGGTGTTAAATAACTAATTAAAATCAAATCTGGTGGATGAAACAAAAATGGAAAAAAAAATAAAAATTATACGTGTTGACAACGTTTAAGGTTGCCAATGTGAATGCCTTTAATGTTGAAACAGTCGTGCTTCTGGATGTAGAGGGTGACGCGAAAAAAAAGAAGGTTCCGTACTGACATATCTTGATTTTTATGTAAGTTGACCATGGTGCGTTACATGGCTTAAATCACAGGCCGTATCATCCTATCAAGGAACCAGTCACTGTACGTTTCCAGCGAAGTTCAAATTGCTAACGTGTTTCTTAATTATCCAGGTACAACATCCCCAACTACTTAATTGAAAAAATGAAATGATTCAGCCGCCCTTTCCGTCATGTTGTCTCTGTTGGCTGATGTCGGAGAGAGAGACAGCGAGCTACGAATATTTTTTTCAACGCAACAAACGCATGCCACATCCAAATCTCAACGTGAAAATGGAAAAGGCTCTAAATGATCTTTTTGACCCTTTCGTCGATCCGAATGAGGTAAAATTTTCGTAAAAGGAATTCACAAGCGACAGATTTCACAAGAAAGGATGTTTTGATGCTCAAATTCTCAGGCCATGGGAACCTGTTTCGTTTCAGAAACATTGCACCTCTTTTTCTGGCTGTGCTGGGCTGTCTGGGAAGGGAAATAAAGAAAATGCTTCCGTACCACCTCTTGAATCTGAAACTTGGTTTATGGTAACTTAACTTACTACTGTAGATGGCTGTGTTCGTCAACGACCGCACGTTTTAACCGGATGCAGTGCTTGGGAAGTACAGGAAATGGAACTCATCTGGATTGGTTTGAACAAAACAAGCGTCAAAAACATACGCTTGCTCCACCAAATTTGAATGTCAACTGCAGCATGCCAGGATTAAGACGGAAAACTAATGCATTGATTGTATTATTATCTTCAATCGTTCAGGCAGCCTCGTCATTATTATGCGGCTTTTTGTGTAGACTAATCCGCTAGGAATTTTCGGTGCAGGGTCGAAAGTGCATAGTAGAATGATTGCGGAAGAGCGGTTCTTCTTTACTTTCTACCGAGATTTTTGCATTTTGAGTTGATAAAATCTATATGATTCTTCTTTGGTTCCTGCTAAATCATTGCTGATCTGTGTAGCCATGGCAATGAAGCTCTCGTTCTGTATCTGGGCCCTTTTCTTCCTGGGAGCTGAAGCAGCTGCAGTAACCAGCTCTTCTGAAAGTATCTTTACTTCCTTGACGTCCTCTGTGAATGAATTTTCCGTTTTTCCACTAACCATTGTTTAAATGTCTTTATTTGCTGGAGCTTCAATGTGAACGATTTGTGTTCTTGCTGCTTGAACCTCTCATACTCTATGTAAATTAGCAAGTCACAGTGAAAGTTTTGTCTTCCAGTTTTTCAACCACAATCATAGAATTATATTTACGGTCCCTCCAGAATTCGTTTGAGTTTTCTTTTTTGCCCCCTGTTCAGCCAAATTTTTTAAAGATAATATGTGAAATAGTGGATTCAGTACTGGATAACGTGTGAATCTGTTTGAATGATTTGCAGCAAATGCATTCAGGGCACTGGGAACGAAGTGGGACATAAATTCACAAGCGGGATGGAATATGACGGGAGATCCGTGTTACGGAGCCGTTGCAAATTCTTCTGCTGACCCCTCGAATCCTGGCATCATATGCGACTGCTCGTTTGACAGAGGCAACACTTGCCATATCATAAAATTGCAAGTATCATCAATTCTAAGTTGCTTAAGCAATCTGCATCAACTTGCAAAAACTTGTTCCGTAACTTCAACATTCATGCGCCTCGGAAATTGTTGTTAGACGCTTTGCTTTTAAGTTCGGTTGGGCGAAATATTGATATGTCGGTGCTCGGTCGTTATACTTGGTAGAGAGCTAAAATCCAAGCGTTTGGACATGGTGAAGAATTGTATATGTTTACGAAGCCGACCTATGTTCCTTTATGATATAAGAAAAACAGTAATTAATTCCTTTAAATGTTGAGAATACATTACGGTGTTCACCGAGCGCTCGTAGTATCATTTTTTGATCTTTGTTGTTTGGTTGATGCCACTTGCCCTTCGCATGTTCTTAGTTATGTTTTCAAATTTTGGATACATCAAATGTTATTTCAATTCGTAAGTGTTTTTTGGGTTGGCGTTGTTCTCCCGTAGAATCTGTAGGGGGCCGCGAGCTAATTTAATAGCAATTAATAACGCATACTTCAGGAAATAAGGAGTTATAGTTAACCGTGTTGTTCAAAAGTTGATTGCAAATGACAAGCGGATTTCCTACCTAGATAGTGTAAGCTGTAGAGCAAGATTATTTTTGTTGGGATTTAGCGTTTTCGCTGCAAGACTTCTGAATATCGTTTTCGTTTTACTTGCAGGAAAGTTTACGCTTTAGATAAATCTGGAGAACTTCCAGCGGAGTTGGGAAATTTGACTTACCTGATCAATTTGTAAGATACTGCCTCCTCTTAAAACTCATTGTTTTTTATGTTAGTTGGCCATGCTTTAATTGTGGGTTAAAAGTCATAAAAGCTCCATTTGAGTGAAACATCCGTCCAACTGCACTGTTCCTATGTTTGACATAAACGGCATCTTTTTAAACTTTTGTCAGGGACCTTGGACAAAACTACTTTTCCGGACGTCTCCCAGCTTTCATGGGGAACATGACAGGCATGCAGTATTTGTGCGTATCTTGTTTCTTCTATTCTCTAAATCATGAGATATCAGAGACTTATAATAGACTTCTATCATTGCTGAACGGTAATAATGATTAGTGTATATCTTTCCCTTTTCCTTTGTTCATTGTGCAGGTCTCTTGGTATCAACAATTTTTCAGGGCCTGTTCCAAAAGAACTAGGAAGTCTTCAAAATTTAATATCTCTGTATGGTTATCGTTTCCTTTCTTTTCTGATTTTAGTGCATACAACTCGCTACTAAATTTTACTAATGTTCCTTTGCTTCTGTGCGTACTGTTTGTTTTCGATAACTTTCACATGGAATTCCAAAATTCAATTTTTGTTACTGTTTTTAAATTTGTTTCCTAGTTTGAGATGAATTGGTTTTACGTGACTCTCTTCTTTCTTCCATCATTGAATATCTTCAATTTATAATTTACGAACGAAGCTTTCTACAGGAGTTTTAGTTCAAATAATTTCAATGGAACACTTCCTGAAGAGCTTGGGAGCCTTACAAAGTTGGAACAATTGTGAGTGAGAAACACGTTACTTTTCTCTGATATAACTAATTAACATGTCTGTATTATTTATGTGACTCACTTATGTTATCTCTCTTCCGCAGTCAGAAAGTACACTGCTTTTATTTTAGTGAAACAGATCATATCTTGTAGATATTCTGTGTGGTCATTATAACTTCCTTGTCTTATATTTTGTGGTGATGCAAAATGTTTTCTTTAAGATTTAATTTTATGATATTGCCTTAAATATTTTTATCCATGTCACAGTCTTGTCCTCAATCATCCAAATTATCTTCATTCAGATTATGTAGTTGCTTAAGACCAAGTCCACAACACAGTGAAAGATAGTTCAGTTTTTCTTCTAATCCAGGAGATGAATTTGTCTGCTGCCTTGACAAGGAGTCTTCTCACCTTCTCCTTGTTTTCTGTTTCTTTCATTTTAAGTTTACAAAGTTGGACAAGTTTAGGTTGGTGGCTGTGATGCTATATAAATATATTGTTAGTATTTTACCATACAACTTGTTTCATTTTAGTGAGCACTATATGCATCACATTCTAACCACTTCTGTATATTGCTTTTGCTTTAGTTTATTGCTTCTGTAGATCTACCACTCATCTTGTTCATTCCATATAATTTTTTTGAACATTATTCTATCTATTTCTTCCACAATTACCAAAATTTTCTAATGATCAATAATATTAATTGTTTGATTTCAAAAAATTTCACCAAAGCTCTCTTACTTTGTGTTCATAATATAAAATTTATTTATGTTGTAAAATGATACATGCTTAAAACTATTCAGTTACCATTATTTTGTTTAAATAAGATTTTTTTGGTTTTATTATGATGAAGTTTCAATTATCAAATTTTGACACAAACACACATGACTGAACAAAGTGTGGGATGAATATACACACCTCCAGAATGTACAAAATTGATGTATTTAATGATTAAAATTGCTAAGAAGTAGAAAATGTTCTTGATTAGTTTCCTTGATTTTGAACAAACTACAGTCTATTAAAAGTTTATATTGTGATAGAACATTGTTTATCTGGCTGGCCCAAAATTTTTTATCACAGAGAATTGTTCTCTTCAAAATGTATAGCTGTTATTGATGAATATAGCTCTAATATGCTACCTAGAGTTATTCTGTTGCATTCTCTATTTGTCATTTGTCAGGAAAGCATGGCTCATTTAATTAGAACATGTGGCTTGTGGTAATGCAAGTCCCAGGTTTAAATCCAAGGTGGCTGTGCTCGTGGCATGGTAAAAATACATGTTCAAGGACTGTGGTGTTAAGTAAACTGCTGGTGATAGAAAATTATTGTCAGTTCCTCTATCTACATCAATGACCTAGTCCATGTAGTTGGGATAAAGGCACCAAGATGATTACATGTCTGCCATGTCAGAAGCTTTTATTGAATATTAGAATATAGAGGAATCGTGACTGTGTGATGGGCATTATATTATATGTTTTGCCATTGACATATTGACATTTTATTTTGCAGGTATATTGATAGCTCTGGAGTGAGTGGAGAAATTCCATCATCTTTTAGGAATCTTAAAAACATGAAAATTCTGTTAGTTATCATTGCCCTTACTTTCCATTTGCTGCAGATCTATAGTTTAAGTTTCAATCTAACATGTGGAATAGTTTATCATTTGTTAAAGAGTAATTTGCTTGATGGTAACTTATCTTCAAGGTAATTTGCTTGATGACCCATGTAGGTGGGCCTCAGATTTGCAGGTGACAGGACCGATACCAGATTTCATTGGAGGCTGGACGAATCTCACTGACCTGTATGCATCAGAACTGTGTCCTTGTACTAGTGCTTTTTTCTTTTTGTTAGTAATCGTTTTTCTGGTTACTTCTCACTTGGATATTTACATAGATGTATAATGACCATACAGTCCCATAGGGCCTGATATCTCTAAGAATGCTACTAATGGTATTCAAAGTGATGATATGGACTCTCATAACTACATGAGCATATATCTTCATTATGTGCTTGCATTAAAAATAGAAAAAGGAAAACATCCGATTTTGATGGTCATCAAGCTGTTGATGGTGCTTTCTAGCTCATGACCACAACCCACACAAGCATCCATTTCTTATCTTTGAAAGTGAGTTCAAGAAATCAAAGTTTGTAATATAAAAATACAATTGTTTTTCAAGTTCTATTTAATCTTTAAAACACAGCCACATCTGCACAGAAAAAAAACTTTGTATCCGAACATGAACCATATTTGATGCTTGTACGAAGGCTAAGTAGCCACTGAATAATATTGATAAAATATGTATATTTCAGCTTTAGTTAATAAATCTATTCTCAAACACAGTTAATCTGTAATATATAATTACTATGCTGATGTAAAGGGTAGGATCAAGGAATTTCAGTAGAAAATACTCCAGAAACAAAACATGGTGGAGAAGTAAGCCATGATGGTCCCAATGAAAACAGTTAAAACATATAATAACCACTGACATTGTTCATGAGATGCATTGTTAATGATCTAAACATTTGTGAGGTCCAGTTGCAACTTGCAACCAATGCAAAATTATAAACTTCATGCATTGTACCCACATAACAGATGTCCTGTATTACTATCTCCTAGCCTCAAATCAAATTTGATTTCTTGAACCTAAAAACGTTAAAAAGGCACCTATCAATCAACATTTCAAAAAGTAATTTAGAAATTCTTGTTAGAATGCCTGTTTATTTTATAGTATGAATTATTAATTTTGAATTTTGACAGTATTAAACAGTGTCAACAAATATTAATACGTGATGCTGTTGATATTCCTTTAAGGACAATATTCAAATTTTAGACCACTAAATGCATTTAACCTTGTTTACTCTTTCTGGTTAAACTTTGATGTAGGAGATTTCAAGGCACTGGTCTTCAAGGCCCAATTCCTTCAAGCTTTGTTAACCTAACATCATTGACCAGTCTGTGAGTAACTTCATCCTAAAAAATTTGCTTGCTTGCTTATTGTGAATATCTTAGTATTCAAGAAATTTTTTTTCTTGTGTTTTTCCAGGAGGGTGGGTGATCTAACATCCGGATTTTCATCATCGTCTTTTTTGAAAAACTTGAAAGCAATGACTACATTGTAAGCACATGCCATGTTAATCTCATGGAGGTAATAAAGCTCTTCAAATTATTGATTTTCTCACATTTTGAACATAATTTTCAGGGTCCTGAGAAACAGCAGAATAACAGGGGAAATCTCATCATTTATCGGGGATATGAAAAATTTACAGCATTTGTAAGTAGCAAGTTATATCAAGTTTGCAGTCATTTCTACTTTTCTACCAGTTAATCATGATGCCAAAATATGAACTCTTGGATTGTTGTCGAGATCCTGCATTTTTTAGGTAATTACTGATTTTATAATTCACATGTGGTATTTTAGAGGAGAAATCTTCATATTAAGAATAGAATCAGTTGCTAAAGTGCCATAATTTATTTTGGAAATGAAAAATCTATGGTATGTTAAAGTTACAGGTTTTGTCATTTGATATGGGCAATCATTTTGGACATGTGTTCTGTTCTTGTTAATACCTAGTCCCTAGAATGCTACTGCTAGGAGCATATCCTTTATAAGGAAACTTGGATTATGATTTAAGAGTTGTTAAAACTATGAGTGAGGTGGTCTGTAGGTATTGTTTGATTTATGTCTTTTCTGAATGTCCAGTAATATATACAAATTGACAGGAGAAGTTCCTATAATTGACTTTCCTCTGTTTTGTTGTACAGCAGTATTACGTATTAGTATGTATGAAAACTCTTCATTCCCTAGGTTTGTTGCTCTAAAATTTATTGCATCTCTTCTATATGCACACATGCAAGCATAGATAGTGAATTATAGATTATTGTTCTATGGTGCCTCCAATTATCAAGGGCACATCCTAGTTATTCTTGATTCAATAGATTGAATTTCTATAAGCCTTTTTTAAATAGATAAGAACAAAACAGTCTGGGGGGAATGAATTTCACAAATTTAGTTTTTTTATTTCCAAGAATCAGTGCAAAACTTAACCTGGCTGGTTTTAAAACTGACATTTCCAGAGATGTGGGTTAACTGATAAGTTGGATGAATACATATTAATAGTGGAAAGCGCTATAAGGCTGTTACTTCTGTGCTTGCTAATATAAGTGTCACTGATTTGAGTAATCACTTATGCTTTGTGGCCAATTTCTTGTATTGCTATTTACATGTGTGAAATTGCACCTCATTAAGCAACATCATATATTAATTAGTTTTACTTTTATCTCCATGTACATGGCTTTCAGTTACTAACAAAAAGAAACGATTCAAAGGATTACATAAAATTTTATCACGCATGGTTAAAGCTTAACTGTTTTGATCAATTCCATTCTTCTTGTGTCAGGGACTTGAGCTTTAATAACCTGACAGGTGGCATCCCAAATTCATTCCAGAACTTAAGCAAGTTACAATTTTTGTATGTTAATCATGCAAAATCTTTATGAATTTCTATTAAGAAATTGTGTTGCCTATTAAATTGAATTGTGCACCAGCTATTTAGAATTTAATCGGAGCTAAAGCTTCATTGGGAACAATATTTAATAACGGTCTTATATTTGCAGGTTCCTTGGAAATAATAGCTTGTCAGGGCATCTTCCTTCGAATATCTCATCTCTTTATGCCATGTAAGGGAACTTATTTTTTTTTTCGATTGTATTGTAACATTCAATTTTATCATCTCATGTGCTGAACTTTCTTTTATTTTGGTTTATAATGAAAAGGAGCACAAGTTTTTACTACCCTATATAATTATTGTGATATTTTACTCCTCTTTAAGATTAAGCTCAACTCATTAGATCGTTGAAAATTAACAAAATTTACGTTTTCTAGTCACATTATTATTTGTACAGTTTACACCACATCCATTGCCAGGGCTTATGGATTTATTTATGTAATTTTTCTAACTAAAAACTCTGCCCTTCCTCTTTAGCAATATCTGAATGTTTAGGTCAGAAAGAAAACGTAAAAGAAATAGAGATATGTTGTACCCTCTTTTTTGGTTTGTTTTCAATTGAAAGTAAGTGTGATTTCAACATTGTTCTATGAGGATTGGAGCACCAAATCCCCAAATACATCATCACAATGTATGTTCTTAGCTCCTATGGGCCATCAGGAATCATCGGGGTTCATAATCCAACTTATGGACTCAATTTTCTATGATCCTTGAAAAACTCTACAACCAAAAGTTTTTTGAAGTGTTGGAACTAAAATTTTTGGTGTTGGAACTGTAGCTTTGATGTAAATTTTTTTTTAAGGTTGGGGTTGATGCACTTCAAAATTTTTCTAAAGTGTTGGGGCTGATGTGACTCAAAATTTTTCTAAGTGTTAGATCTATTGCGACTCAAAATTTTTTTGTGTGATTGACGGTAGATGTTAAAGAGCTGGCTATTGTTGAATGTCAAAAGTTAGAATCAACGTCAATAGCAAGATTGACGCTAAATGTTGACACTGAAAGACTAGACTTGCTATTTTTGAACTCAGCAACAAGTTACACCTGATTCTAAATTCAGTTTTAGCAACCCTAAGTTGAATTTGGCAACTCTAGGTCTATAAACAAAAGTTTAAAACACAAGTTTAATGTTGGATCTTTGGAGATTTGGGGGGATCTTTTGAAATTTGAGAGCACTTGCCAGATTTCGAGAGATCAAGAGCACAAGCATGAGCGCTTGCTACCACTGTAACACCCATGTACTCCTTAGCAGCCTTCAACAAGTTTTGCACCTTCAACGTCATTTCCACAAATAGAGTTTTCAAGCTTCCATGTCACTTTCTAAAGTTACAATTTTTTAGCTCCTACATTAGTAATGGGAACCTTGATTGAAACAACCTTGTTTTGGCTTGGAATTGATTTCAGATTATGCCTGTAGTTTCTCCATCCATCACCTCACCATCTAGAGATTCAATTCCACCTTTTGAATCTATATTTTGCTCAAGATTTGAGCTTCTTTTATTAGTTCTATCACATTTATGTTTTTTTTCTCTCCCATCATATATAGTTTGGCCCTCCATAGGAGGCAGACACTTCAACTCATCAATACAACATTTTATTTTTGGGGTGATTTTTTCCCTATATTGATGCATTTCACTTTTATTATTTTATGTTCTTTTTCTTGTATTCTATACTAGATTTTTTTTCTATCTCTTACATCACATTTTATACTTAGTCAAATTTTTTGCGTTTTACATT
Organism: Gnetum montanum; assembly: GCA_015680685.1. Lineage (NCBI taxonomy): Eukaryota > Viridiplantae > Streptophyta > Gnetopsida > Gnetales > Gnetaceae > Gnetum > Gnetum montanum. Next base: position 226,021 of record MNCI01036264.1, on the reverse strand, counting down.
TAGCCATTTTTCAACATAAAAAAATTCATTGTTTGGAGAAGAAACTTAAACCTTTTCTCTTACATCAAAATTACAATGTTTTTAATATTTTATGTTCTTTACTTGTACTTTACACTTCATTTTTATTTCAACGTTCATAGCTTATTCTACACTTAGTTTATTTTCTGATAATCCATGTTTAGTCATTTTTCCTGTGAATTTACACTTAGTAATTTTTAGCATTAAAAACTTTACTTCTTCATTGTTCCCCACCTTTCTTGATTTGTGAACAATTGCCTAAGTTTGTATTTGATTGGAGGGCTCATGCCCCTTCGTTTCATAATCATTGATTTACTGAGGGTTACATCAATCCGAAGACCATTTATGGCCATGTGCTAAGTATCTTGATACTGAGTTTGTGGAGGTGTCCTTGTAGAAATCACAAGAACATTTCTGCAGGAATAAGATACTGTATATTGTTCATAGTTCATCCCAAAGAAGAAAATGACAAACAGAATTCTTAGGAAGAAGACAACTTATCAAGTTGCAATTACGCATAACCAAAATCTTAATTGTATCGCAATTTAATATTCATGCACTATCAATCATTACTAAAAACTATAGAGCAGAATCAAAATGGAGCAAGAAGGTAACCTTGGAAGTTTTTCTTTCTCAGAATTTGTTGGCTGCACTCCGTTAAATTTATTGTGTCACACTTTCTATTAAGGTTACAAAGTGAATATTTTCTGTTGCATTACAATTTACATGTTAGATCCATGAAATTAACATGATATGGAAAGGCTTTGCACTCTAAATCACAATCACCATGCACATTGTGTATCGCTAGGTAAGATTGGAAGCATTTGCAAATCAGGAAAATGGTCTTATAGTTCTCAGAAGCAAAAATAGAATGACAAGTATTCATCACTTAAGTTACGGAGTTTCTCACTTATTCGATCTATTAGGTGCTTATATTTCTTCATTCAAGCAGTGCGATGAATTTCATTGGTTAAGGTTTGTGACATCTTATAAGCTACACCTGTTTAATATAAAAATAATTTAAAATTTTAAAATTTCCAGTAGATTAAACAAGATCCAGTTTAACATATCAATGTTATTGTTGATGCTATTAGTGGATACACCATGACACACAACATTAGATAAAATCCAGCTTTCCAATTTTTGAATATTTTATAAATTTTTACAACTAGATTCCTGAATGAGAAAAAATGCTATGAAAATGAGGCTATTTTGAAACTGAATAAATAGTCTATGACCAAAAATAAATGTCCATCTTCAGTTTTTAATCGAATAATGTGTTAAAACAGGATTCTTTGACAGTGAGTATCCGTAACAGATGGATAAAAGTGAAAAGAGCACACTTAATTTGTTCTGTAAAAATCAAGGAATAAAAATATTTTTGTATTTCTTGAATAGGTAAAAAAATATTTTATTATTAAGAAAATTTATATTTGGAATATCAATAGGAATTCTCAGACTCTTAGACATCAACTAAGAACATGATTAAGGATTTAATACATGTGCAGCTAATTTAGAAAAGAAATAATGGTAAAAATGTTGAACGAAACAGAAAAAAACACTTTATGACACAAAACCATTACTATGTCAGCCCTACCACTTTCAATGTTACCCATCTCAAAATCCTCAGTAGTCAAACTAAATTCATTACATATGAAATATAAATGATGTTCCTTGTTAAAAGTCATCCAAAATTCTGATCTAGTGTTTCACCTTGCATTAAATTAGGCTAAAATATAAATGATATTTTTCTTTATTATTTTCAAAAGCTTGAGATTGGTTCTCTTGGAAAAGGGTTGTTTTTATTTTATAGTCTTGATGTCTACTTATTTATGATATTTTAAGATGTCACTTTCTGATCATATTGTGTTCTCAATTGATGATAGCTGACTATGAACACGTTTGCCTATCCTGTTTTGCCAGTACCTTCATCTGCATCGGATACATGCCAGCAATACATGCTATTCTTATCATTTGAATTTCAAATTTTAACATTGATGGACTTTGTTAATTCCTTGTTTGCTTTAAACCTTGGCTAGCTAAAACATGAAATTGCACTTGTTAGAGCATGTTTAACTCTATAAATTTGGTAATATTCTTAGATCATCCAATTGTGTTGACATTTTAACATCTGGAGTAATTATGACTCTCTTAAAGTATAATATGGATTAAAAAAGACTTAAATTATTATAACTTGAATTATTATAGAAACACAACAATGAAATTTTTATTTACTTGACATCGTCCTTACTTTCAATTTGTTTGACATTCCAGAGATTTCTCATACAATGAATTTTCAGGGTCTCTTCCAACATGGCTGAATAACGAAGGTTTGCAAGTGTAAGCAGAATGAAATGCTTTAGAATCAGAAATTTAATTCATATGTTGGCTCAAAGTATGCTCCCATGTTTGTAGAACAATAAAGAACTTCCGTATTTCAAGATATAAATGTTTACATGTGAATCGTACTTTTCCTATACCTTATTTTTTGCCATTCCAATTTTTGTGAAGCAAAACATGGCATGGATGTTTTTGTTACTTTTAAAAGATAGTTTATCGAAAGCTTACAATTCTGGGTGAGCACTCAAATAAACAGAGCATTAACAGGTATAACATGGACACACCACTAGGATTGCAAAATGGCATGAAAAACATCCACATAGCACAAAAACATTATAAAACTAGTAACAACGGTTGTTCAAGGCATTGAAATGTTTTTAGGATCCACTACGATCAACCTCTAAAAATTCACTATAATTTTTTGCTTTCCTTTTAGGATTAACGATAGACCTACACTAATAACTAACAAGTCCTTAACTGATCATAACAGCAGGTTGATTCTGGCACTTACGTGACATAATTCTAGAGGATACTTAGCAAAACATTATGGCTATTTTAACGATCAAAAGAATTATGTGACTGGCTGGGTTTTGAGTTTGTTTAATAAGTGATACCCATGGATGTGCTTTGATGTAAATCCTAAACTTGGGCACATTGTTGCAAATTATACTTGCTTCATGGAAAATGTTTGGGTTTTGTGCAATTCAAGCCCCCGAAGGTCCAATGGCTCAATATATTAAGTGGATGATTGGACAATGGTGCTTATTTCCATGTCCAAGGCAAGATGCATGAAAACTAAATAATGCAACTCATCCATTTAAGGCATAGAGATAAATATATTATTAAGAATTATTTAATATGCTCCTAATAATGCTACATGGTTCAAACAATGCACAACAAACAAATGCATAATATCACCTAATTATTAAGTCCAGGTGAAATTGCTTAACTTAGAACTCAAAGGGATTCTAATCATAATTCGTGTGGGATTATTTTATGGAAAACAAATAGACAGCCATTATCAACATATGATCTTTACTTTGGGGGGTTTTTGCAATGCATAAAGGAAAACATAAATTCTTGGATGTATATGGGATCAGCGTAATGAATCAATCGAAAATGAATGAATAATAAGATTCTTGTAAAGAATAAAAATGTAAACCTTAGTAGAACTTATAATACATATATTTAGTATCATAAGAATTTACTTCAATAGAACTCTACATATTTAATAATGCAATTCTGAACAATTTATGATACGTAATAACTATACTTCAAAGTAGTTTTCAACTATTCTTTTGAACAGGTAAGAAGACGATTTTATTAATAAAATGATATTTTAGGTACAGCATTATGTTGTGGCATAGTGGTTAAGGCATTTGAAAGGTATACAAGAAATAACAGGTCAACCAGTTCAAATCTTTCTATGAACAATTTTCACATGTTAGCAAGGAAAATATAAACAATTGAGAGTTGTCATTGACACTTATTTCAACTAAAATTACAATATTTATTAGAATTTGGAGTTCCTAAACAAACGGAAAGTGGCTGATCGCTGGGGAAAACAATGATTGCTGGGTGTTATGTCAATGAAGTGCAATGGCTTTCCACAACACAATTTGTCATAGCTGAATAGTAACATGACTCATATCAAGAAATTGGTAATGAATAATGGCTTTCTCCTCTGTTGTAAGGGAAATTTGTCTTCTTAATAACAGTGATAAGGTACTCACAATGCAGCCTTGAACCAAAGGCAAAGAAACATATTTTCTTAAACCAACATAAAACAAATGCAGAAAATTAATTTCTCATTTTCAATGTTACATTACCATGGAAGCACATATAGCCTAACCTCTATCTTGCATTGTTGCCATACTTTATTGACATGCACAAACATTACAAACAAACCCTAAAGAGTGCATCAAAACAACAAATCTTATTGTCTAATTGGGGAAATAAATTCTATTTTTTTTAGCATAGAATAGATTTGAAAGTATTCATAAACATAAGTATGAAATGTTGAGAACAAGAAGCACACGACCATAAAAATATATGAGTGATCAAAGAGACCAAAAAATCATTACTATTAAAGGAATTTTTTTTGGAGAAACGTTGGGATTATATTAACCAAATGGTATTATGTACATCAGAGAGGAATCTCCAAAAAACATGGGGAGAGGAATCTCCCCTCACCCCAAAAACCTCCCCCTTTTTTAATAGGGGGAGAACCCCTTTCTACACCCCCACCACAAAATTGGGTGGCAAAATCCACCCCCTGGGACTTTCAACTCGTACTCAGCAAACCCAAACCTAGGAAAACTATTAGAAAACCAACAGGACACAAAGAAAAACACAAAAAAACAGAAAACGCCTTAGCGACCCCCACCCCAAAATACACTTTACAAATGAAATGGCAACGTAGTGCCTCAACAGTGGCTCCGTTCTTGACCATGGACCACATCCATAGCAATACCCTCCCCATTTGCTCTACAACAATACCCTCCCCCTCTGCTCCACAACAATACCCTCCCCATTTGGATGAAACTCCTTGCTTTGTTGCCAGATGTGTTGCCTCAACGCACCCTGGGTGCATTGTGTCCAGTGTCAAGGATGACATAAGGATAGCACCCCTCTAGAAGCCACAAACTGCTGTTGTTTTCATGTGTCTAATCGATCTGCTCTTGAATCTGTGCCTCCTCCTATGCCTCCTCCTCCCTCTGCTCTTGCTCCTCCTGCTCCTTTTCCTCTAGGAGACAGGCTTCCTCCTACAACTCATCCTATATCCTTTGTCTAAGCTCGTCTTCTAGAGCATGCAGGGCTCCACCTCTGCCAGAATGCGGTGAAAGGAAATAAATTTTGATTTCTGAAACAATGGAGAATTAATTTAAAGTACTAGTAAAAGCAAAACAAACAATGCATAATAGACATGCATGCTCAAACAACCTTGACTGTTAATGATGGATTAACTTGGTACACTTTTCAAGTCATTTTCTAACCTCTCATGCACCTATCTTGAATCATTGAAGCCAATGTTTAGAATCAAACCCGAGTCTTTGAAATATCACACAAATTGTACCAAATACAAGAACATACAATGCTTGGTAAACTTTGCAATTTGCAGATGCATCCAGTTAATACTTTAATTTATATTGAAATCCTTATTAAGTTGAAGCTCTAGAAATTGAATTCACATCCTACTCTTCTATTAGTATGTTGTTTGATCACAATTCTCTTGTCAATTCATTCAAAGAATCTTACTATGCATTATATATGAATTTGATATGCAGGAACATCGTAGGAAATTACTTTCAGATTAGTGAACCAGACAACAGGTATAACACCTATTATATTTAGATATTTATGTGCACTAGATGCACATTATATTGTTAGTATCGTATAACTTCATGGCCAATCATCATACCTAGAATTTATATGAATGAGGATGAATCTATTATCAATGAAATATGGATTGAGAATATTAATTGTAATAAAGATTTCTCTCTTTTTGCAACAGGAACACTTGGAAAAGTCTAGGTTGTCTTCAAAGGACCTTCCCATGTAATCGAGGTGCACCACAATGTAAGTTAGAATTTAGAAAAATAGTTTCACTTTTCTACATGGTAATTCATTAATTTCTTTTCATTAGAGATCAGATTTGAAACCCCATGATTATCTAAACTAGGATGACCCATTAGTGTAGATGAGCAACTTGACAATAGTTTCTATGGCATCTTGTGTACCTAACATCAAATGAGCAGTTTTACTGTGCCTTGAGGTGGCACATATCTCAACACTATGTGCTGACACTGAACCTGGGTGGAATGTTATGTAGTAACAAAATTTGGCCTTTTTGATCTTTGGAATGAAAAAATCACTAAATTTAAAACTACCTTAGGATTTGAAACTATATGGACTATAATCTAACAGAGAGTATTAGCCTAGTGGTAAGAATCTTGACATGGTAAATCCAGGACATAAGCTCAATTTCATTGGCCAATGGTGAGTTATGGACAAATTTTAAAAAAAGGAATTTTGAAACTAGTATGGTCCAACAGAACCAAAAGGGTCTCAGTGGACATAATTAAATACATTCAGTTTTAGTATAAACCAAGGTTAAAGATTTGTTGCTACTAACAAAATACTTATTTTACATATTAGTAGCAGGGGCAGTAGGTTGGTTACTTATGGGCCTTCGATTGTTTCCCTTAACTTTTTTTGATTTTTTTCGGGATATATTCTACGGCTTTAAATTGATATCCTTCAATTATCTTTTTGTAACCAGATATTATGATCGGGGATTCTCCCAGAAGAACCCTTAAATATATTACAGCAAACTTAGGCTATGTTAGTCCTGGTAACATGAACTCTTTGTTCCAGTTTTGATTGGTAACATCGGCCAACCAGCCCATATCTTAGCAAAGGCTTCCCTATAATTGGAGCAATGCATTATGACTTAATACAAGTATAAAACATCTTGCTGTTGATAATTTCCCGGTCTCCTTATAAGTTCCACTAAAAAAAAATGTAAAAATTATTCTGTTCCTTTCTCTTATTCACATTTTGTTCATATGAACTGGTTAAATGGGCATGCACATATTCTAAACATTATCTGTTTTGCAACGATGGGTTTAACCTTTAAAACTGTTCATAGGTAATATATGAAGCTTTGACATCACTTTCTCCCGCAATATTGCTGCTTTTCAGATTCTAAATTTGCAGTGAACTGTGGCGGTGATCAAAAAACATCTGCCACTGGAACAGTTTATCAAAGAGACAATGAAACCCTTGGGCCTGCTTCCTTTTATGTAACTGATGCTCAGGACTGGGGTGTAAGCAGTGTAGGGCATTTCATGGACAGAAGTGTTGATCCTACTTATGTGAAAACAACCCAGCGTCAATTTGCAAACAGTTTAGATTCAGAATTATATCAGACAGCAAGAGTATCTCCAAGTTCATTGAGATACTATGGTTTGGGACTTGAAAATGGACCATATAAGATTAGCCTACAGTTTGCAGAAATAGAAATGCCAAGTACAGCAAGTTGGAAGGGCCTTGGAAGGCGCTACTTTGATGTATATATACAGGTAAGGGGTTTTCTATGATAATAGCCACATCATTATTTTCTTTAAATTAATGATTATTACGGTGACTTACAGGGGAAGAAGGTGTTAACTGACTTCAATATTGAGAAGGAAGCTGGGAGTTCGTACACAGCAGTGGTTCACACATTCGAGGCAGATGTTACAAACAATGTCATGGAAATTCACTTTTTCTGGGCAGGGAAGGGAACTTGCTGCATTCCAGTTCAAGGAGCTTATGGAATATTAGTTTCTGCAATAAGTGCCTCACCCGGTAAAAACGAACCTATCTTTTTAACGTTTAGATTACATAAAACAAGCAATGCACAAAGTTATTTGTAAAGTACAAGTGACTTACCATTGAAAAAGTATGCCACATTGTTCCTTTAAATGAGAAAAATTTGGTAGTTGGCTAATGTATGTGCATTTATTTATTTGTAAAAACATGTTAGTGATTTACATTACATGGTTATCAAAGGGGTCACGGTGCTTTGAACAATAAGGAAATGATTGCTCAATGTATTTAGTCACTCCAATTTATCATAAACATTTACTCTGCTTGCTTACGTTAAGCAACCATCTCCTTGTCCATTACGATGGAAGTATAAACTTTGGATTCAACACCAAGATGTATGACAGCAGCTAGAATTGAAGGATGCCTCTGCTCAAGGTAAGCACAATCTAAATAGACACAATCTCAAAGCATGGGAATATAAATGATTCATCAGAGTTCTTAAATGTGCTTAAATCCAAGCATTAGGATGAAGGAAGGAGATATTTAAGCTGTGGTGTTTGATACTGTGATGATACAACCATGAAATTTGTACCGGAAATCATAAGGTATCGGTAATCTTTATTACATTTCTTGGGCAATTGGGAAGCTTGACCAGCTGGTTAGATGAAAGAGTCTTAAAACTTGACCTTGCCAAGCAGGAGGACAAGAGTTGAAATCTTAGGTAGAATAAATTAAAGGCAAAGTCATGACCAGTGGCTAATAGTTTAATTGACCCTTTTGAAATATCATCAAGGAAACTTGGTAACTTTATTAATGACATGTGCACCAAGAAAACTTGGTAACTTTCCTTGGTGATTTAACGTTGATGAAGTGTGCACCAAGGAAACTTGGTTACTTTATTGATGAAGGGTTTGTTACGCCTACTATATATATTTTCTTTGTCTAAGTCTAATAGATCCTCAGGGTCTGCGGATGCAATAAAAAACTTTTTAGTTTCACTATCTTTTCCATAAATTATAGCAGTACTCTCTACTGAGAATAACCACATATATATTGGTCTTTTTTCGTGATGTCTTAGCTTGACATCTTTGCAAGCTTTGATATAGCCTTTTGCAGCCTGTGTACGTTTTGTTTAATTAAAATTTGACATTCTAAGTTAAGATTACGTTGACACCTTATAAAGCCATGTGATTAAAGAACTTTTTAAAGGTTTGCATTGGACATGAATTCAAATTGGTGTATGCAAAGGTATGTGAAGGGTGTTCGTACCTGGCTTTGAACTTGGTACCTATGCGTATAACGGAATGTGTGGTAATCACCCGAGCAATAGCCATGTGATTAAAGAGTCAAAGAAGGCTCCTTTTAATGATATCGTGTGTTCAGATTATGATTACACGTTTTCTTTTTTCTCCAGAACTCCATCTTCCCACTACTATACTATTGTTCATTGTTGCAAAGATTACGAGGTTTTGCATTCTCTTTCATGAGTTGTTTGATGTTGACTCCTTTTCACTTCTCTCTATCCTGTTTTTTTTTTGTTTCTTTTTTTTGTTCAGTTTTTCTCTTCTTTTCTTTTGGAACAGAGATTTTTTTAAAATTTAGCTCTGGAAAAGAAACCGAGTGGTACGCAAACTTCAACTTGAAAGATCGTCGACAGGAAATTCTCAATATTACTTTAAACAGAGTGAACCTGTTTAGTATCACAATTTAGAATAGATTGTTTACTGCCAGAATAAACGAGTTGTTTGCTCTGATTTCTTTTAAAATCTGGCCCTATCTGCAAATATGAAATTTAATAATAAAACGGTTGCCTCTGTGGTGTCTAAGTATGTAAACTGCTCCTAATATTGAGTGGGATTGCTTGAAAACTATTTCTTTATCTATCCTGTTATTAAACAAATGGAAAATTCAATCTCTCATTCTTTTATTTTCTCGAAGGCATGCTTCCTACAATGTCAGCTATCTTCTTAAAGTTTAGCTAGGTGATCCCAGAATAGAAGTAGGCATGAATACAAATCTGAAAACCCAAGCAATAGTTTTCAAGGTGTTGCAGCATTACTCCATTACAATTTTTCTTATGTTCATTTTGATCTGCATAGTTTCCTACTTTTCTTTAATAATATTAGCTGGTTACATACGTAGCTAATTATGCATAGAACAAGAAGAGATTGTTAACAAACATAATCTACAAATACAAAGTCGGGACTTTATTTTGCTCACTACATCTTTTAAACAGCACACTGTCTGAACTTGAAGACAATATTAATAATGCTTCGCCGATATTAAACAGAATGGATGACAAACAGATTATGTAAAACATGATTACAGTAGGAAGGGAGTCTCAGTAATTTTTTTTGTCTTATTCATTTATATTTTTATGGTAATTTAAGAACGTGTATGTTTCATGACTAATGCATCATAATTCACTGTATCAGAATTTAACCCTAGAACTAAGAGCTCCACAAACTCCGGTAAAAGTGGAAGTAAAACGGGAATGGTGATTGGGATCATCTTTGGATGTTTAGCCATATTGTTAATATTTGCATGCTTTATAATTTGGCTAAAGAGAACTAAATACTCTTCAACGGAATCAGGTAAAGGTGATGGTACTCTACATATTTAAATATTATGTGAAAAGTGTGATATTTAATCAACTACTGATTCACACGTATGATTATTTATCAAAACGGTTCAGGTTTAAAGGATTTTCAATACAAAGTGGAACAGTTTACGTTTTCTCAGTTGCAAACTGCAACACGAAATTTCAACGAGGAAAACAAATTAGGGCAGGGAGCATATGGTGTAGTTTACAAGGCATGTCGCTATTCTTGCTTCTATTAGTCTATCTGCAAGTGTAAAGTGATTGCCTATTTATCTCTAATTTTACTGTTACAGGGTATTCTTCCAGGTAATAAACAGATTGCCGTGAAGCAACTCTCTTCCACATCAAAACAAGGAGCTCAACAATTTATGAATGAAGTTGCCGCTATATCTTCTGTGCAACATAGAAACCTTGTGAGGCTATATGGATGTTGTATTGAAGGAGATCATAGAATTCTTGTTTACGAATATTTAGAAAACAACAGCCTTGAGCAAGCATTATTCAGTAAGTTTTATATGCTTTATGGAACTTGAAAAATATGTCTACATTTTAAGTGCATTGAGATAACCATTTGTGCCGATCATGCAGTGTCTAGAATCAGGCTGGATTGGCCTACTAGATACAGCATTTGCATACAGATTGCAAGTGCACTTGCATATCTTCATGAAGAATCTCATGTCAAGATAATTCACAGGGATGTCAAAGCTAGCAACATTCTCTTGGATGAGTCACTGAATCCAAAGATTTCAGATTTTGGATTGGCAAAGCTTTCAGACCTCAAGGAAACCCATATGAGCACAAGGGTTGCTGGAACATAGTAAGATTTTTTAGTTATGTTTTCCATTCTCGAATGAAATCATATATAGAGCTGCACGATTATACATGATTTGGAATCAATATTTTCTTTCAAATCTTAGTGCACAATGATTTTACTCCCTAGCCATTCTAGAAAAATGGAAGGTTCAAAATAGTTTAAAAAATTCTACTAGGTTCTATGTGCTTGACATTGCTCACTTAGAATGTGGGAAACTGGCAAACTCACGAACTGCTGTGACCTGATAACAAAAGTTGAATTCTGCAGTGGATATCTGGCTCCAGAATATGCTATGAGAGGGCACCTCACAGAGAAAGCAGATGTCTTCAGTTTTGGGGTGGTGGTCTTGGAGATTGTCAGTGGTAGGAGGAACGAAGATCCAAACTTGCCTGAAGAGAAATCGTATCTTTTACAATGGGTAAGTATTGCCGATGGTTGGACGTTATTGTTTAACGAGAGTATTAGTGTATTCATAGATTAGGATGATAGTTCTTTTTCAGCAATAAAACATGTTAACAGGAAGAGTGACGAAGTCGGTTTTCTCTATTATTCATACATTTCAACTGATACTGTTATATATTTATATCACATGGAGAGGTAAGGCTCTGTTGTGCAGAATCCAGTTTCAGCCTTTCTTTAAGACATGGTCTACATATTTCAGTAAACCTTTAAGACATGGTCTACATATTTCAGTAAACCGTTAATCTATTGGTGTGAGATTTCGAGGGTAGCTCTGTGACTCATATAACGGTCAATGCTATGCTCATCCACAGATGAGCAAAAGCCTAACCTAGAGAAATAAGCACTTTAGCATCATTATCTACCCTAGTGGGATTGACCCCTTTGCTAAAACTGGGTCCTTACCAAAAAGGTAACACCTCATTGATATAGACGTGGTTTTGAATGCAGGCCTGGGATCTATATGAACAGGACAGGCTGCTGGAGCTTCTGGATGAGACTGTACTAGACACTGCACGTGCTGATCAAGTGGAGAGGGTGATTGCTGTGTCACTGCTGTGCACTCAGGCTGTGTCAGTGAAGCGACCATCCATGTCTCGGGTGGTGAACATGTTGGCCCATGATTCACCCACTGTCATAGTTGACATTCCCCGTCCATCTTACATTGCAGATTTCATGAATGCTTGGAAAGGCAGTCAAGTTGTTGATTCAGCAAAATCATCATCCATAACAGCGTCACCTTATGTTCAATCCGATATAGCTGCATCCATCATAGAAGAAGGTCGATAGATTCCCGAAATGCATGAACTTTCTCTAAGAAAGGGTTGCACTATTTGGAATCCAAATACATGCAAGATTTCAATCTGCTTACGTTCCAAATTCATGCAAGATTTGGCGTCCCTAAATTCTTGCATTATACAACATGAATGAAAATGCATATCGTGGTTAGAGGACCATACACGGTCTGAACCGCGTGCAACCCAAAACACGCCCGTGTTTTTTCGGTGCTTGTAAATATGAATACTATGCATGTTTTTGACAATTGTTTTTCATTTTTATCTTTTTATGACATGTATGTAGAGACCTGCGTTTGGTTGGATATTTATGGCATAATATTAATATTGTTAATTTTTTAAACTTGGATTTGTGAAATTTCTAATTTCTGCATTCTGCTTTCAAGAATGATAATAATTTTGAGTGTACTCAACGTGAGAGATACAACAAAATTTACGAACAATGGAACTCCTTTCATATAGTGAAACTGATATGAAGTAAAAAAAGAAACCATATAACCTGATATTGATCTCTACAAGAATGTGAAATATACGGCATAGAATCATATTCATTCAGTAACAGCACTTCGGTTGTATTAATTTTACCTCAATTCTCCACGTTTCTGCTTCTGCCTTTGCCGTTTCGTGATTTTCTCACGATTGTATTTTAAGTTCTTCACGTTTACGCCTGAAAACAAAATGCCGTCAGTATTGAAGCGTCTGTTGTATCACCATACGTGGGCCTCAAAAATATAAAGCAAAAAAGGACTTTCCGACTAAGCATAAAAGCAGGGGAAGCAAATTCAATTCTAAAACCATGGTAAATTGATTCATAATCATTAACACCGCCGGACCATAGCGTTTAACCCTCAACAATATATCGTAACATTGCATAAAATTTAAACGAGGCTATGAAAAGTAAAACAAGCACAACGCATAAGAAGTTTTATTGATATTAAAGATGTATCAATTACAGTGACCTAAATAAGTCATAAGTCATACGGTTAAGGGGAAGGGGAAGCTGAGAGCATTGTGAATGAAACTCGGGAACAGCCTTATAAATAAATGAGTATTAAAGGAGGAAACCCAAGTTGGGGCACAACCAAACGTCCACACATACCGACTCATTACAAAATAGAATGACATAGAATTAGATGAGGTAAAGAGTTTTCAATTAAGGACACAGAGAGTTCCAATGGTGACTCCACATAACAAAAAGGGGAAGCTTCCAAAGAGATTACCGATGATAAGTGTAATTGGAATGCACATGTCTTTCCCATAGTTGCAAGAGATGAACCAACTGATGACTATCTAGATTGAACTTGGATGCTTGAGATGTGAGTTGAAAATGAATGAGGCGAAAGATCTGCAACTTCTCCAACCTGTTAGCAAACATTTATTAGAATAATCTGTCTTTTGAAATATAACATTGCATCTTTGTTTCCAAATATAATATAAAATAGTAGGCTTAATAACTTTCCACAAAAAATTAAGATTAGCAGAAGTAATGTTCAAAAAGCGGAATATGACATTCTCTTGAGATAGCTTGTATGATGGAAAAACTTTGGAAGCCCACTCCCACACATGTTGAGCAAAGGAACAATGCCAAAATACATGGACAAAGTCATCTTGTCCACCACATAGAGGGCAATTGGGATTGGGAATCCAAATTGTTATAATGATACAACAAAACTTAATTGTTTATTTTTGCCCATAAAATCATTGCAGTGTTATAGAAACAGTTAACAATGAACTACTACTTAGAGAATCAATTTGATTTTATGCTCAGAGAATGACTATGAAAGTTATTTTCTTCCTTAGAAAATTAATGGAGAAATTTAGATGTAAGAAGATAAATTTAAATATGATTTTCATTGACTTAGAGAGAAAGTTTATAATAGAGTCCACCAAGAGATCATTTAATGGGCTTTAAAAGGAAAGATATTTCTAATGAATACATAAAGGTTTTTCAACATAAGTGCAATGGAGCCATAATGGGAGTTTGCACTATCTATGGAGAGACTACAAACTTCCTTATGAACATAGAGGTGCATCAAGGATTTGTTGTGTCATTATTATGGATAAGCTAGTTAAGGAAATACAAGATGATATCTCTTGATTTATGTCTTTTGCAAATGATATTGTGTTGGTACATAAACCAAAGGAAGTTCTTGTAAAAATGGAGGCTTGAAGAACTACCCTAGAATCAAGGGATTAAGAATTAATTAAAAAAAAATACACGAAGTACATTTTTAATGGAAAAGCAAGTAATAAAAATAAGAAGATTAGAATTGAAATAAATAAAATTACATAAAGTAAACAACTCAAATACTTCAAATATTTATACAAATGGATGGTGAGATTAAAGTGTGTATTTCTTAACATTGATAGTGGAATTGCAAATAAAGTTGTTTCTTTGAATAGTATTAGCTTCTTTGATAGCTTTGATATTTTTGGGTTTGTTGAAACTTAGGAAGATGTTGGTTCTGTAGATTTAGAAGTTTCTAGATTTATTAAATTTGTTGTAAGAAATACAAGAATAAGGCAAAAAGGAAAACCTTCTAGGGACATTGTAAGTTTATGTTTTACCCCCAAGTATTGCATTAACTTACGAAAGGAATCACCTATGAAATGGGTTCCATTGTTAGAAATTAGTGCTTTAGACATACCAAACCTGTTTACCACCTGTTGTTAAAAGAATCAAGTTACAGTGAAAGAAGTATAGTTAAGAATAGTTAAGTATAGTTAAGAATAGCAAGTTGGACATAAGAGTGATGGATCTTATGAAATCAATTCCCCAAAGGTTGAAAAGCTCTAATGGTTGGATCCATTCCATCCTAGTTGCCATTACTCTATCCCATTGATATCATTCACATGAATGGACAAAATGATGAGCATCTTTGAAGATCATAGGCCAAAGGTATCCTACCATAGGGTTTTGAAGGTCATTTTCTTTCCTACTTTTAGTTGATCTACATTAGGTATACATCATCATACTAGGCCATTAGTGTAAATTTTTTAGAGATTGCCCTTTATCTATAGGTAGTGTTTGACTTGGTGGAGGAACTACTACTTCCTCCCATGATCCCATTTTGTAGAAGTTTCCTATGTAAGTACATAGGAGGAATTCATCATACTAGTTTATAATCCTTGGAGCTTGAACTTTGGTTGCATTAGCAAAGAGAAGTTTATTTGGAAATTGATCAAACAAGGACTCTTCATCAACCTTGTTATCGCATCTTAATTAAGATAGATGACTAGCAGCTACATTCTCAATTTTCTTTTCATCCATCATTATTAGATCAAACTCCTACAACATTACCAAGAACTGTATAATATAGGGGCTTACCATTGGTTTGTTCATTATGAAATGAATTGCACTATGATTAGTGTGCATAAAAATGAGATGTCCAAGCTGATAAATCCAAAAATTTTAAACCAACGATATTGTAGATACATTATCATATCTCACCATACGTTATCATATAAATGATATCATGGGATGCGTGCTAGCCTATATAAGCAACACTTGAGCTTACGGATCTGTAGTAGATTGTTAACTTAGTAATAGAACTCTTTTAGTTTTTTTTCTTGAATTCAGTGCTTAGTAGTGTGTGCTCACAGTGTGATGTTAAGTGATTGAATGAAGTCTTTATTTGAGTGTGATGTACTTGGATGCATTGGATGATCGAAAATAAAGATTGAGATTACTTTTCATCATTGCAGAAACACTTAGTCCTATTTCTATTTTTAATTAGTTTATTATTTTACTATTTTCATAGTTAATGTTTACGATTTCTTGCAATTTACTTTTAGTGCCATTAAGTGGAATGAGTATGACTGATCTTGAGAACTTAATTGTAGCTACTTAGTAACCTAGTAGTACTATCACTTGGTATGTCTAGTAGTATGGTACTTGGTAATCCCAATAGTAGTTACATGAGGTCCAAGGTGTGAATGGAAGGTTAGGACTAGCTGCTCATCACATAGGCTAGATTAGATTCATTTACTAGTTACTTAGAATTAGAAACCTTTATCTTTACTTTATGTTTACTAGGAGCACAATGGCCAATACAACATCAATATCATATGCCTCACTGTGAGTTAAACCATACACATTGATTTTACTAACTCACGTGGGAAGATAATGATCGCAAATGCTAACTAATTACTGGTATAATCACATTGCCTTATTTGCAGTGTTTGACCAGGATTGCACATGAACACTCATATCTTATATGGTTTGGTATTGGATACTCCACCACTCATCATTGGTGCTGCTACCAAGGATAAGTCAATGTTATACTAAGTAATTAATTTTCCAAAGTTCATTGTATCATAACCTAACTCTAATCTTCACAACCTTAATATAAAGCACACTTAACATAAACCACCAGAAAATGATAACATGGCTTCGCATAATGATAAATCATCACCTGCCAAGGACACAAGAAGGAGTAGTGATAGAATTACTGATGAAGAAGACTAGAAAATTCCAATGTAGACATAAGTTACTTATGCTTACACTGATTCATATCATCTAGACTTCACCTTCATATTCCATCACGACAAACAAATGAGGTGGAGACATATGCAAGGCAACATAGTTCTACCTCTTGAACATGCACCACTAAACATGCTACAAACTGCTCTAAGAGGAATGCTCTTGGACCAAATTCAAGAAGGGTACCATGTGACTCAACACATGACCAAACCCTATGAACCTATAAGGAAGCAGATAAAAAGAGATGCTACTATGAAAATTAGACATGCTCATACCAAAGGGAAGCAAACCAACACATATGTTGTCATAGAATAGCTTGATGCTAATCAGTTCATTTTGGAACAACTCCACCAGAACCATGAGGAGTCATCAAAGACACCTATCATTAGACTAGAAGAACCTATCAAAGTCCAACTTCACTCTGCTTTAGTGGAGACACGTAAGGGAAAGGCTACTAACTCAAGATACAAGTGGGACTCTAGGCCAAAGGATCCTACTAAGTCCTACAAGGGAACTCACAAGAGTCATGAAAGGAAAACTTGCTAGCACCATTCTCTTACTACCTCCTCTACTTCATTATGATCATCAGAGGATTATGACAAGAGACAACACAAGTACCAAGACTTTGATAGGGAAAAGAGAAGAGCTCATGGTCATCATGATCGATACTCAAGGTGTTTTGATTTAGAAGATGAGTATGAAAGAAGAAGGCATAGAAATAGAAGAGAAGATCAAGAGAGGTATAAGCATATAAGGGGTCACTACTACCATGAAGCTTATGAACCTAATCTTGATAATGAACCCCTTATGACAACTCAGAACATGATCAACATTCTCGAAGTAGTCTACATACCAACTAGGCATGTACGAGATAGCTAAATCAAACGGTTAGATATGAACATGCCTAGATTTAAAAGATGTTACAACGCTAATGCTTAGCATCACCTTCAAGCATTCCACCATGCCTCTACCCTTCAAAACATAGAAAGTGATTTGCAGAAATTAAAGTTGTTTCCTAAAATACTTGTGAAGGAAGCAAAAAGTTGGTATAGGTTAGTGGAACTTGAATCCATCAGACACTGGAGTACCATGCTTGAAATTTTTAATAATAAATATTAGACATATTCACAAGTGTCAAACTTGAGAAAGCAAACCTAGAATTGGAAATAAGGGACTCATGAAGTCCTTGATGCAACAATGAGAAGATATTGTTCACTATTACATAGATGCCTAGGACATGGATTTTCATCAAAAGAACAACTAAGGCATATCATAGATGGGTTGAGAAGAAAAAAAAGAGAGAACCTTGGGGTTTATGCCCAAGGAATACTATCAAAATTAACCATCAATCGGATTTAAAGACTAATCTATTAAGTGGCAAAAGAATAAGGAGAACTAAAAAAAAGGGAATTAGCTGAAGAATACAACAGGAATCCATCAATCTGAAAAAGAGATGCATGGGTATGTGATACCCAAGAGGAAGAAACCTTGAGTTAAGTCATCAGGAAGGAGATCCTACTAATTCAAAAATTTGTTACCAATGTAGCAACACAAGTAGCAAAAATGTGGGATTTAGTAGATGAACAATGTATAATAGCACTAAAGATTGTGGAAGAGAAAGTAGAATAAGCACTCAACAAAGGCAAAGATAAAAAGAAGAAGAAGTAATTTGGACAAAAGGGCAAAGTTTTTTTAGTAGTTGGTGATGAGACGCGATATCGCATGTGCCGCGATATCACGGCTGTTGCGATATCGCGTCGTCCC
>MNCI01036264.1:101118-202097 GCA_015680685.1 Gnetum montanum | reverse complement strand
AAGGAAGGACTCAAGGATTGAAAAGGGTGTGACTTCAAGGGAACTTGATGCTTTTGTGTTGGCCATTCTCTTGGGTGCTTGGATGTTTTCTTCTTGAGTTTTCTTACCATTTTGATGATACCCAATTATTGGAAGTTGAGTCAATAAAAATAAGAAGTCTTTGCATGATGTGGTTCTCACACATAAAAACACAAAAAAAAGTGAGAATTCAAAGCACACCCCTTAGAAAAATAAAATTGGGCTACAAGCACTGGTTATGGAACCAAAAGTGTTCCCTCTAACTAAGGCCCTTCTCGCTTCCCATTTGCTCATTTGTTTTGTCGAAATGGTGATGGCTAATTGGAGATGCATCCTTGTTACCCAAGTGGATGGTTTAGCCGAATGCATTGATGCGAAGTCACTGGATGTGGTTGGTTTGAGGTCGGAGTTGGAATGAGACTTGCCAAGTTACATTAATCATAAAACACACAAGGGGCTGTACACCACCTTGTTCTTGGGATTCCATTCCATTCTCTTCTCTCCATTGTTTACCTCATTGTCGGTTGTATCATTAGTGTATATATTTTGGTTGATGCATTGTTTTCTTTTTCGTAAATTCTTGCGGTTAAGACTTTAACTCTTGTTCCAAATAACATTCCCGGAGCCTACGGACTCTTTGAATGTGGGTTTGTCAGGGCATTAAGGGCATGAGCCTGCTTTGGGGAGGACCCATTGACATTCCTATTTGGAGCATCTGTTAACTTCTTTCCCCTAACATTTTGCAGTTAATTTTATTTTGTTCATTACCATATTGACATCCATTTCATCGATGCCATAGTTGTCCCTTTTTATCTATCTTTATTACTCCTTTTCCTTCTCCATTTTAACACTACCGGAGGTTCGCGATTAGTCATGGGGGTACGGGGCTTGATTTTTTCGATTTTCTCCTATCCCTGAAAATTTTTGATTTTCTTCCTAACCCCTACACCTTCGGTAGTCATCATTAATATATTCCCAGATCCATATCAGCCATACCACAACCTAGCCAATGGACTTACACCGAAGCAAGGTATGAATTACATGATGATTTAATTACCCTTGCTAATATACGATTGTGTTGTGTGTGCAGATGGCGGACATGCAACAATGGATTGGATCTGGAGCAAACACTTGGAATGGAGCAGTGTTGAAACAGCTATTCAAGGAGCAAGATCGATGGCACGCTTATGGATGAACAATGAAGGTGCAATCTTGGTGTTGGTAGCAGCAACACTTCTTTCTCTCTCTCTTTCTTAGTTGCCAACAAAGGCCTGATGTCATTGTAATAAAGTGTTCACCCTTGTTGTCATGAACACTAGTTTTGTCAAGTCTTGTAATAATGATCTGTTCACATGTCATCCCATTAGTTCCATTCCCTTCAATAATTCGATACCTTCCTGATATTATTGTAAGAAACTTAAGGATGAGTTTTCATTCAGTCATGGGGGTATGATGAGATGTGATATCACATGTGCCGCAATATCGCATCCCATGCAATATAGTGTTGTCCCCTGCGATATCGCGTACGCGATATTACGGTCCATTGCAAAATCTATAAATAAGAGGTGGCACTCCCCTCATTTCTCATCCTAGGCTTAAAGTAGGAAAACTATAGTAGATTGATCACTCTAGAGATAGAATAGTTTCCATGTGCCCGCAGTAGGAGTCCCCAAGTGAACGGATCTTTATTCAAGTAGTTTGTACCTGAACGCAAGTTGTGTACAGTAATAAAGATGATATTTGTGGATAAACCTTGTAGTACATGGAATAGGTTTATTACATGTTATTTCCTACTTGTTATTTATTACCTACATTAGCACGGCATGAGTACGACTTGATTACGAGCATTGACGAATGTGTACGGCTAATCAAGGAATCGGCTGCTCATCGCGATTATTCTCTCTCACCCTCAACTCCTATAATGTGGGATGGGTACAACTTGATTACAAGCATCTACAGATGTGTACGGCTAGTCAAGGAATCGGTTGCTCATCATGTTTAGGCTAGTTAAGTGCCTCAGTACGACCACTTCGAGCATGTGAGTTACGTGTGGTGATCCTAGTAACGATTAGCGTTTGGTAGCCATAGTTGCATAGTTCAGGGTGTGTACAATAAGTGGGAACGGATGCTGAGGCTAGTTAATTTAGACTTAGGTCCTTAGTTAGAGTTAGCTAGTTTCTCAACCCTTCACCTCAATAGCATAGGAGAAAAATAGAAAAGCTATAAAAATCATATACCTCGGACTTACTTAACCATACACCGTGACAACAACAAGTAAGTCTGGGAAGACAACGAATGATTAACCCCAAGTGTTCCATGGGGCGTTTAGGCATTTAGTTTACGGAGTTTGACCAGATTGCTCGTGCTACGCTCGTTTCGTATGGTTGAGTGTAGGGGTACCTCACCACTCATTAGTTGGGGTACTTAGACATTAACTTCATAGATGATGAAGGTTGCATTGTGTGCTAGTATGAACATCCTGAGGGATATTGTCCATTCATGGTACATTTGCAAGAAATGAGGGAATATGTACTTAACCCATGATTTGTTTCAAAAGAAAATGCCTAAATGGTTACCTTATCCTCAAGGTAACTATATATGACAACCTCAACCAATGTACCATCTTAGTGAAGCCTTATCGCAATTGTAGGAGCACTACCATTAGTAGCAGCAGCAGTTGCAATCATGGGCCATGCCATCGTCACACCAATAGTACCATATTGACAACCTGATCCTTATGGATACTATGTCTAGTGTCTAATCTCACTAGCAACTACCACTATTTAAAAACCACAATATCACCCACCACAATACCACCAACTAACACCACCAAGGACTAATCTAAACTCGCACGTGCATTCACAAGCAACTGATTTCTGAAGTCCCAATCCAAACCCCTTACCACCAGTGCCACCATGCGCTATGTAGGGTAAACTACCATCACAATTGCAATAGAAGAAGGCTACAAGAATAGTAAATGTATGAATAGAAGATCTCACCAGCAATGCTAAGGGCCAAACAAAGAAACGTCCTTCCTTTAGGATGAGTCCAGAGAAGGTTGGTAGAATAGGAGCTTTATCAAGACCATCTTCTCCTAAAATAGATCTTCTCACTCTTGATAAGCTTCCATCATCATCAAGTCTAAAAATATAGACTTTCATGCTCACTTCCATTGTTACTAATTAGATTAAGGCAGGGCTACTCCTACAGAAGTAAATTGACCCAGGAGTTCCTTTAATCTATGTATGAGTAGTTCGGAATCTACCATGCAAAGCTCTATTAGACTCAAGTTCTAGAGTCAGTTTAATCTCCTATGACACATATCAAACATGGAACCTTCCACCATTTAAGAAATGCAACATTAGGTTGGAGCTTGCAAATCAATCTGTTCCAATCCCTTTGAGCAGATTGATGATGTAGTGACCACTGTCAATGGGTGGTCCTACCTAGCAGACTTCTTGGTGATTGATGTGAAGGATACTGATAATGAATGTCCAATTATTATGGGGAGGGCATGGCTTAGCACTATTAATGCTAGGCTAAACATGAGAGATTTATCTGTGGAGATCTTAAAAGAGGACAAACATGGAGCCATCCATACACAAATAATTCCATGCATAATTGCTAAAAGAGAAGAGTGCATTAGTGGATAAAACATTCAAAGTACTAATATAGACATCATAATAGTCCATAATAATAATGAAGCATAAATGTGTGCCGAAAGAAGAGCATAAGCCATAAAATCAAAAGACACCATGTGGCAGCTAACTAAGAATGTTAATTTGTCAAACATATGCATGGATACATATGAACCACGTACTAATTCCTATATGAAGAAAATGACTCCAACTAAGGACTTGGAAATGAAAATATTAACTCATTAACACATACCAGCGGGAAAGGAAAACAAGAATTTAGATGATCAAAACTCAACTACCAGTAAGATCACATGGGATAATCATAACAAAGTTAAAACCCTAAAGATGGTAAGAGAACCATCCAAAGTGTATGATCTAGGGAACATTTTCTTAACACTTTTCCAAGAGTTTAGTCATGGGGGAGACGTCCTATTGTGACTTAAAAATTGATAAGTGCTTTTTCATTTTCTTTCACATTTTTCTCATTAATTCAATCTTTTTCATTTCTTTAATTTTTGACATTCTTTAACATTTTTCATTTTTATAATTTTTTACCATCTTTTCCATTTCTTTTATACTTTTTTAAAACCCTTTGTAAATAATTTTTTTATCATTAATAAAGCACATTTAAATAAAGGCAAGATGTAGCCCAATAAAGTGAAAATTTCTCTATGAAATCAAGTCATACGCGACTGATTATTTGCACAGTGAGCCCACATTAACCATCCATCCATTCCATTAATAAGAGGTTCCTACCAAGGCCATAATGATATTATTTCCATTATCAAACCAAGAATAAACTTGTGATCATTATGCCTAGAAAGAAAATTGAAGAAGCAAATGGAATGAAAAGGGTGTGACATCAAAGGGAATTGTGGATTCTTTTTGTATTATTATTGTAAGTTCTATCATGTTACTAAGGTTGTATTATATCCTTGTAGATCTAACAAAAAATGAAAGTAAGAGTAAAATAAGTGCTACCTTTAAAAGGTTGACATAGTTAACAAATATAAGAGCACAAAATAAATTTCTAAGGGTCCCATGGAAAGACATGTTAACCATGCCTGAAGGTAGGCAGCTTCTCAGAAATGTAAAAATAAAAATAAAGTGCCATGAATAAAATCCTCCCTTGGACAATATGCCAAGTGACAATACTCCTTGTAACATTGATCATTTTACAATTATGACTCCAAGAGATGAAATGATGTGATGTCACTGGAATGTGATCTGGACTTGGTTTGAATCTTGGGAAGAAAGGCTAATGATTACATTAACCACTAATAAAACACAAGAATTCATTATGTCTATGGTAAGACACCTCATGTCCTGATTTCCACAATCCCTTCTAAAACCATTTCATCTCATTGTTTGAATGAGCATAACTTATGATTTGGAGTAACATAGAGTTATTTTTCTAATTTGGTGGTACTAATATGCCTGTTTTGCTAAATAGGTATGCACTACATTCAACTCCTTAAGTGCCCAAGGGCACTTTTATGTGTGGTTATACAAGGGCATTAAGGGCTAGAGCCTGCTTTGGGGAAGACCCACTTGTATAACTATTGTATCTTATACTTACCAAGCAATTCCACATCATCTTGAGTCTTCCAATCACAATAAATACTTCCCATATCACTCAAACTATCCATTCTAATAGCACAACAATGTTGTCTTTCTCATCCATTTAATCAATACCTCATATACTTTCATAGCCCAAGATTCCTTAATCATAGACTTTCAATGCTCATTTTTCACAATTGAAGCATCATCTCCATATCAAAACCCTTTTTCAACATGATGCATATCCTCTAACAATTCTATGGGACTCAATTTTTTTCCAAGAAAAACATTTAGAAATTTTGATATTTCTATCATGACATTGTATCTATGATATTGCATGTCCTACAATATCACATCTATGATATCACACACATAAAATCTATATATAGTGTAGGGGAGTTAGAAAAATTTTTCATTTCCAAATTTCACAAGAAGGGAGTTGTTGCCAATTTTTTTAAGCTAAAGAGCTCTAACATCCCAACTTCTAGCATCCATAACTTGCTCATTATTGCTTCGATTTATGTAATTTTTGAATCTACATGATCTTGAAGTGATCACCTTAGTTGTGGGACATGCTAGTAAGGAAAATTTGAGTCGATTGTTTTTTGAAATTGCTAACAAATGAAAGGTATTATAGGGGTAAGCTAAGGGACATATTAAGAATTTTTAAAAGTAAACCACTTGTGTTAAGGCCAAAACCACTTTAAGAAGACTTCTAATTGACCATACCACCCATTTAAAGTACTATGGGGTTATTAAAAAATATTTTAACTCTATAATCGTAATAAACAAAGAATTTGATATGACTAAGGGTATGAGTAAGGTATTAAATTATTACTCATTTATGAGAATATTCTAGCAATTCCAAACCCTTGATTGATTGTAGATGCCCCCAAAAAGAGCAACACAAGGAGAACTCCCACGACCAGTAAGCAAAAGAACAAGAGGCTGTAGAAGAGGACAAGTGAGTGAGAAAAATCTATAAATAGAACAAGGAGTGCAGGAAGCATAATCCTTCAACATTCATTAATAAACTCCTGCTACAAAGCAATCTGCCCAAGTAGAAGTGGATGTTCCACCAATACTTTTGTAGGGACAATAACTTACACTATCACCTGAATGCCTTTAGGCTATTCACGAAAAATTATCATGTTGATAGTAATTGTGGAACTTAACTTTGGTCCATTCTTAGAATTTGCTCTAGAATTTGTCAAGGGCAAATGATGAGCGATGAATGACCCCTATGTTTGACCATACAAATCACAAGCGTTCACGCATGATTTGATCGAATTTCATTGATGGGACTAATTGTGCATCTAAATTGTTATGCCTTGATCGCAATTCACTATCTTCCCACTTGGACTAATGGTAGCTTTGTCATGTATGATTTTGTCCAAAGCAAGGCATCTGATGTTGTCTAATTCTATGCTGCTCCTAATGACAAGAAAGAGATAAATTAACTAAGCTAATGAATAATGGAAAATAAGATCTAAACTAGCCTATGTGTAATGAGTATCCATCCACAATCATTCGTACACACCTTGGACTTCCTATAACTATTGCTAGGGTTACCAAGCATACGTCATTGAGTGTGCCAAACAATGCACTGCTGGCATACGAAGTACTTACACTTAAGTGCTCATGATTAATTCATACTCATTTCACTTAATGACAGGAATAGTAAATAGCAATAAACAAAAACATTAACTAAAGAAAATAGAAAATAATTAAAGTAATAATAAATCCAAGTGAATGTAGCAATGATGGATGTAATCTCGATCTTTATTCCTAGTCATGTAATGTGTCCAAGTATGTCACACTCAAAAAAGGTGCTATACAATTACAAACATCACACTACAGGCATGCACTAGGAATAATAGAACTTGAATGTAGAAATCTAAGAAAGACTATCAAAGACTGAGAAAAAACTGTGTCCCAACCATGCACCTAAGTGTTATATTTATAGGCTAGCATAGAAGAGATGATATCAAATATTTGACATTGTTTCCTAGGACCCGATATCACATATCTAATATTGGAGCCTCGATATCGGGTATCTAATATCAAGGCTAACACAATGATGACCCATCATACCCCCACGATTGAATGAAAATTCATCCTCAAGTTAAAAAAATGAGGAACAAGTTCTTTACAAAAATTGGTGGAAAGGTATGGAATTATTGATTGACTTAGATAAACAAAAAATATACTTATACATGTTGCAATGGTGTTTACAAAAATTGGATGCAAAATTACAAGACATAACTTAGGGAAGCTCATGTAGTTCCCAGAGGTGGTGGCTCCTCCATTGATCACTTCCCTTTGTCACCATGCTTGCGAAATTTATAGCAATCAAGTAATGTCTGCAAACTTTCCTCTTTCTTCCTTGGGACATGTAGCATCTAGTTTAATAAATTGATGTGTGCTAGCACAAGTACGTCCTAAGGGCATGGTAACTATAGGAACATCTTGTTAGCCTTCACATATTAGGCCACAAACTACCATCGTTCTTCCTCAAAGGCCTTAGATTTTTCTCTTAATTCTTGATAATCTATTAATCTCCTAGCTAGGTCTAAGTTAACATCCCTTTGTCCATGATAGCTAGCTTTAACCACCTTCAATTCCAAGTTTTTCATATGGAGCTTTTACAAAGCATCTTTTCTATCTACAAACTCTTTTTCATACAATGCATAGGTGGTTGCTACTTGCTTCTCCAACTCTCTTCTAAGCCGACCTACTGTTAACATTGTGAGGTTGGCGTATCTGAGGTTAGCCAATACCATGTACTCTTTCAAATCCTCAATCTATAGGTCTTTATTTTTTACTTTCACCTAATGGACCAAAGCATAGCTATCCAAGATGGGTTGCTAGTTGGGATTTTGTGTTGACATGGCTCCAATGCTAGCTTTAGCCATTGAGATTTCATGTTGACATGGATCCAATACTAGTTTTAGCCATTTGGATTTCCTTTTCATTTATTTTCTTATACATGCCTACTTGGGTGCATGAGTGTTTTTTTAGCTGTTCATGTTTCTTGGCCTTATTTTGCCACACGCTTATTTCAATTACTAACTTATGTTGAATGGCATGAACCTCCTTCATTGAGAGGGTTCTATTTTCCCTAGCCAATTTATTGATATCTTGTTTGATCCTCATGAGTTGTTCTTGCAACTGGTGGACACTTTCCTCTAAAATATTCTTTTGCTTTTTAATTGCAGTCAACCTTGAATTTTTGATGATGAGCTACTTATTTTCTTCTTACATAATGGTCAATGCCTTTCTATGGATGTATGTCTATGCTTTGAATGCAGAGGCTTTTTAGACCACCTTTTCCTTCTCTTGCTCTACAATTTTATTTTTCTTAATCAACTTGGTCAGCTATTCTATTTTGAATTATTCCACCTGGTTAAGCATAATAAATTGGGTAGGATATTGTCTTTTGGCTCTCAAGGCAAATAGCTCTTGTTGTAACCTATGCACTTCCACTTTTGCGTGCTCTGCCTTGGTCTTTGCCATGATCAATTTTCCTTTAGTGGCTATGAGGTCTGACTATGTTGCATTGACATAATTGGGGATGTCAAAAAAAGTAGTTATTACTTGTCCTATCTGTAGCATTCAATCTAATACATTCTCATGTGCTGTAGTAGTCATCAAAGCCCTAGCAAGCATTTGAGCATCTCTGGTCCTTGTCAAATCTATTGGGAACATGATAGAGACATTGAATGATTCCCTGATATGATACATTATTACTTTTGCTACACCTGCTGCATCCTGATGTTGCATTACCATGACTATGACACCTTCTCCCATCTCGAGCATCACTTGAAAAGATGCATCATTTCCAGAGATTTTCCTGGACCACTAGGATTCTCCTCCTAATTACAACAAAATCTGTCCACTTGTTAGGTCGGTTGAAGTGGTGGGTTGTATGACATCATTTATTACTCTAAAAAGATTTGACTCATCTATGCTTCCTTAACTAATCGCTTCGACAATTTTTTGTAGATGGCTCATTGAGGATCTGTAATCTTGTAGAAATGGCGATGGTAGAGCTTGTGTTTCAGGTTATTGGTTAGGCTCATGTTGTACTTTTGTTTTTAGTTTTTCTTTCTTCTTTGATTCTAGTTCTTCACCAAGGTCTTTCCTTGGTGTTGTAGGTTTAAGAAACTCTACAAATGAAGTGTTCTAAGCCTTCACGGGAACATTGTTTAGATACCCTAGGATTCCAGCACACTTGCATACCTTTTTGATTAGGCAAGGGAATGTGAGTGTTAGCTTCCCTACCTTTTTCTCCTCAAATCACATCTAAATTTCTATGAAATAGAATTGAGGAAGGTTACCCATGTATTTGTCCATTAAGATAGCACTTCCCTTGGCCACATATGTTGAGATCCTGTTAAGTCCTTTGGTTAGAAAGAGATGATATGTGCCAATCTTGAAGTATGTCCTTTCTTCCAAAGTTAATTCATTATACGTTTTATCCTCCTTGCCATATGCCCATTTTAGCCATAGCTTCCTGGTGTCGGGGTCAGACTTGGTGGATAGATGGGCTACCTTAGCCCCTTCATTTGGAAAATTAAAAGCTATTGCAATTGCCTCGACTGATAATGAGACATTAAGTCCACAAATGTTGACATTGGTGCCTTTGTCTTTGTTGTCCTAGAATTGGTGGGTCTTGCCAAGGTACCAGTCACCACTATTTGAGAGAATAGGCACAACAATGATGCCTAGAGTTATGTTTGAATTGTTTCTTGGGAAAATGCCATGAATGGACTAAAGTTCATCTCCACAATGATCATGGTCAATGTGGACTTTTCTTAGATGGTCGTAAGGCATTCTGGGGGCAATGTGAGATGTTGTTCTTGCACAAGAGCTAGTGGTTCTATGGCCTCTCCTTGGATCGACTATCTAGTAACAAGAGCTTCTTGATGGATGTTGAAAGATTAGGCTTCCTGTTCTTTGTGTTCTACTAGCTCATCCTACTATCCCCTACCACCTCTTGGGCATTTGGGCACTCTTTGCGAAGATTCTCCTTGTGCTTCTCTTTTTGGGGCCATCTGTAATCAAGCAAAGATCAAGTCTTACTAAGGTGCCAATATTTACCATTAATGGATGTATACCATACTCATGACCTTGTTTTCATTAAGTTGTTTAGTTTATATGATTGGAGAGTTAGAAAAATGTTCATGAAAAATCCCCAAAAAAGTTTTTATCTTCTTTTATGACCCTTCGCAATTGGTCCCTTTTTCCTTATGTGTGTGGCTTATTATAATGGTTATGGTCCCTTGCATGAAAAGATTAAGGTTTTTGGCATTATCATGATTTATTTTTCATTATAAAACTTATGGTTTTTAACGTTCTTACCCTTATAATATCCTTTGGGTGATAGAAAATTTTGGAAAAGTATTGTATGTTTCTCATGCAAGCACCCCCCACAACTAACTTGAACACTATGGGGTCAAATAGGTTCAAATGGTATGAGAATCAAAGTAGTAGAGAGCCAAATATTGCAAGTTGTAGTTGGTTGCACAAAGCTTTAAGTTGTGAGAGAAAATTTAAAAAAATCCCCTAGGTAAAAATGATGGGAATGAAGTTTGGACACTGTGGGGGTCATATATATAGGTTTTTTGTGACTTAATGTTAGGTATTCGACTTCACGTGCCACCCGATATCGAGTACATGATATCAAGGTTCATGGATGAGCATCTCATGGGGGTATTGAGCAGAATAAATGAATCTTTATGGTTGATGGGAACGTTTGAGGTTAGATCCATGATTCTGGGGTAAGTGGAAAATCAATTGGAGGCATCGAAAGTGTGAGAAGGTGGAGTCAATGATGTGGAAAGCTTTGGAACAAGTGAGAAAAAAGGGTGTTTAAATTGAGATTGTGGATGGATCAATTTATGTGATAAGGGAAAGCATGAAATTTAATAATGAAGTGCTTAAAAGATTAAAAATGATGTGGTTGTGTCAAACAAGTAGAAGTTACAGTAGTTACATAAGTGGGTTCTCCCCAAAGTAGGCTCCAGCCCATAATGCCCTTGTGTAACCACACCTAAAAAAGTTCTTAGGCACTAAAGGGGTTGAATGCAATGCATACTTATGCAACAAAACACACATGTTAAAACCACTAATTTGAGATAATAACTCTATGTTACACAAAACCACAAGTTAGGATCAAACAAATAGCGACATGAGATGGACTGTAGAAAGGATTGTAAAAATTAGGACCCATAGAATCCTTGTGTGTGTTATTAATGGTTAAATAATCATGATCCCTTCTTTCCAAGATTCAAACCAAGTCCAAACCACATTTCAATGACATTGCGTCATGTCATCGCTCCGGCTAACAACCATAAGAATATCATAGTTTCAAGAAGTAACATCACTTGGCATTTTTTCCAAGGTAGCAGCTTATTTATGGCACACATGTTTTGTTTTTGTTTTTTTTTCAAAAGTTCTAAGAAGTCACCAACCTTCAAGCATGAGTACATGTCTTTCCAGTGGGACCCATAGAAATTATTCAGTGTCTTTTTATGGTACTCTTACTTCCATTTTTTGTTAGATCTACAAGGATATAATTACAACCTCAACAACATGATAGAACATATAGAAGTGGCTAAAGAGAATCCACAAATCCCCTTGATGTGACACCCTTTACATTCCCCCTTGGTTCAACACTCTTTTGTTG
Source organism: Gnetum montanum (assembly GCA_015680685.1). NCBI lineage: Eukaryota > Viridiplantae > Streptophyta > Gnetopsida > Gnetales > Gnetaceae > Gnetum > Gnetum montanum. The sequence continues at coordinate 190,190 of MNCI01036264.1, read as the reverse complement.
AGACATAATGATTATGAATTTATTTTTAGATTGGATGATGAAAAAGAATATCATTATGACCAAGGCGAAAACCTCTTATTAATGAGATGAATGGATGGATGACGTGGTCTCACCTCAATGGGCAACATGATCATTTTATTCACAAGTAAGATTACATAAGAAAGAAAATGAAAAAACAAAATAGGAAAAGTTGAAAGGAATCAGAAAAATTATATTAAGAAATAAGAAATTGACAAAAAAAGTGTAAAACAAAAAGATGGAAAACACATATGAATCCTAAAAATTAGAATGGTGGGGGGGAGTGGGGTGGGCAAGAAGGGGTGTCCCCCACAACTAAACATTTGGCCATGAGAAGGATTAATAAGTAGATATATAGGATCCATGCATGTATAAAACATTAGTAACATTTCATTACTTAGCCATTGGGTATCTTTTAATGTTGTAGTGGCTAGGTAGACAAATCGTTGGTCATAAACTTGATTGTTAAATGTATGGTGGGTCAGGATATGAGGTTTGTTAATGTGATAGATATTTGGCCCAAGATTGCATCCTTGATCATGATATGGTATGCATGGATTTGTTGGTCTTCCCACACTTGTAGATTCATTGCTTGGGTTTGGAATGGAAGTAATAATGGATGGTGGCCCTTGTGTAGGATTAGAGGCATTGCACTATATTGGCATTATGCTGGTTTGGATGATGTGGTAGATCCATGAGTCTTTTGCTTCAGCTTACGGCCTTTCCTAAAGAAGGGACGTTTTCGACGTGGCAGTTAAGCTCTACCAGTGTCAGCATGTCTATGCAGATTTATAGTACAAGTGGCATTTTTTTGTTGGTATTATGACGCAAAACCTTCCTGTGTCCTTGGTGGTGGCATGTGATGAGGTGGAGTATGAGAATATTGAGGGTAGGATGAATGGTAAGAGGCATGAGGTGGTGATCCCTTCAAGGATGTCATGGGTTGATGGTACTTGAGAGAGTGATATTGATGATTTGATGTAGAGGATGTAGAACTAGTTGGAGAAATAGGATGTTGAACATAATATCTATGTGGTTTCGATGGATAGGAAGGATATGGTTAATTTAATGATGGCCTCCCCCACAACTGTGGTTTTTTTCACTATGGTTGATGATAGTGTTGAGGCTGGTAATAAGTCCCCCTAGGATGGTACGATTGGTTGTGGGGCTATCTATAATTACCTTGTGAAAGAGGAAATCTCCTGAGCATGTGCTTTTGTACAAAATTCAGATTGAAGGCACCTGTCCAATACTCATGTAGATGCAAACAAACTAGGCAATGGCCCTTTTGATGGTCATATATGTAGATGTTACATCAATTATCTTCATCTGTGGTTGGGTCTATAGCCTCACTTTCTTCAGCCGAAAAGTGTTCCTAGCTATTTCTTAGTTCTATATCCTTTGTTTATTGTGATTTCCTAGATTTTTTTGCTTGATCCTCTTCTTCATTGTCTCAATGAGTGTTGTGATGTTTTCATATATCCATTTTGACATCCTATTAAACTTTACTTCAAGTTCATTAATAGACTTCTATATTGGCAAGGTTCATTTCGAGATCACCTTATCAAGAGAGGTTTCTTTCTCCTTATGATAGATATGGACCTCTGTTTGTTGAAGAGTTGGATCCCATTGATATTTCTTGATGTTCTCCCATTTGCATATCTCTCCTTCTTCTTTTGCTACATGCTCAATTAGCTCTCGAATTTGATGGGCTTGTAGCTTGTATAATTGACTTAGGGCATACATCCCAAGAATCTCCCTCATTTCATTATGAAGCCCATCTATGATGTGGAAAAGTTGCATTTCCCTAGAGAAACCATGGCCTGGGCATCTATTTAGTAGGGAATAATATCTATCTAAGGCCATATCTAAGGGTTCATGTTGTTCTTTCTTCCATCCTTGGATTTGTCTCCTTAGGTTCGACACCCTTGCATAAGTCTGGTATTTCTCATTGAAGAGTTCCAACATTGTGGATCATCATTGGATTGAATTTGGTTTTAATGATCTATACCACACTTCGGCTCTATCGATTCATGTCCTAGGAAATAGTTGTAGAAAGCATAGGCATCATGGAAGGCTTGTAAATGATGTTGTGGATCTGAATCATAACCTCTTGCAAATTTCAGAATGTTATTCATATCAAGCTTGGGTAGGAAACTCTATTTGCAATGCCTATGAGATATCTTAACTACCTCTATGATTTGCATTAGGCTTTTAGTGGCTAACAAGGGTTCATCATCATTAGATAGGCTGTGATGAAAATTTATATTTGATTGATTGTGACAATTTTGTCTATGTTCATGTTGATGACTGTGAATGTTCCCATAGGTTCAATTTTTGTTTCTATTCCAACCATTTAGTGGAGCTTTATCTTCACACCTACGTTCATCTTCATCAGAAATAGATGTTGAAAGGGAAGAGGAAGATGAGAAACTGGAAAGATTTCCATGGCTTCTATGGTGTTTTCCAAGGTCCTTTGGTTTATCATTTTTTGATTTCAAGGAGGTCTTAGGCCTTGAAGCCTTTCCTAGTTTAGGACTTACTTCATCTCCTCCAAGGTTGTCTGCATTAGGTGAATGAAGTCTTTGAGTGTCATTAGGGTGATCATGAACATAAGAAACCTCTACATAATGTTGGTTACTCCAAATTTCCTCGTGATATATCTCATTAGTTCTATAATGAATGTTTTCATTATAGAGTGCATTATCACTTCCTTGTAAAAGAGACATTGTTGTTGGCTTATGGTGTGTGTGATTTAATATTTTATAAAAGATATATCGTTAATACCTTTATAGCAATTGTGTATGATGTAACTAATCTAAACAACTAGCACCATCCATGGCAATGATGCCAATGATGAGCGATGAGGTACTACTATGCCCAACCATACCAATCACAAGTGTTCATGCACAATTTGATTGAATTCCATGGATGGGACTAGTTGTGCATCTAAATTTTTATGCATTGATTGCAATTTGATGTCTTCACACTTGGACTAGTGATAGCTTTGTCACGTATAGTTTAGTCCAAAGTAAGGCATATGATGTTATCCAATTCTATGCTTCTCCTAATGATGATAAAGAGATAAATTAACTAAGCTAATGAACAATGGAAAATAAGATCTAAACTAGCCTATGTGTGATGAGTATCCATCCCCAATCATCCATACATGCCTTGGACTTCATATAACTATCATTGGAATTGCCAAGCATATGTCACTAGGTGTGCCAAATGATACACTGCTGGCATACCAAGTACTTACATTTAAGTGCTTGTGATTAAGTCGTACTCATTCCACTTAATGATAGGAATAGTAAATAGCAATGAATGGAAACATTAACGAAAAATAATAATAAATAATTAAAGTAATAATAAATCTAAGTGAATGCAACAATTATGCAAGTAATCTCAATCTTTATTTCTAGTCATGTAATGTGTCCAAGTACATCACACTTGACAAAGGTGTTGTACAATTACAAACATCACACTATGGGCATGTGCTAGGAATAACAAATCTTGAATGCAGAGATCTAAGAAAGACTATAAAAAATTGAGAAAAACTATGTTCCAACTGTAAATCCAAGTGTTGTATCTATAGGTTAGCACAAAAGAGATGATATCAGATGCTTTCCATCATTTCCTGGGACCTGATATCACATATCTAATATTGGAGCCTTAATATTGGGTATCCGATATTGGGGCTAACACAATGATGGTTCATCAACTAACTTCAATCATCTCCTTTGTAGCCTACTCTAACAAACAATGGATAATGGTATCTAGGAAAAACACTCCAATTTTGGCCAAATTGAGAAGTTGATGTCATAGTTAAAATTGAAGGAATCTCAGCATCTGACTCAGTTAAGGCAATAGCAGAGTTATTGAATGTGCCTAATTAAGAAGCCAAGGTAGCACTGATATTAACTAGATTTGACAAAAACACTAAGGAGCTACGGTTACAATGGGCATATGGCAAGGAAGATAAAGAATACAATGAATTGACTATGGAAGAAAAGATCTATTTCAAGATTAGCACTCATCACCTATCTCCTACCAAAAGACTAAATAGAATCTCTACATAAGCATCTAGAGGGAGTGCACTACTAATGGAAAAATTTAATGCAAACATCGCTCACCTCTATTTTATAGAAATCCAAAGGCAGTTCAAAGAAAAGAAGGCAGGGAAGTGAACACTTCCATTTGCTTGCCTTATTTGGAAGTTATGTAAATGAGATAGTATCCAAGGGTATACATATGATGCATTGAGGAAGCCACAAAACTCTTCCTTTGTTGAAATGCTCAAGCTAGTGCCTCCCAAAAAGGATCAATTAGAAGAACAACCAAACACTAAGAAGACTACCCACCCCATAGGATAGTAACAATAGCAACCATAAGTTTCACCACTGTTGATGTAAGATTATAGGCCTTCAATGAGTCATTTGCAACAAATTGCAGAAACCATTAGTTGGGAAAGTAGGGAAGAGACAATTTATTCAAATTTATTGATGATGTAGTTAGGCCAACTATTTCAACCAATCCTACTAGTGGAAAGATATCATTGTAGTCAGAAGGAGAGGCCTAGTGGTCACAACAAATTTCTGGGAATGCTGCATCATTCCAAGTGGTGCTTAAATCTGGAGAAGAAGCCACAATTGTGGTCTTGCAGCACCATGATGTAATGGGAACCTCAAAACTGATCACAGATCACATTAAATTTTTTTTCAATGTACCTATTATGCCATCCATTGATATTTCTAGAGCCAAAAATGCTCAAATTCTAGCTGGTAACTCTATGACTGAACATGAAGATGTGTTGGATAAATTGTTGTAGACATGAAAAATTATGAAAAATTTCTTTGATATTCCTTATGATATCACTACAACATAGTCTGAATTAATAGCCATCAAAGGAAAATTAATCATGGTCTAAACTAGGGCATAAGATGCTAAGAATGAGCTTCACTGATTACAAGAAGATCTTGTAACCATGAGAGCAAAAAGGAGAGATCCAACTTAGTTCATAGCACCAAACTAGATAGCATAATTCAAAGCTGAGTAGATCAATTTCCTTCTTAAGAACAACAAAGATATAGTAGATGAGAAAGAAAAGGTAGTATGGAATGCTTTAGTAGCAGAAGCCTAATTATATGCCCATGCCAAAGTACTTGCTGCCTTATAAGAAGAAAATAAATAAATCACTACAGACAACACAAGGTTGATGACAGTAGAAAAGAAAAAGAAGAAAGCATCCATTAGTTGAGAGAGAAGCTAATGAGGGTCAACCAAGATATGAGTTGCCTTGCAAGAGAAAATGGAACCCTCTCTATGGAAGAGGTACACACCATCTAATAGAAGTTAGCTATCGAAATCTACATGTGGAAAAATGAGGCCAAGAAAAATGAAAGGCTTAAAGAACACTTTCAAGACTAGGTGGGCATGTATAAATAGATAAATGAGAAAGAGATCTAAATGGAAAAGGCTAAAATCAATTCATTTGCAACAAAAAATCTTGATTGGTTACCCATCTTGGATAGCATGTGATGAGTGGCGAGGTACCCCTACACTCAACCATACGAATACGAGCGTTTCATGCATGATCTGTTCGAACTCTGCAAATGGGCTAGTTGTGGTATCTAGACAGTTACTCATAGGTTGCAGTTCGCTGTCTTCCCAAACTTACTTGTATTTTCATGGTTGTATGGTTAAGTAAGCTTAAGGTATATGATTTTTATAGCTTTTTCCTTTTTATGTCTTCTGCTAATAAAGGAAAGGGGAGAGAACTAAGTGACTAACTTACACCAACTATTTATTAACTAAGTTCTAAATGTTCCTAACACCAGTATCTGTTCCCACTTGCTATACACATCCTGAACCAGTGCAACGTTGCTAGGATTACCAAACGCTAGTCATTATTGGGTTACCAAGCGCTACAAGCATGCTCGAAGCGGTCGTACTGAGTGTATTTAACTAAGGGGGTTGAAGGTTGAGAAAGTAATTAACTAGAAAAGCATTTAAATTATCATTAATTACTATTTAGCTTAATCTGTATGCTACAAGGTTTATCATAAAGTTCATCTTTATTGCCATACACAAAATTATGCTCAAGTACAAATTGCTCGAATAAAGATTCGTTCACTCTATGACTTCTATTGCGGGCACACAAAAATTCTTCTAAATCTGGAATGGTAAAACTGTAAGGGTTTGGCTAAGGGTCTAAGTCTTACCCCCCAGAACAAGGGAAGCTACCTCTTATTTATAGAAATTGAGGTAGGACGTGATATCGCATGGCGGATGCAATATCACGGATGCGATATTGCATATGTGATATCGCGGCTCATCATACCCCCATGACTGAATGAAAACTTGTCCTTGAGTTTCTTACAAAATATTGGGAAGGTATGGGATTATTGACTTCAATGACACTAATGGTGAATGGGATGACATGTGAATGGATCAATCGTTACAATACATGAAAATAGTAGTGTTTATGACTACAAGAATGAACACTATACACATTTGACATCCAACCTTATTTGGCAGCTGAGAAAGAAGAGAGAGAGAGAGAAAAAAGAAGAAGATGTGTTACTGCTGATGCTAAGATTGCACCTTCCATTGTCCATCCATAACCGTGCCATCAATCTTGTTCCTTGCATGACTGTTCCAACAGTAGTCAATCCTAAGTGTTTGCTCCAGCTCCAGTCCATTGTTGTATGATTTCCATTTGCACACATAACACAGTCTCCTATTAGTAAGGATAAATACATCATAATGCAATTGATACCTTGCCTCAGTGTACGGTCCATTGGCTGAGTTGTTATATGGCTAATATGAATTCTAGAGATATAACAGTGGTGACTACCCAAGGTGTAGGGGTTAGGAGAAAATTGAAAAAATTGGACTAGGACCCCCATGACTAAGAGCGATCCTTCGGTAGTGATAGAATGGAAAACTATAAGGAATAAGAAAGATGGAGAAAAAGAAACAACGACAACGTCGATAAAATGGATGTTAGAGATGTCAATGAACAAAATAAATGTTGATTGTAGCAATGTTTAAGGGAAAAATAAATGTTGATTGTAGCAATGTTTAAGGGAAAGAAGTTAACTGATGCACCAATTAGGAATGCTAGTGGGTCCTCCCCAAAGCAAGCTCATGCCCTTAATGCCTTGACAATCCCACATTCAAAGAGTCCGTAGGCTCTGGAAATGTCATTTGGAAGCAAGAGTTAAAGTCTTAACCACAAGATTTTACCAAAAAGAAAACAACGCATCAACCAAAATATAGACTATTGATACAACCGAAAATGAGGTGGAAAATGGAGAAAGAATGATGAGGAGAAGAGAATGGAATGGAGTCCCAAGAACAGGGTGGTGTACAACCCCTTGTGTATTTATGGTTAATGTGACTGAGTAGATCTCATTCCAAATCCAACCTCAAACAATCCTCATCTAGTGACTTCACATTACTACACTTGGTCAATCCATCCATTTGAAGTAATAGGAATGCTTTCGCCAAAGAGTCACCACCATTCCAAGGAAACGAGAAAGGGAAAAGTAGTTAGTGAGAGAGGGCCTTAGTTACAGGGAACATGTTTGTTTAGTTCCATAACTAGTGCTTATAGCCCCGATGATTATTTTGTCTAAGGGATGTGCTTTAAATTTCCACTTTTTTTTTTTTTTTGCATGAGAACCACACCATGTAAAGACTTATTTTTATTGGCTCAGCTTCCCAATAATGAAGTAATGTTGCAATGGTAAGGGAAACCCAAGAAGAAAACATCCAAGCACCCAAGAGAATGGCTAGCACAAATGCATCAAATCCCTTTGAAGTCACACCCTTTTCAGTCCTTGAGTCCTTCCTTAGTTTGAGAAATGCCTAGTCACCAATTCATTAATAGTTTTATTATTAAAGAAAGGGACTACACTGTTCCAAACCAAGAGAGACCATAGAAATTCATGGATACATGGATGGTGTGGACTCATTGCTTGTTATATTAAAAGAACCATACCTTAGTATCAACATTATAACTCAAAGGTAAAAACCCACATTAGCAATCAATAGAATACAATTCATACCACCATCATGAGCACTTATTAGGTGATGAATCTAACAAAACAAAAACAACAATAAAAAAAATAGTCACACAAAGAAATAAGAAAGTATAATGATGTTGCAAAACAAAAAGTTGTAAAATTAAAGAGAATGAAAAATATTTATTAATCCTGCTTGTTGTTAGAATGAGGGATATCCCCCATAACTAAATGATTGAGCATGGAAAGAATTAATAAATGAAAGATAGGATCCTTGCATGTTGGGAATATTGAAACTTGGTCATACTTACCCCATTGGGGTTCACACACCTGATTATAGTAAACATAGTGGGGCAATTTATAAGATGTGATTCCTAGATAAAGAGTTGACCCACTATGATCCTGGAGACCGTAAGATGGTATGCAAGGATTAGGATGTCGTCCTCCATGGTTGTATTCATTGGGCCATATGGTTGTTGGAGTGTTAATTGGTGGCCCTGATGAAGTAACACAAGGCATTGGGTTTGAAGAGAAAGATGCACCACAATGTTAAACTTGTGCTGAGTTGGAGAATGCAGTGGCCTTGGAATTGTGTTGTCCCTTCCTACGGTCATGTCTAAAGAAGGAACACCTTTGATGTTGAGGAGGTCTCTCACTGCTATTGGCAATAGTAGCACAAGTAACGTTCGTGGGTTGTTGTTGTGGTGTGGAAACTTCAGGAATAGTTGGTGGCGATGTAGAAGGAGGGAAAAGATGAGAAATGTTGAAATTTAGGAGAAGTGTAAGGTACACAAGGCAGTAGTTGTGCTGAGGACATGGGTTGATAGTACTGAGGAGAATCATAATGTGGCGAGATAAGGTATGTTGACCTAGTTGGGGAAATAGGATAATAAACTAGATAAGCATTTGGATTCAGATGATACGAAGGGTGTCTCCAGTTTAGGGATGGCTTCCCCCACGACTAGGATTGTTTTTGCTATGATCGAACATAGTATCTCTGTATGAACTTTAGGTGTAACGTGCTTCCCCAATGCTCATATAAATGTAACAAGATTGGGCATTGGCCCTTGGGGTGATCGTACAGGAAAATGTTGCATTCATACATATGATTGGCAGTTGACCTCTAATTTTCTTCATCCCTTCTTTCCGATTGTCTAATGATATTTTGTCTTGCCTCTTGAATTGTCAAAAATCTATCTCTAATAATATTGATATATTCCTGACACTTTTTATGCATCCATTCCAACATCTCATTGATCTTTGCCTTGACTTCCTCTAATGATTGTTGTATTGGCAAAGATGGTTCTTCCTCCTTGAGATAGGTTGATTTCTCCTTTTTATGATTATGGACCTCTGTTAAGTTGAGATTTTGGTCCCGTTGATGTTTTTCAACACTCTCCCATCTCGCCATTTCACCTTCTTCTTTTGCTACCCACTTAATAAGCTCTTGGAATTGATGGGTTTGTAGTTCGTACAGTTGAACTTGGGCATACATCCCTAGGGTCTCTCTTATTTCATCACAAAGCCCATCAATGATATGGTACATTAGCCTTTCCTTGGAGAACTCATGGCTTGGATNTTGTTCCATGCATAGGCATCGTAGAAGGCTTGTAAATGTTGTTGTGGATCTAAGTCATAGCCTCTTGAGAATTTGGAAAAGTTGTTTAAATCAAGCCTGGGTAGAAGACTCTCTTTATGATGCCTACGGGAGATTCGAATAGCCTCTTGTATTTGCGTTAGGCTTGTAGTGGCTAGTAGGGGTTCATCATCCTCGAGTAGGTTATGCTTTTTTACGTTGGGATGATGTTGCCTTTGTTTATGTTTATAAGAAACCCCTACTTCGGATTGCGTACTCCAATCTTCATTGTCATATAATTCGTTGGTTCCCCAATGAACTGCCTCACTAGATGTGGCATTATCATAGTCTTGTAGGAGAGGCATGATTGTGAAACTGTGTGTGAATTCCTATGTGACTTTTTGTAATTATTTCTTCTTAAAAGATATATCGTTAATTCCTATATAGTAACCTTGTATGATATAACTAATCTAAATAACTAGCATCGTCCCTGGCAACGGTGCCAATGATGAGTGGCGAGGTACCCCTACACTCAACCATACTAATATGAGCATTTCACGTGCAATCCAGTCGAACTCCGTAGATGGGCTAGTTGTGGTATCTAGACAGTTACTCGTAGGTCATTATTCGTTGTCTTCCCAAACTTACTTGTATTGTCACTATTGTATGGTTAAGTAAGCTTGAGGTATATGATTTTTATAGCTTTTTCCTTTTTAAGTCTTCTGCTAATAAAGGAAAGGGGAGAGAACTAAGTAACTAACTTACACCAACTATTCATTAACTAAGTTCTAAATGTTCCTAACACCAGTATCTGTGCCCACTTGCTGTACACATCCTGAACCAGTGCAATGTTGCTAGGATTACCAAACGCTAGTTGTTACTGGGTTACCAAGCGCTAAACGCATGCTTGAAGCGGTCGTACTGAGTGTATTTAACTAAGGGGGTTGAAGGTTGAGAAAGTAATTAACTAGAAAAGCATTTAAATTATCATTAATTACTATTTAGCTTAATTTGTATGCTACAAGGTTTATCATAAAGTTCATCTTTATTTTCGTACACAAAATTGTGCTCAGGTACAAATTGCTTGAATAAAGATCCATTTACTCTATGACTTCTACTGCAGGCACACAGAAATTATTCTAACTCTGGAATGGTAAAACTACAAGGGTTTGGCTAAGGGTCTAAGTCTTACCCCCCAGAACAAGGGAAGCTGCCTCTTATTTATAGAAATTGAGGTAGGACGTGATATCGTGTATGCGATATCGCGACTCATCAGCATGGCCCAAACCTATCAAACAGAAGTGAAAAATAAAAACTTGCAAATACAAACCTTAAAAGAATACGTGACATTAGCAAACCTTTGATATGCTAATTTGACCATGTTAATAGCAAGCAGGCCTAGAAATGAACTAGAACAACAAGTAGTAGCCGCATGTGCTTTACATGAGAAGGAGTTTGTAGATAGAAAAGATGCTCTACAAAAATCTCAAGTAGTAAACTCAAAACTAGAAGCAGTCAAGTAGCAAACTAGAACTAGAACTTTGGCTAGAAGATTAATGAACTATCATGAATTTAGAGAAAAGGCCAAAGCTTTTGAAGAAGAATGACGATAGTTTGCAACGTGGTACGTTAAAGCCAATCAGATATTTTTGCAAATGCCATGTTTGTTTAACATGCTGAATCCATCAAATATTGGTTCAATAACATGGATGGTCCATGATCCAAGAACGAAAGAAGAGAATTTGCAAGCACTCTTGAATAGATACCAATTCAAGAAGCCTACTGACAATGGAAAGAAACCTATGGAAGAGCCACCTTCACTTGGAACAACATAAGAATACAATCAACCTTGCAGGATTTTGTTTTGCATTCTTTGTTAAAATTATCATGTCATGTGCTCATTTTTGTAAACTCCACTACGACACTAGAGAGTCATGTATATAGAAGTCAATGTCATGTAGATCTACCTCCCAATTTTATAAGGAACTCCATCCTCATTTTGTTTTAGCTTGAGGATGAGTTTTTGGTCAATCATGGGGGTATGATAAATCCAAAAATTTTAAACCAATGATATTGTAGATATGTTATCATATCTCACCATATGTTATCATATAAACAATATCATGGGATGTGTGCTAGCCTATATAAGCAACACTTGGACACACAGATCCATAGAAAATTGTTAACTTAGTAACATAAGTCTTTTAGTTTGTTTTCTTGAATTTAGTACTTAGTAGTGTGTGTCCACAGTGTGATGTTAAGTGATTGAACGTAGTCTTGATTTGAGTGTGATGTACTTGGTTGCATTACATGATTGAAAATAAAGATCAAGATTACTTTTCATCATTGTAGCAACACTTAGTATTATTTCTATTTTTAATTATTTTATTGTTTTACTATTTTCATAGTTAATGTTTATGATTTCTTGCAATTTACTTTTACTATTGTTAAGCGGAATGAGTATGATTGATCTTGAGCACTTAAGTGTAGCTACTTGGTAACCCAGTAGTACTGTCACTTGGTACATCCAATAGTATGGTACTTGGTAATTTCAATAGTAGCTACATGAGGTTGAAGGTGTGAAAAGAAGGTCAGGATTGGCTACTCATTGCATAGGCTAGATTAGATTCTTTTACTTGTTACTTAGAATTAGAAACCTTTATCTTCACTTTATGTTTACTAAGAGCACAATGGCCAATGCAACATCAATATCATATGCCTCATTTTGAGTTAAACCATACACATTGATTTTACTAACTCATGTGGGAAGACAACCATTGTGAATGCTAACTAATTATTGGTATAATCGCATTGCCTTATTTGCGAAGTTTGACCGAGATTGCGTGTGAACACTCATATCTCGTATGGTTGGGTGTTGGATACTCCATTGCTCATCACAAGCACATAGTTCCTAAATTTCTCAAGAGCATACACCACTTCCATGAGTTCCTTCTCTATAGTGGTGTAATTAAGTTGTGCATCCACAATGCTTTTACTTGTAGTAGTATGGATGTTTTTAATCATCCATTTGTGTAAGTACTACTTCCAATGCATAGTCGAACACATATGTCATGATATGAAAAGGTTTGGACCAATTAGGTGCATGCAGAATTGTTATTTCTACGAGCTTTTGCTTCAAGTGTTGTAATGCTTATTCACACTTGATGAAACATCAATAAGATAGCTGCATTGATGCATGCTTGTCAATGTAGCCTTGTTGACATATCTTAGGATGTGTTAATGCAAGTACATCAAATTTGACATAGGCATTACCTATATAAATATGTACATCCTTTGCATTTATGGCATCTTTTGATCGTTCCCTTAGCTAAACTCTTGCAGTTTCTTCTTGTAGGAGTTAGAATATTTTTTTCTTTGAATGAATGTAGTGTGAATTCAAATGATTGTGTGGCATTTTATTCAAGTGCATCTGTACCTAAACACATTTTCATGAGTGGAAATAAAATTGAGATTCCTTCTATTCATTGCAGTACTTGCATTAGCATAACTTTATTTTCTAGCAACTTACTTTACATGAAATTTACTTTCTTGGTATTAAGCATTTAATATTATCATTTGTAAGCAACATGAGTACAACCACTTTGAGAAATATATATGAATACTCGATAATTCTAGTAGTGAATACTTTGTATGTCCATGATAAAACAATTAGTGTGCGAGTCTACAATATTGTAGCTTTGCATACATCTTGGTAGATACAATGTAGTGGGCCATGATCATGCCTATAAATACCAACCTACCATTGCGTTGAAATAATAACTTTATGCCAACCTTCACAAAACTCATGAAGTTTGGTTTTGTAAAGTTAGAGTTAGAGTGAATGCCCAAAATATGGTAAATTATAGTTGTATTGAATCCTTTTTCAAGTGGATTGTTCTTGAACATAATTCATGAATAAAGATTAATATTTTCATTTGTCATTGTAGCATATCACTTAACATAGATTTACTTTTTTGCCATGTTAACTTTTAGTAAGTCATTTAATATTCCCATGTCTATTAGTAATGTGGAAGAAATACAACTAGTTTTGAGCATACATTGTAATTGTTTGGTAACCCATTAGTGGCTTTTCTTGATTCACTTAGTAGTAAAGTTATTTGGTAATCTTAATAATAATTACATTAGCCTAGTGCATGTATAGAAACCCAATAACGGATGCTTATCCTCAATAGGATAGAATAGATTGATATTTTCAATGTACTTAACATTAGAATTTATAATCATTTCCACTATGTTTTCACTTAGCATTATTAAGATCCACTCAACATCAGTTCATGGCATTCCTCACTAAGAAGTTAAACCATACAATTTGCACCTTGCTAACTCTAAGTGGGAAGACAATAATTATGAACTTAACGTCGACACACTAGTATACTTACACTATCCATCCATGAATTGCGATCTAGTTGTGCATGAATACTTGTAACTTGGATGGTTAAGTATTTGAATACCCAACTGCTCATCATTAGCACTATTATTGGGGATGTGTCAATGTTTTCTAGTTAGTTGATTTTACAAAGTTGGTTGTATCAAACATCACAAAGTATATCTCTCATACTTAGAATAATTTCTCAAAATGTACATACTTAAGCATCAAAACAAATTAACAAGGATTTTACAACTTCAAAAACAAAGTAAATATAGTAGTAGAAAAAGATAAGTTCACCTAAAATGCTAGTCATATAGTAGCTTTAGTAAACCAAATTATGCTAGGTCATCATCAAGTGGTGGAGAAAATGGAGGAAATGGTAGGAATAAGAGCACAAATCCCAATATAAAGCCTAATGGTGGTTGGAAAAATATGTTTAATAATGAAGGACAACCAAGGATGCCACAAAAATACCAATCCAAGTATCACAAATTTTTGATGACATACACTCAACTATATAGCATGCTATTAAAAGATGAACACATAATGGTTAAACAAGTTTTAGAATAAATGAGGGCATGATTCAAAATGCTTCAAGCCTTGGGTATTGATTCTACCCAATGTAAGAAAGGAGAGCCTCTAGTTCTTAAGTGATATAATTGCAATAAATTCTACTATTATCATAAAGCAATAGCCTATGATACTAAGGATTGTAACAATCTCAAATATAATGTTCAAAAATTGGTAGAAACAGGAGTAATTATGTTCAATAGCCCCATCTAACCTAATAACCAAAGTACATAAATTTATTAGGATCCCTTGAATTCACATTCAAGGAGAATTTTAGCCTTTCATTTAGAACCCAAAGGAAATTGTTCAAGAGCTCCTTTCATTATCCAAATATATCCCTCCTATTGCTAGTCTTCTTCATCCTCACATTCTATCTTGCCAAGGCCCAAGAAGCCTTTTGTAATTAATTTGTATTGAAATGATGCCAATGCTCCTACCTTCCAAAACATATGAAGTGCTCCATTAGTCATTGATATGAATCCCCACTATGATGAATTTCCAATGCCATCCCAACCTACTTTTTTCTTATTTTCCTTCTTCTCCAAATAGAGTTCCTAACCTACTTGCTATGTTGATTATCCCCATGTCTTGTCCTATGCTATGTGTCCTTAATCTTGTCCTTTCTTTCCATCTAGATCACAAGAACCTCCCTTGCTCCCTACCCCTACTTCACCGATCAAAATCCTTAGAAGGGCCCAAAAGGAGGCAATAACCAATGACAAGGGAAAAGAGAAGAAGCTGGCCAATAAACAAAACAAAAAAAAATTAAAGTTGTATTCCAATGTGCACCAAATGCAAATCCTTCTCTCTCTCTCTCTCTCTCTCTCTCTCCCCCCTGGCAGCCCCCCCTCCTACCTCGATCCCCCAAATTCAATTATCATCTTAACTCCATCATCCATATTTGATGGCTTTTCCCCTATACTAGCTCTAAAGAACCCAACCTCTAGAAATAAGAACGTACCCTAAATTATTGTTATCATGAAGTTGAAGGGAAAAAACCTTTCCTTCTTTGACATCATCTCCACCTCAAAAGAGCATTTTCTAACATTGGAGGAATTGCTAAAGTCTATTATAATTCGTTTGGACATTCAACCTTATGTTCATGCGATATTATTAGTGCTCAACCCTTTGTGCTATGAGATTGAAAACTGGGTTTTTAAGGGAGAGAACATCAAGATACATCCTACAATCAAGTGCCATGTACTAGCTTCTAATTTATATCATCATACGAATTAGATACAATGTATCGCTACCTTTGGTGCACATGGATGATGGAGCCAAAACCAATGTCATATCATGGGTGGTCGTTGAGCATATCAGCCTTGAAAAATAGGTTAAATACTCTAACTGCAACTTTTCTCTAGTTTCATTTAGTGGCACTAGAGTAAAAACCTTAGGAGTAATAAAATTGCCTTTTTCGATAGAAAGTATGATTGCATCCAAGGTTGTGTTTATTATCATTATGACTTATCTGGAATTAATGCTATTCTTGAAAGACCTTAGTTAGCATATCACCATTTTGTTTTATCACCTTTGCATCAATAAATACACTTTCCTTGTAAGGATAAAGAAATAGTCTTGCATACAGATCTCAAAATCCTAGCCATCTCACAAATGGATGTATTATAAGAGACTAGTTTAGGAACTCATCTTGCTTTCACTGGTAAAACATCCTCAAAAACAAAAATAATGAGTCTAATGTGATCATTCCTTGGTCATCTAGCACCTACAAATTCGTGGATTTAGGATTTGGTGAATTAAACATTGTTGAATCCATTACGAGTGTAAAGGTTCCCACTAGGTTTGACATTAGGAAATTCATTGCTATGATATCATAGTCTTAAATATTTTCTTCTTGCTTTGCTATTTTATGTTTGCTTACTTTTTATATGTATGTGTGTTCTTAGTATGAAATTAGTTTAGCTTATTTACATGAATTTTAGTATTTCACTTTATTATTTTTAATCATGCTTGCTTATTTACCATAGTCTTAATTATTACTTCATTTTAGTATTTATTATTCTTTATATTACATTTTTATCACATGTTTTGTTTAGCCTTTGTTTCATTTTTGCCTTAGAAAAAATTGCAAAACTACAAACATAGAAAATTAAAACAAAATTCATGAAGACATAAAACTAGAAAAAATCCATAAAAAAACTGAAAAGCCATAAAAATGAAAATCCTATATCATAGCCTTGTAACATATTTAACAGTCCACATAAATGTCCATCAAAACATATCCCATCAATAATAGTTCATATATTCATGAAAAATACAAACGTCCACAATCTATTTAAGATACATGGCCATAAAATTTGTCCATCAATCCTAGTCACTTGAAGCCCCATCATGGAAAGGGAGAATCTTGCCTACCATTGCTACATCATTTGCATCTTTTTCTTTGTTGTGAAACCCTCCTAGAGCATCCACACTTCCAAATACAAAAGAAAACAAAATAAAAATGTTAAACACACAAAGCTATAACCTTTTATAACCTCTACTTTTTGTGCACTTTGCCTCCCCAACCTCTACCTACCACACTACACCTTATTCATGCCAAGTGCCATCTTCCACTATTGTGCACCACGCATGTTCCCCTATCACAATCATGTGTCACCACCTCTACACTATGACCATCAAAAATAAACCCTTCGTTGTGTTGCCATCGTGTAGTTGAGCTTGCCTCCTCTACCCAATATTGAAAGCCACGCTAGCCAACCTGGCCCAGGGGGATGGCTTGATATATATATATATATATAAAATATAAATGAAAATAGAGTTATTAATTTTTTAATATATATATATTAAATCTAATACAATCTTTACTTTACTTCACCTAGCTTACCGTATCTTATTTTATTTCTACTCAATTTTATCCTATTTTTACATTGATATATCTTTATTTTATTATATTTTATCAAATTTCACCTTGCATTTGCCTTATAATGGCTTGCCATGGCCTTAAACTAGCAATCTTACAACCTATTTAGGCCTTAAACTAGTAGCATGGCTTGCCAAGGCCTTAAACTAGCAAAAGTGTACTCATGTTTAACCATGTTTAACCCTACATTACCTTGTATTGCCTTATAACCTTTGTTGACATTACTTGAATACTTGTATGACCTTTGTTTCAACATTTTGTCTCATTTATGCATTATTATCATAGTATTTTACATTATTGTTGGCATTATTTTATTGGTTTGATCAATTTTTATCATTTTGTTAGACATGTGCCACTTGATGTGCTTATGTTGTCATGCAGATTGAGCTAGGAGGATGAGGAAGCAAACTCAACTAGCCTTAAAGACTTAGTAAACCCCTCTAGTGATGTTGACCAAGTTGACCTTATGTACCCAAATATTGAGCCTTGAAACCATTACACTATACACCAAAGCTCTGGTACTTTGTGTTTGTAATATAAAATTTATTTATGTTGTAAAATGATACATGCTTAAAGCTATTTAGTTACCATTATTTTATTTAAATAATATTTTTTGGTTTTATTATGATGAAGTTTTAATTAATTTTGACACAAACACACATGACTGAACAAAGTGTGGAATGAATATATCCAGAATGTACAAAATTGATGTATTTAATGACTAAAATTGCCAAGAAGTAGAAAACGTTCTTGATTAGTTTCCTTGATTTTGAACAAGCTACAGTCTATTAAAAGCTTATATTGTGATAGAACATTGTTTATCTGGCTGGCCCAAATTTTTTTATCACAGAGAATTGTTCTCTCTAAAATGTATAGTTGTTATTGATGAATATAGCTCTTATATGCTACTTAGAGTTATTTTTTTTGCATTCTCTATTTGTCACTTGTCAGGAAAGCATGGCTCATTTAATTAGAGCATGTGGCTTGTGGTAATGCAAGTCCCAGGTTTAAATCCAAGGTGGCTATGCTAGTGGCATGGCAAAAATACATGTTCAAGGATTGTGGTGATAGAAAATTATTATCAATTCCTATACCTACATCAATGGCCTAGTCCATGTAGTTTGGATAAAGGCACCAAGATGATTACATGTCTACCATGTTAGAAGCTTTTATTGAATATTAGAATATAGAGGAATCATGGCTGTGTGATGGGCATTATATTATATGTTTTGCCATTGAGATATTGACATTTTATTTTGTGGGTATGTTGATAGCTTTGGAGTGAGTGGAGAAATTCCATCATCTTTTAGGAGTCTTAAAAACATGAAAACTCTGTTAGTTATCATTGCCCTTACTTTCAATTTTCTACAGATCTATGGTTATCAAGAAAACTCTGTTAGTTATCAAGAAATTTTTTTCCATGTGTTTTTCTAGGAGGATGGGTGATCTAACATCTAGATTTATATCATTGTCTTTTGTGAAAAACTTGAAAGCAATGACTACATTGTAAGCACATGCTATGTTAATCTAGTGGAGGTAATAAAGCTCTTCAAATTATTCATTTTCTCACATTTTGAACATAATTTTTAGGGTCCTAAGAAATAGCAGAATAACAGGGGAAATTCCATCATTTATTGGGGATATGAAAAATTTACAGCATTTGTAAGTAGCAAGTTATATCAAGTTTGTAGTCATTTCTACTTTTCTACCAATTAATTGTGATGCCAAAATATGAACTCTTGGATTTTTGTCGATAGCCTACATTTTTTAGGTAATTACTGATTTTATAATTCACATGTGGTATTTTAGAGGAGAAATCTTTGTATTAAGAATAGAATTAGTTGCTAAAGTTCCATAATTTATTTTGGAAATGAAAAATCTATGGTATGTTAAAGTTATAGGTTTTTTCATTTGATATGGATAATCATTTTGGACATGTATTCTATTCTTCTTCATATCTAGTCCCTAGAATACTACTGCTAGGAGCATATCGTTTGTAAGGAAACTTGGATTATGATATAAGAGTTATTAAAACTATGAGTGAGGTGGCCTATAGGTATTGTTTGATTTACGTCTTTTCTAAATGTTTAGTAATATATAAAAATTGATTAGAGAAGTTCCTATACTTGACTTGTAACACCCATTCATAGGGAGCAAGAGCTAGCACCCGAAGCCCCTTAAAAGGAAGAAAGTTAAAAGAAGAAAATGCCCAGGTGGCTTTCTTTTTATAATAATTGAACTAGCATTAACTTTTAAAATTAAAATGAGATCAATAATGCCTAGATCTAGCTCTGAAACAGGTCAATCAATATTAATGTAAGAATTAAGAGATAACTTTAAAAGAAATAGATATAGTGAAATATCTGTACAAGATTCATTAGATAAAAAAAATAAAACTTTTTATTATTCAACTTAAAAAGAAATATTTAATTAAGATCACTTGCACATTTGAAAACCAAAGAAATGACCACTAAAGCAGATAACTTAATAATCTCATATTTGTCCAATCACAAAATAATATTTTATAATTTCCATCCACACACAAAAAAAAGATCTGAATTTAACTCTTGTAACCATTTTACCAGTAATCATTTAATCAGAAAATTCATATGTTCAATAGTAAAGAATAGGTAGATCACAACCATAAATTAACATCCTAAGTTTTCCCCCACTCCATCAACTTATAGAAAGATATTAAAATCAAAATAACTATAATTCAAGATTCAGATCCAAGATTTATGCATTCAAAAGGGGAGGGTTCGTTAACCAAATTCCAACCAAAATCCAAGAATTCAACAGTTCTTAAAACATTCTCAATTATCGATGGGCCCAATGATACTCTCACTTTCTATCAGCAATACCAATCCTCATATTAGGGATCCATAGCCCTTGTTGGCAACCTTTTGCGAAAAATGCCCCAAATCATTATGGGTGTTTTTGAATCGTTATAGAAATAACTCTCATCCAAGTCATTTAGGTATGATAATGCAGAGGACGGGCGGAGAGATCCAAAAAAATAAGTCTAAGCTTACAACAACAATCTTGATATTTTCATACAAGCATTGTGAAGGTGGTTAGACAAGTAAGAAGGGAAAAGTTTGAGAAAATAAGCCCTTGCTAGCAATTATTAAACATAACAAAAATGGATCATTTTACCTCCTTGCTTAGATATCTTGCTTACTAGGAGGAATTATCCGAATATTGGATTGCTATGCAGTGCTTGTTTTCTTTCTCTTTGCTATCTCTTATAGCAGTGACAATCTTCTCTTCCTTTGCAGCCACACCCCTTGTTGATGTATCCTTCTCTTTTTTTTTTTGTGTTCTGCAAAGCTACTTTTTCCTTGTGTGTGTCCCTTTTTTTCCCTCTCCTCCTCTTCCTATTTGTAGGTGGAATAAGGGATAATGAATGATTTCTTGTAACTGAATTGTTTGGGACTATTCATATTCTTTTCTTTGGTTTCTTGTAACTAACTTGTTGGGAATTGTTCATATTGTTTTCTTTGGTTTCTTATAACTAACTTGTTGGGGACTATTCATATTCTTTTCTTTGGTTTCTTGTAATTGACTAGTTGGGGACTGTCCGTATTTTTTTCTTTCTTTTTAAAGTTATATATATCTCTCTCTCTCTCTTACTTTTTAGCAATGGATCATGAGTTTGATTCTCTTCATGATCACTATAATAAAATCAATAAAGTATGTATATTCATAGGTTGTAGGTTCATTTCCTAAATCAACAATTTTTGATATTTTAGAATTTAGATTTTGCTAGATCTCAGGTTCAATTCCTCTTGAACATTCCAACATAATATCTATCTCTTTATCATTCAGAATTGTCATAAGATGCAAGGAAAGAGTTTTCAAATAGATTCTTGACAAGGGAAATTCAAGATACATAATCAAATAAGGCACCTTCTTTTTCAGGTCATTAGCGATGTGAGTTTTCCCATCATCTTACAAGCTCAGAAAGGTCATCATGTGACCTTTCCACAACAATTTAGAGGGTACTTATACTCTAGTATTTTAAACTAAAAAGAGCAATGCATCACATTTAGATAAAATAAAATATAAAGCTATAGTATTTTCATAAAGTATCCCTAATTCATGGGTCAGGTTCATCCAACTTGATTCATAGGTCAAGTTCCTCAATATGAGCATTCATTTGCATCTCAACATACTTGTTTTAGCTCTTGAGGCACACCTTAGAGCATTGTCCTCTATTTCTTAGCATCTCTGTTGAAATAGAATAGAAAATATTTTGTTTTCCCATATATCATTTATTATTATTATTCTAAAACATTCCCAGCATGTACATATTTCTTATGCATAAAATATTTAAACATTTAATCATAATACATATAAAAATATGATCAACAAATTTATTACTATTCCAAATAGCCTTTTCCACCAAAGCACACACACCACTTGTCAACAAAACATGCACACAAACACAGAAAAAGACTACTACAATCATTAATGCAAAAATGCAAGGAGAAGTGGTTCGTTACATTCTCCTCCCCTTAAGAGATTTCCTCCTGGAAATGTTTAAGTAGGTGAGGGTAGCTCTTTCTAACCAAATCCTCCATCTCCTAAGAGGTTTTAGATTGATACTCATTCTAATCTAGCTGAACTTGGTGTAGTGTATGATGCCTGAGATTGAGCATCCTCTGGTTTGAAATTCAAATTGGTTGAACTTGGATAGTATAATTTGGGCTGACTTGAAGGTTTTCCCATTGCAAATAATGCTTAGAACCATAAACATGCCTCCTTATCATAGAAACATGAAAAACATTATGTAAAGATGATAAACTAGGAGGTAAAGCTATTCTATAAGAAACAAGACCAATTTTCTCTAAGACTACAAAAGGGCCAATAAATCTAGGTTTAAGTTTGTTCCTTTTAACACCTCTTATGACATTTTTAAAGGGTTGGAATTTTAGGAATACTTTATGTCCAACAAAAAAATTCTAGGTTCCTCCTATTATGTACATAACTCTTTTGTCTATCTAGTGCTTGCGTTAGTCTCTCTTTAATTTGATTCACCTTTAGCTACAAATCCAAAGTCATCTCAAGCCCAAAAATCAATTTTTCCTTAGGATGATCTCAAGAGCAAGGAACTCTACATTTTCTACCATACAAGGCTTCATAAGGTGCCATTTCAATATTGCTTTAGTAGCTATTATTGTAGGCGAATTCTACCAAGGGCAATAACTTATCCCAAGTTTTATGATGATCCAATACATTGGTTCTTAAAGGATCTTCCACCACCTGATTTGTCCTTTCAGCCTAACCTTCAGTTTGTGGATGATAGGTTATGCTGAAATTTAGTTTTGTTCCAAGAGCTTGCTGAATGGCTTACCAAAAAAATGACATGTAAACTTTGGATCTTTGTGTGAAATGATTTTCTTAGGTATGCCATGCAATCTAACTGTTTCTTGAATATAATTTTTTGTAATCTTTCTAGCATCATAATCTGATCTCACTTTGATAAAGTGTGATGACTTTGTCAACCTATCAACTATGACCATTATGGAATCATATCCTCCAAGAACTTTAGGTAACCCAACAATAAAATATATTCCAATCTCATCCCATTTCTATTTTGGAATATGGTGGTGTGGTTGTAAAAGACCTATTGGTACTTGATGTTCAGCCTTCTCTTTCATCAGGAACACACCACCTTACTAAGCCATTAAGGCATCACTTGTAGACATACCCTTTTCTTTCTAAAAACAACATCCATTTACCAAACTCTACTAATTTGGCTGTAGATAGAATTGCTAGTTTATCTTAAGTGTGTAGTACAGATATCTCATCTTAACCAAGACTTTGTTAATTTCTACATCAACTTCACAAACTCCTTTATATCAACATATGTCTCATGTGATGGTTGTAGCTCCACCAATAACAAACGAATTGATGGTCTAAAGACCTCTTTGTTTTTTGTAATATGCCTTGTACATTATAAGCCAATCACTCAATCTGTATGGCTCATTCTTTTCCCATGGTCACTAAATAAAGAAAAGACATCGCTTACTGTAATTGTATAATCATCTTCAAACTTGTTTATTAGATCATTCCCACATATTCGATCAATTATTTATTTCCTTTGTTGCTCATCTTTTCCTCTATTATCCATTATTGTGCCTTTACTACCCTTGGGTTCTTTAGGTTGAACTATCAATCTTGGTACTTGTGCCCCTTCTTTCTATAGATGAAACTACTATCCATGTGTTCAAATTTCTCAACTTTTGATGCATTGCTTATATCAATTTTAAAATTCCTCCATTTATGAGTATTCATTACTTTCTCTAACAACTTTTCTTCTTCATTTTTTTCTTTTAGAAATCTATTCTAACACCATGGTGAAGTTTTAACTATTAATATAAACCCTTTAGGATCTTTTAACTAAAAATACTTGGATGCATGAATATAATAATTCAAAAAATACACAAAATTGACTAGAGTACAAATATNGTACAAATATCTTATTTTTATACTATAGAATAATTATCCACTTAGTCGTACACTTACGGATGGATTCCTACTTATGTTTCTATTACTTAGGCACATAAAGCTTCTACTCAATCTATTATTCCTTACTTGCATTTACCTGTAATAGATTCTACTTCTATATCAATGTTGTCTTATATATCTCTCATTAGAAATATTTCTTTGTATATAAACCTTATCAACTTGATGTCCAAGTGTTCTTATTCATCCAAAACACGTCCATTCATTTGGAGAATCATACCCATTGCATTTAATGCCATAAATAAATTATTTTAAATCTTTATGATTAGCACATAATTATTTCCCTTTTACATATGAACAAATGCACTTGATGAATTAACATACAACTTGCTGTTCTTCAACGGATAATGAATTTAGAAAGGTCATCACGTGACCTTTCTACAGCAATTTAGAGGGTACTTATACTCTAGTATTTTAAACTAAAAAGAGCAATGCATCACATTTAGATAAAATAAAATAGAAAGCTATAGTATTTGCACAAAGTGTCCCTAATTCATGGGTCAGGTTCATCTAACTTGATTCATAGGTCAAGTTCCTCAATATGAGCATTCATTTGCATCTCAACCTACTTGTTTTAGCTCTTGAGGCACACCTTAGAGCATTGTCCTCTATTTCTTAGCATCTCTATTGAAATAGAATAGAAAATATTTTTGTTTTCCCATATATCATTTATTATTATTATTCTAAAACATTCCTAGCATGTATTTTAAATCATATTTCTTATGCATAAAGTATTTAAACATTTAATCATAATACATATAAAAATATGATCAACAAATTTATTCCTATTCCAATTAGCCTTTTCCACCAAAGCACACACACAACTTGTTAACAAAACATGCACACAAACACACAAAAAGACTACTACAATCATTAATGCAAAAACTCAAGGAGAAGTGGTGCATTACATGACTTTCCTCTATTTTGTTGTACAGTTGATGAGTTGCAATATTTCGCATGTGATATCATGGCCTCCCACAAAATATCACATCTTGCCTCATTACCTATAAATAAGACGTAGGCACACTTGGTTTGCATAGTTAGTCTTAGTCCCTTACCCAAACTCTTGCCTTTTCTCCCTCTCAGAGTTAGAATTATTTCTGCGTGCCCATAGTAGGAGTTATAAAGTGAACGGATCTTTATTCGAGCATTGTGTACCTAAGCACACCTTGTATATGGCAATAAAGACAAACTTTGTGATAAACCTTACAACATTCAGAATAGATTAATTAATGTTAATTATTATTACTTAATAATTTTCTTAGTTAATTAATGATTCTCTCTCACCCTACAACTCTCCTAAGTAAGCACACATAGCACGATCACTTTGAGCATGCGTGTAACACTTGGTAACCTAGTAACGATTAGCGTTTGGTAATCTCAGTAGTGTTGCACTGGTTCAGGATGTCTACAGAAAGTGAGAATGGATATTGGTATTAAGATCAGTTAGAGCCTAGTTAATGAGTAGTTAAATTAAATTAGTTACTTAGTTATCTATCTCTCCTCTGTTATTAGCAACAGGGCATAAAAACACATAAAAAGTATAAAAATCATATGCCTCAAGTTTACTTAACCATACAATCGTCACATACAAGTAAGCTTGGGAAGACAATGATTGATCAACCCATTCTTGTTCCACAAAGGTACATAAGCACTTACTTGAAATTCGACTAGATCGTGCATGGACGCTCTTATTCATATGGTTGAGCGTAGGGATACCTCACTGCTCATCATTAGCGCCATTGTTGGGGACTTTGTTGTTTGTGCGCTAAGCAGAACATAGGAAATCTTTTACATTGTTGGAATGAACCCTTGGGGTTGGTTAAAGAAAAATAATAGATAATAATACATTGCACACTAAGTAGATAATCATGTTTCCTTCTTTGTACGAAAGTGTTTCATCGCCTAGGTTTGATACAAGGAACAATTGGAGGCATAGGACACATGATAATTTGCTAGTCCCCCAACAGTTTAGTGTGGTATATGTTCATCCTGATGAATATGTACCAAAATTTACCTTTATCCTCCACTAGGATAAACAACTGTGTTGGCGAGATTTAAAAGGTAACATAGTGTTACCTCTTGATCGCTTTGTCCCATGCATGATTCTTTGTGATCTCACATGAATTGGCATGCAGCACTTATAGGCAGAGTATGTTGTGCATGATCATGAATTGAGAGAGCATCGACCCACAAAGGCACAACATCAAAGGGACTTATAATAGGAGAGATGTCATGAATCCATGAAGGGAAAGTTGTCACATAAAGTCCCACATTTCCTAAGCCAAAATGAGGGTGGTGAACCTACCTCAGGCAGTCGCCCACACAATGATGTTCCTCCCGTTAACTTTGGTCAAGGGGTTGTGTATCAGAATCTTTACTCAACTATCCATAACCTAGATTTTGGTATCAACAGACACATGGGTCTAAAAAAGGAACATGAACACATGACAAAGATGGACATTTTGATCATAACCATGATCGAGGCCATGACCACCAAAGAGAAGGAAGTAGGCATCGACATGGTGAGGGTCCTCCTTCTTCTTCACCTTCATCATCTCCTTCACCCTCTCCTTCAGGATCTGGACGTAGTCACAAAGAAAAAGACCATGGGGATAAGGGTAAGGGAAATGAGAGTCATAGACAAAATAGTCAAGAAAGGGGGTGAGGACACTCTAGAGAAACACACTATGAAAGAAGGGAGAGTAGGGAACAACATAGGCATCATAGATGCCATAGACGAGATGATCACGATGAACCTCTACTCGTTACTCAAAGTATGCTAGACATAACTAAGGCTATTAGGATCCTAACAAGGCACCAAAAAGATAATAGAATCAAAAGATTAGACATGAATAACATCCCACGATTTAAAGGGGGCTACAACGCTGATCCTTAAAATCATCTACAAGCATTTCATGATGCATGTGCTTTACAAAACATAGAAAGCAAATCGCAAAAACTTAAGTTGTTCCCACGGATGCTAATCAAAGAAGCAAAGAGTTGGTACTAGTCCTTAGAATTGAAATCCATTCCTAGGTGGAGTACCATGTTAGAATTGTTCAATGATAAGTACCAAACATACTCTTGAGTGTCCAACTTGTGAAAGAAAATCCAAGGATGGAAACAAGGAGGCCATAAACCCTTGGATGTTGCCATGGGATGCTATTATGCATTATTACATCTTTGTCCTGGCCATGGTTATTCATAGAGGGATCAGCTATGCCATCTCGTAGATGGGCTTAGGCATGAAACACAAAGAACCCTTGGGATGTATGCCCAAGGAAGGCTATCCGAGCTTAAGACCCATTAAGTTCAAAGATTATTGGAGCAAGTTGCTAAAGAAGAAGGTGAGCTAAGGCAAAGAGAGAGTGTGGAGGAATATAATAGAGATCCTTCTCTCTGAAATATGGGAGTAAGATTCTATGAGGATGAAGAAGAGTCACCAGTCGAAGAGATGGTGAATAGGAAAACCTTGCCTATCCAAAAATTAGCATCGAAAGTATCAAAAAATGTAGACCAAATGTGGGACTCCCTTGATAATAGATTTCAAACCATTCTTAAAATAGTAGAGGAGTTTAGAGAGCAAGGTAGTGATCGCGAAAAGAGAAAAAAGAGAGAAGCAGAATATGCATGTAACAAGGGTAACGACAAAGTTGCTATCATCGAAGAGGTTGTGGATTCAAATACAGACAATGATAGTGGATGCAAGATATGCCAATATGATCATCCTAAGGGATGTTGCCCTATAATATCACATCTATAGAAGTCTGGAGTGTATGCACTCAACCCACAATTAAACAAAAGGCAAACACCCCAAAGGTTACGTTATCCTCAAGGTAACTCAAGACAGTTAACGTATTATCCAAGAGGAACTCCGCCACAACTGATCAAGTAGTATCAACAATGGTAGTACCCACAATCATGGGGAATGCCACCACCAAGGCAATAGTATCCTTACTGGCAACCTAACCCATATGAATATTACGTGCAGCAACCAGTCTTTCCATGTGACTCTATTGGTCATGTTACTCTTGAACCTTACTACAAAGCTCATGAGTATTATAGGACTCCTTCTCCTAGGGGTGATGTTCCACAAACATACCATCCTTCTCATCCAGCTACACCTCTTCCACCCTTAACTCCATTACCACCTACTCTAGCTATGCAGGGTGAAATCCCTACCCAATCGCAATAACGTAATGCCACAAGGGCTGTTAACCCTCAACCTACTATTGATTCTAACAATCACATGAAGAAAAGACCTTTCTTTAGAACCAATAGTCCAACTAAGCCCTTACAACCACAAGCGGTTGATTCTTCAACCGCCTCACTATCACTTGAGGTTTCGAAGCTCCCTTCAACCCAAAAACCACACTGAACGCATATGGTCATGTTAATTCATGCTATCACCGATTGGATAAAAGCTTGTCATATCCTAGGAAATTCTCTGATACTGGGAGTCCTATGATATATCTAAAAATTGCTAGAAATGAGTCGTGCAAAGCTCTTTTGGATTCAAGTTTTGGTGTTAACCTGATTTCTCAAGAAATGTACAAAGCTTGGAACCTACCTTCATGAAAAAAGAGTAACATTTATTTAGAGATGGCCAACTAGTCCATCACTGTCCCATTGGGACTAGTGGAGGACATTGTCACCACTGTTTGTGGGTGGTTGTATCGAGCTGACTTCCTAGTGATTCAAGTAAACAACGGTAAGGGGGATTTCCCAATCATAATGGAAAGAGCATGGCTAAGCACAGTTGACACATCCCTAGGAATCTGCAATCTTTCCCTAGAAATATCAAAGGAAAATAAATTTGGAAAGATCAAGAAGAAGAAAGTTCCATGCATTGCATACAGTGACTCAGGGTGTAATTGCATGCAGAAGTCATGGTTTGTGCAACGTTTAACATTGTGTGCATGCAATCAGTGTGCAGAAGTCATTGATATACAAAGATGTTTGTATGGAGTAGACACAAGACAGGAAGGCATGTAGTGGCTGACAGTTAATCAAGAGAGTAGTTCAATGATATGCATGGAACCAACTGAGGGTTTGACTTGCACTTACATCGATAGCATAGACATATTAGAGCAAGTTCATCATCAACTTCCAAGTCTTGACCTTGAAAATATAAACTGGGAAAGGTTGGAAATCCTTGATAACTTTAAGCAAGAGCCTCTTGAGTTAAAATCATTGCCCACCAGTATGGAATACACGTTTCTTAAAAATGGAAAATTGATAATTATTAACACTAAGCTGGCTCTGCAACAAAAATAGAGACTGCTAAAGGTAATAAACAAATGGTTAAAAGCCTTTGCTTGGTCATATCCTGAATTAAATGAAATAGATCCTAGGATATGCCAACATAGAATTTATACTAACCTCTCCATGAAGCCTCGAAGACAACCGCAGAGACGATTGAACCCAAAGCTGAAGCAAGTAGTTAAGGAAGAAATTGAACAACTTGTAAAAGTTGGGTTCATCTACCCCATTGTTGATAGTGAATGGGTTAGCCCCTTAGTTATAGTCCCCAAAAAGGGAGGCAAATGGAGGGTGTGCATAGATTTTAGGTTACTAAACATGGCAACATTCAAGGACCACTTTCCATTGCCATTCGTTTACAAAGTCTTAGATACCATCACAAGGCATCGCTACTATAGTTTTCTCAATGGGTACAGTGGGTACAACCAAATACAAATAGTCCTAGAAGACCAAGCCAAGACTATGTTTACTAGTCCTTGGGGAACATTTTCATTCAAACAGATGTCGTTTGGCTTGTGTAATTCCCCTGCAATGATTCAACGATTAGTTCTAAGCATATTCTAGTAGTAGATAGGAAATGGTGTGGAAGTCTTCATGGATGACTTCTCCACCTATGGAGAAAACTTTGATCAAGCCTTGGATCGGTTGGAGCAAGTATTAAAATGATGTGTAGAAGCCAATTTAAGGCTCAACTAGTAGAAAAGCCATTTGATGGTCCAAGAAGGCATCATAGTAGGGCATAACATTTTACAAACATGGATAGAGGTAGACCTCAAAAAGATCAAAGTTATCCAAGGAATTACCTGTCAACCAGAAACTGTAAAAGATATCTAGTCATTCCTTGGACACATTGGCTACTACAGAAGGTTTATTAAGAACTTTTCAAAGGTTGCAAAACCATTGGTTGAATTAACGAAAAAAGGACGTACCTTTTGAATGGACCAGGGAATGCAAACTAGCTTTCCAAGCTTTAAAATAGAAGCTCCTAAAAACACCCATTCTATAGGCTCCTGACTGGTCCAGGCCATTCCACATAATGACTGATGCATCCAACTATACTTTAGGAGCCATAATTACACAGTTAGATGATCAAAAACATCCTTATTACATCCATTGTGCAAGTTGAAGTATCATTGGTACATAACTTAACTAGACTACAACGGAGAAAGAATTAGTGGTTGTAGTGTTTGCACTAGAATAATTCAGGCACTATGTCTTAGGCTATAAGGTATTCATACACACATATCATAGTGTAATAAGGTTCCTAATGAATAAGCCAATGGTAAGCCCTCACATCATACGATGGCTTAGAATCTTACAAGAGTTCAATCTTATGATGATTGTTCGTAAAGGCACCAAGAACGTAGTTGCTAATCATTTATCTCAATTGTGATGGGACAACAAAGAGGATGAGTATCCAAATTCTAATTATTTCCCGAATGAGCTCCTCTTTGTAGGTGTAGTGAATAATCAATTAACCATAGAGACAAACTGGTATAGTAGCATTCTCACCTATCTCCTTACACAACAAACACCACAAGGGATTGACGCCAAAAAGAAACAATAGTTTCTTCACCGAGCCAAGTATTTTATGGAAATCAATGGACAACTTTACAAAGTATGTCTTGATGGCTTGGTTTGATGGTGTGCTCCTGATGTAGATCAACTATGAGTTCTCTAAGATGCTCATGAGGGTCCTTGTGGGGGTCATTTTTCCAGGAGACGAACGTCCATTAAGATCTTGCTTGCAGGATATTATTAGCCTACATTGTTTTGGGATGTCCATTGTTTTGTCCAATCTTGTGAGTGTTGTCAATGTGATGGGGGGATGACTACTAGAATGGAGGGTCCGCAACAATGGATTCAACCTTTAGAACCCTTCGACATTTAGGGAATTGATTTTATGGGGCCAATTACACCAATGTCCAATGGAAAAGCTTATATTATTATTGTCATTGATTACCTTACAAAATGGGCAGAATCAGCTGCTGTTAAGGATTTTACATCATCCATAGCTACACGATTTTTTCAACAACAAATTGTAAATAGGTTTGGTATGCCTTGTGCACTTATTTCAGACAATGGTACACACTTCACAGGTGTGACTTTTTAAAAATTAATACAACACTTAAGGGTTGAGCACAAACTAGCTACACCATATCACCCCTAAGTGAATGATCAAGCTGTAGTTACCAATTGGGAGATTATGAAGATATTGACAAGAACCATTAGCAAGTTTAGGTGAGACTGGAGCACTAAACTGAATGATGCTCTTTGGGCATACCACTCCACATGAAAACTCCCTATAGGCTACTCTCTCTATGAGTTAGTATACGGTAAATTACCAATGCTTCTCATTCAAATTAAGCTCCATACACTATCCATGGCATGTGACCTCAACCTTGACCTCGATCTAGCACAAAAACAATGGTTGATGATCCTTAACCTGCTAGATGAGAACCAATTGGCCACCTTGTCATCTAACGAATTGCATAAGGCCTTCAATAAACAATGTCATGACCTAAGGATTAGGAAAGTTAAATATCAACTGGGAGATAAGGTTCTCTATTGGAATCCCACACATGTGCCACAACGTACCAAATTTTAAACGCTGTGGAAAGGACCTTATGTCATTCATGCAAATTTTTCTTCAAGGGCCATGATGATATACAAACCTGAGAGCCCGGATAAGAAACTATTGGTTAACATCCAACAAACTGAACCTTTTCATGAGCTTAGGTTAGCCAGTACTCATATTACCTCTATTGGTGGACAACCTTGCTCGCTATTTCAGATCTCCCTCTTCCAACTCAGTCATGGGGGAGATGGCCGCCAATGCTAATCATTCTAAGCCCTCAGCTCTTTATATTTTTTGTTTTATACATTTTTTTTCAAATTCACTTATTTTTATCTTACACCATCATTACCATTTTTACTATATCTTTGTTTAGTTGATTTACTTTTATTCATCTTACAATAAGTGCTCATGATGTTGGATTGTATTATAATAGTGTTGATTACTCATGTTTGGTTTTTACCTTTGATTCTCAATGTTGATATTAAGATATGATGCTTTTGATAAAATAGGCAATGAGTCCACATCATCCATTCACCCGTTCCACTCTATGGTCTCCCTTGGTTTTGGAATTGTATTGTCCCTTTTTCTAATTAAACTTATTAATGAATTGGTGGCTTGGTATTCTTCAAACTGAGGAAGGACTCAATGGATACAAAGGGTGCGACTTTAAGGGAATTCGATGCATGTGTGTTGGCTATTCTTTTGGGTTCTTGGATGCTTTTTCTTGGATTTTCCACCATTCTTCCATCGATCAAATATTAGGAAGTTGAGTGAATAAAAATAAGTCTTTGCATGGTGTGGTTCTCATGCAAAGAAAAAAAAGTGGGATTCAAAGCATACCCCTTAGACATAATAAAGTAATATGGGCTACAAGCATTGGTTATGGCACTGGAACAACATGGTACCCATACCTGAAGGTTCCCTCTAACTAAGGCCCTTTCTTGCTTTCTACTTCTCCATCTTTCTCTCCTTGGAATGGTGGTGACTCTTTGGGGAAGCATTCTTGTTCCTTCAAGGGAATGGATTGGCCAAGTGTATTGATGAGAGGTCACTGAATGTGATTGGTTTGAGTCTGAATTTGGAATGAGTTCTACTTAGTCACATTAACCATGACATACACAAGGGACTTTACAAAACCTTGCTCTTGGGATTCCATTCCATTTTCTACTCTTCATCTTTCTTCCCATTTTCCACCTCATTGCCAGTTTTATGATTAGTCCATATCTTGGTTGATGCATTATTTTTCCTTGGTAAATTCTTGTGGGTAATTTTTTAACTCTTGCTTCCAAATGACATTCCTAGAGCCTATGGACTCTTTGGTTTGTGGGTTTGTTAGGGCATAAAAGGCATGAGCCTACTTTGAGGAGGACCCATTGACATTCCTTTTTGATGCAATTGTTAAGTTCTTTCCTTAAACACGCTATGCAATCAACCATTTCTTGTTTCATCCCCATCTTTGACATCCATTTTATTGGCATTGCCATTATTTTTCCCATCTTTCTTGTTCATTATATTTTTCCATCTTATTGCTACTAGAGGTTCGCTCTTAGTTGTGGGGGGCCCTGACACAAATTTTTTAATTTCTCCATTCTACTACTTTCCTAACCCTACACCTTGGGTAGTTATCAATAATAAGCCTCTAACCTAGTTTCTTCCATAACCACAACCCAGCCAATGCACTTTATATTGAGGTAAGGTATCAATTGCAGTGTGGCTTACTTATCCTTGCTCATTCATGAATGTGTTGTGTGTGCAAATGGCGATTATATGAACTATGGACTAGAATAGGAAGAAGCACTTAGGATGGACTAGAGCTGGAATGTTTATGCTGGGAACAAGTCTGGTCACATGGTTATGGATAAACAATGGAGGGCACAATCTCGGCATTGGCAGCAACACACCTCATTTTCTTTTCTCCCTCTTTCTCTTCAAGCTATCAAGTGAAGGTCTAGATGTCATCCATGTACAGTGTTTACCACAAAGGGCCTGAACATCAATGTTGTAATATGTTTATTGATCCCTTCACTGAGCACTTTGAGTCTGTTATTCCCTGTAACTATTAGTTTTCATTTAGTCAATAATCCCATATGTTCCCAATATTTTCTAAGGAACTCGAGGATGAGTTTTTATTTAGTCATGGCGGTATGATGAGCCGTGATATCATGTACGTAATATCATGGCCTCCCACATGATATTGCATCCTGCCTCATTGCTTATAAATAAGAGGTGAGCACACTTGGTTTGCATAGTTAGTCTTACTCCCTTAACCAAACTCTTGCCTTTTCTCTCTCTCAAAGTTAGAATTATTTTTGCATGCCCACAGTAAGAGTCATAAAGTGAATGGATCTTTATTCGAGCATTGTGTACCTGAGCACACCTTGTATACAGTACTAAAGATGAATTTTGTGATAAACCTTGCAGGATTCAGAATAGATTAATTAATGCTTTCTTTAGTTAATTAATGATTCTCTCTCACCCTACAACTCTCCTAAGTAAGCACACACAGTACGATCACTTCTAGCATGCGTGTAACACTTGGTAACCCAGTAACATTTAGCGTCTGGTAATCCCAGTAGTGTTGCATTGGTTTAGGATGTGTATGGAAAATGAGAATGGATATCGGTGTTAGGATTAATTAGAGCCTTGTTAATGAGTAGTCAAATTAAATTAGTTACTTAGTTATCTCTCTCTCCTCCCTTATTAGCAGCAGGGCATAAAAACACATAAAAAGTATAAAAATCATATGCCTCAAGTTTACTTAACCATAAAATCATCACATACAAGTAAGCTTGGGAAGACAACGATTGATCAACCCATTCTTGTTCCACAAAGATGCATAAGCACTTAGTCCTTAGAATTTGACTAGATCGTGTGTGGATGCTCGTATTCGTATGGTTGAGCGTAGGGATATGTCACCGCTCATCAACAACAGTATTACGTATTACTATGCATGAAAAATCTTCATTCCCTGGGTTTGTTCCTCTAAAATTTATTGCATCTCTTCTATATGCACACATGCAAGCATAGATGGTGAATTATAGAATTTTGTTCTATGGTGCCTCCAATTATCAAGGGCACATCCTAGTTATTCTTGATTCAATAGATTGAATTTCTATAAGCCTTTCTTAAATAGATAAGAACAAAACAGTTTGGGGGGAATGAATTTCACAATTTTAGTTTTTTTTATTTCCAAGAATTAGTGCAAAACTTTACCTTACTAGTTTTAAAACTAACATTTCCAGAGATGTGGGTTAACTGATAAGTTGGATGAGCACAGATTAATAGTGGAAAGTGCTATAAGGCTATTACTTCTATGCTTGCTAATATAAGTGTCACTGATTTGAGTAATCACTTATGCTTTGTGGCTAATTTCTTGTATTGCTATTTACATGTGTGAAATTGCACCTCATTAAGCAACATCATATATTAATTAGTTTTACTTTTATCTTCATGTACATGGCTTTCAATTACTAACAAAAAGAAACAATTCAAAGGATTACATAAAATTTTATCATGCATGGTTAAAGCTTAACTATTTTGATCCATTCCATTCTTCTTGTGTCAGGGACTTGAGCTTTAATAACTTGACAGGTGGCATCCCAAATTCATTCCAGAACTTAAGCAAGTTACAATTTTTGTACGTTAATCATGCAAAATCTTTATGAATTCCTATTAAGAAATTGTGTTGCCTATTAAATTAAATTGTGCACCAGTTATTTAGAATTTAAGCAGAGCTAAAGCTTCATTGGGAACAATATTTAATAATGGTCTTATATTTGCAAGTTCCTTGGAAATAATAACTTGTTAGGGCATCTTCCTTCAAATATCTCTTCATCTCTTTATGTAATGTAAGGGAACTTTTTTTTTCTTGATTGTATTGTAACGTTCAATTTTATCATCTCATGTGCTCAACTTTCTTCTATTTTGGTTTATAATGAAAAGGAGAACAAGTTTTTACTACCCTTTATAATTAGTGTGATATTTTACTCATCTTTAAGATTGAGCTCAACTCATTAGATCATTGAAAATTAATAAAATTTATGTTTTCTAGTCACATTATTATTTGTACAGTTTACACCACATCCATTGCCAGGGCTTATGGATTTATTTATGCAATTTTTCTAAATAAATACTCTGCCCTTCCTCTTTAGCAATATCTAAATGTTTGGGTCAGAAAGAAAACACAAAAGAAATAGAGATATGTTGTACCCAATTTTTTGGTTCATTTTCAATTGAAAGTAAGTGTGATTTCAACATTGTTCTATGAGGATTGGAGCACCAAATCCCCCAAATACATCATCACAATGTATGTTCCTAGCTCTTGTGGGCCATCAAGGATCATCGGGGTTCATAATCCAACTTATGGACTCAATTTTCTATGATCCTTGAAATAATCTACAACCAAAAGTTTTTTGAAGTGTTGGAACTAGAGCTTTGGTGTCAAAATTTTTGGTGTTGGAATTGTAGCTTTGATGTAAAATTTTTTTTAAGGTTGGGGTTGATGCACTTCAAAATTTTTCTAAAGTGTTGGGGTTGATGCGACTCAAAACTTTTTAAGTGTTAGACCTATTGCAACTCAAAAGTTTTTTGTGTGATTAATGCTAGATGTTAAAGAACCACTATTGTTGAATGTCAAAAGTTAGAATCAATGTCAAAAGCAAGATTGATGCTAAATGTTAACACTGAAAGACTAGACTTGCTATTTTTGAACTCGGCGACAAGTTACACTTGACTCTAAATTCAGTTTTAACAACCCTAAGTTGAATTTGGAAACTCTAGGTCTATAAAGTTTAATGTTGGATCTTTGGAGATTTTTGGGGATCTTTTGAAATTTGAGAGCACTTGCTAGATTTCAAGAGATCAAGAGCACAAGCATGAGCGCTTGCTACCATTGCAACACCCATGTACTCCTTAGCGGCCTTCAACATGTTTTGTGCCTACAATGTCATTTCCACAAATAGAGTTTTCAAGCTTCCATGTCACTTTCTAAAGTTTGAATTTTTTTAGCTCCTACATTAGTAATGGGAACCTTGATCAAAACAACCTTGTTTTGGCTTGGAATTGATTTCAAATTATGCCTGTAGTTTCTCCATCCATCACCTCACCATCTAGAGATGCAATTCCACCTTTTGAATCTATATTTTGCTCAATATCTGAGCTTCTTTTATTAGTTCTATCACATTTATGTTTTTTTTCTCTCCCATCATATATAGTTTGGCCCTCCATAGGAGGCAAACACTTCAACTCATCAATACAACATTTTATTTTTGGGAAAGGATTTGTGATTTTTTCCCTATATTGATGCATTTAACTTTTATTATTTTATGTTCTTTTTCTTGTATTCTATACTTAGATTTTTTTTCTATCTCTTATATCACATTTTATACTTAGTCAAATTTTTTGCATTTTACATTTAGCCATTTTTCAACATAAAAAAATTCATTGTTTGGAGAAGAAACAGAAACCTTTTCTCTTACATCAAAACTACAATGTTTTTAATATTTTATGTTCTTTACTTGTACTTTACACTTCATTTTTATTTACGTTCATAGCTTATTCTACACGGTTTATTTTCTAATAATCCATGTTTAGTCATTTTCCAGTGAATTTACACTTAGTCATTTTTAGCATTAAAAACTTTACTTCTTCATTGTTCCCCACCTTTCTTGATTTGTGAACAATAGCCTAAGTTTGTATTTGATTGGAGGGGTCATGCCCCTTCGTTTCATAATCATTGATTTACTGAGGGTTACATCAATCCGAAGACCATTTATGACCATGTGCTAAGTATCTTGATATTGAGTTTGTGGAGGTGTCCTTGTAGAAATCACAAGAACATTTCTGCAAGAACAAGATACTGTATATTGTTCGTAGTTCATACCAAAGAAGAAAATGACAAACAAAATTCTTAATTGTATCGCAATTTAATATTCAGGCACTATCAATCATTACTAAAAACTATAGAGTAGAATCAAAATGGAGCAAGAAGGTAACCTTGGAGATTTTTCTTTCTTGGAATTTGTTGGCTGCACTCTGTTAAATTTATTGTGTCACACTTTCTATTAAGGTTACAAAGTGAATATTTTCTGTTGCATTACAATTTACATGTTAGATCCATGAAATTAACACGATATCGAAAGGCTTTGCGCTCTAAATCACAATCACCATTGCTAGGTAAGATTTGGAGCATTTGCAAATAAGGAAAATAGTCTTATAGTTCTTAGAATCAAAAATAGAATGGCAAGTATTGATCACTTAAGTTACAGAGTTTCTCACTTATTCGATCTATTAGGTGCTTAAATTTCTTCATTCAAGTAGTGCGGTGAATGTCATTGGTTAAGGTTTGTGACATCCTATAAGCTACACCTGTTTAATATAAAAATAATTTAAATTTTAAAATTTCCAGTAGATTAAACAACCATTTTAACATATCAATGTTATTGTTGATGCTATTAGTGGATACACCATGACACACAACATTAGATAAAATCCAGCTTTCAATTTTTGAATATTTTATAAATTTTTACAACTAAATTCCTGAATGAGAAAGTTTTCTAGAACGTTATGAAAGTGAGGCTATTTTGAAACTAAATAAATAGTCTATGACCAAAAATAAATGTGCATCTTCAGTTTTTAGTCGAATAATGTGTTAAAACAAGATTCTTTGATAGTGAGTATTCGTAACAGATGGATAAAAGTGAAAAGAGCACACTTAATTTGTTCTGTAAAAATCGAGGAATAAAAATATTTTTGTATTTCTTGAATAGGTAAAAAAATATTTTATTATTAAGAAAATTTATATTTGGAATGTCAATAGGAATTCTCAGACTCTTAGACATCAACTAAGAACATGATTAAGGATTTATTACATGTGCAGCTAATTTATAAAAGAAATAATGGTAAAAATGTTGAACGAAACAGAAAAAACACTTTATGATACAAAACCATTACTACCTCAGCCCTACCACTTTCAATGTTACCCATCTCAAAATCCTCAGTAGTCAAACTAAATTCATTACATATGAAATATAAATGATGTTCCTTGTTAAAAGTCATCCAAAATTCTGATCTAGTGTTTCACCTTGCATTAAATTAGGCTAAAATATAAATGATATTTTTCTTTATTATTTTCAAAAGCTTAAGATTGGTTCTCTTGGAAAAGGGTTGTTTTTATTTTATAATCTTGATGTCTACTTGTTTATGATATTTAAAGATGTCACTGTCTCGTCATATTTTATTGTGTTCACAATTGATGATAGTTGACTATGAACACATTTTCCTATCCTGTTTTGCCAATACCTTCATCTGCATGGGATACATGCCAGCAATACATGCTATTCTTATCATTTGAATTTCAAATTTTAACATTGATGGGCTTCGTTAATTCCTTGTTTGCTTTAAACCTTGGCTATCTAAAATATGAAATTGCACTTGTTAGAGCATGTTTAACTCTATAAATTTGGTAATATTCTTAGATCATCCAATTGTGTTGACATTTTAACATCTGGAGTAATTATGACTCTCTTAAAGTATAATTTGGATTAAAAAAGAATTATATTATTATAACTTGAATTATTATAGAAATACTACAATGAAATTTTTATTTACTTTTGCAAGTGTAAGCAGGATGAAATG
The DNA here is from genome assembly GCA_015680685.1 of Gnetum montanum. Taxonomy (NCBI): domain Eukaryota; kingdom Viridiplantae; phylum Streptophyta; class Gnetopsida; order Gnetales; family Gnetaceae; genus Gnetum; species Gnetum montanum. The sequence goes on along the minus strand of MNCI01036264.1, from coordinate 150,713 downwards.
CTTTAGAATTAGAAATTTAATTCATATGTTGGCTCAAAGTATGCTCTTTCAATTTGTTTGACATTCCAGAGATTTCTCATACAATGAATTTTCAGGGTCTCTTCCAACATGGCTAAATAACGAAGGTTTGCAAGTGTAAGCAGAATAAAATGCTTGAGAATCAGAAATTTAATTCATATGTTGGCTCAAAGTATGCTCCAATGTTTGTAGAATAATAAAGAACTTTTGTATTTTTTACTATTCATTGCATGACATAAATGTTTACATGTGAATTGTACTTTTCCTATACCTTATTTTTTGCCATTCCAATTTTTGTGAAGCAAAACATGGCTTGGATGTTTTTGTTACTTTTTAAAGATAGTTTATCGAAAGTTTACAATTCTAGATGAGCATGCAAATAAACAGAGCATTAAGAGGTATAACATGGACACACCACTAGGATTGCAAAATGGCATGGAAAACATCCACATAGCACAAAAACATTATAAAACTAGTAACAAAGGTTGTTCAAGGCATTGAAATGTTTTTAGGATCCACTACGATCAACCTCTAAAAATTCACTATAATTTTTTGCTTTCCTTTTAGGATTAAGGAGAGACCTACACTAATAACTAACAAGTGCTTAACTGATCATAACAGTAGGTTGATGCTAGCACTTACGTGACATAATTCTAGAGGATACTTAGCAAAACATTATGGCTATTTTAACGATCAAAAGGATTATGTGACTTGCTAGGTTTTGAGTTTGTTTAATAAGTGATACCCATGGATGTGCTTTGATGTAAATCCTAAACTAGGGTACACTATTACAAATTATATTTGCTTCATGGAAAATGTTTGGGTTTTGTGCAAATCAAGCGGATGATTGGACAATGGTGCTTATTTCCATGTCCAAGGCAAGATGCATGAAAACTAAATAATGCAACTCATCCATTTAAGGTATAGAGATAAATATATTATTAAGAATTATTTAATATGCTCCTAATAATGCTACATGATTCAAACAATGCACAACAAACTAATGCATAAGATTACCTAATTATTAAGTCAGGTGAAATTTCTTAACTTAGAACTCAAAGAGATTCTAATCATAATTCATGTGGGATTATTTTATGGAAAGCAAATAGACAGCCATTATCAACATATGATCTTTACTTTGGGGGATTTTTGAAGTGCATAAAGGAAAACATAAATTCTTGGATGTATATGGGATCAGTGTAATGACTTGAAAATGAATGAATAATAAGATTCTGGTAAAGAATAAAAATCTAAACCTTAGTAGAACTTATAATACATATATTTAGTATTACAAGAATTTGCTTCGATAGAACTCTATATATTTAATAATGTAATTCTCAACAATTTATGATACGTAATAACTATACTTCAAAGTAGTTTTCAACTATTCTTTTGAATAGGTAAGAAGATAATTTTAGTAATAAAATGATATTTTAGGTACAACATTATGTTGTGGCATAGTGGTTAAGGCATTTGAAAGGTATACAAGAAATAACAGCTCAACCAGTTCAAATCTTTCTATTAACAATTTTCACCAAGGAAAATATAAACAATTAAGAGTTGTCATTGACACTTATTTCAACTAAAATTACAATATTTATTAGAATTTGGAGTTCCTAAACAAACGAAAAGTGGCTGATCGCTGGGGGGAAAACAATGATTGCTGGGTGTTATGTCAATGAAGTGCAATGGCTTTCCACAACACAATTTGTCATAGCTGAATAGTAACATGACTCATATCAAGAAATTGGTAATGAATAACGGCTTTCTCCTCTCTTGTAAGGGAAATTTGTCTTCTTAATAACAATGATAAGGTACTCACAATGTAGCCTTCAACCAAGGGCAAAGAAACATATTTTCTTAAACCAACATAAAAAAAATGCAGAAAATTAATTTCTCATTTTCAATGTTACATTACCATGGAAGCACATATAGCCTGACCTCTATCTTGCATCGCCATACTTTATTGACATGCACAAACATCTACAAAAAAACCCTAAAGAGTGCATCAAAACAAGAAATATTATTATCTAATTGGGGAAATAAATTCTATTTTTTAGCACAGAATAGATCTAGAAGCATTTATAAACATAAGTATGAAACGTTGAGAACAAGAACCACACCACCATAAAAATATATGAGTGATCAAAGAGACCAAAAAATCATTACTATTAAAGGTATTTTTTTTGGAGAAACGTTGAGATTATATTAACCAAATGGTATTATGTACATCAGAGAGGAATCTCCAAAAAACACGGGGTGAGGAATCTCCCCTCACCCCAAAAACCTTCGATTTTTTTAATAGGGGGAGACCCCCTTTCTGCAACCCCACCACAAAATTAGGTGGCAAAATCCACCCCCTGGGACCTCCAACTCGTACTTAGCAAACTGAGACTTAGGAAAACCATCAGAAAACCAATAGGACACAAAGAAAAACACAAAAAAAAAAGAAAAAAGAAAAAAGAAAATGCCTCAGCGACCCCCACCCCAAAATACACTTTACAAATAAAATGGCAACCTAGTGCATTAGTATGGTTTCTGACCATGGACCACATCCAACAGTACTCTATGGCAATCCATATCGATGAAAGCCCCACTTGCTGGAATTCCTTGAATTGAGCCTCCTTATGCAGCTGCTTCACAGCAATACCCTCCCCATCTAGATGAAAGCCAGATGTGCTACCTCAACGCACCTTCGAGTGCATTGTGCCCAATGTCAAGGATGACAAAAGGATAACACCCCTCTAGAAGCTACAAACAGCTATTGTTTTTATGTGCCTGATTGATCTACTCTTGAATCCATGCCTCCTCCTCCTCCCTCCACTCTTGCTCCTCCTACTCCTTTATCTCCTGGTGATAGGCCTCATCCTACAACTCATCTTGTATCCTTTGTCTAAGCTCGTCTTCTAGAGCATGCAGGGCCACCACCTCTGCCAAAATCTGGTGAAAGAAAATAAATTTTGATTTCTAAAAAAATGGAGAATTAATTTAAAGTACTATTAAAAGAAACACAAATAATGCATAATAGACATGCATGCTCAAACAACCTTGACTGTTAATGATGGATTAACTTGGTACACGTTTCAAGCCATTTTCTAACCTCTCATGCACCTATCTTGAATCATTGAAGCCAATGTTTAGAATCAAACCTGAGTCTTTGAAATATCACACAAATTGTACCAAATACAAGAACATACAATGCTTGGTAAACTTTGCAATTTGCAGATGCATCCAGTTAATACTTTAATTTATATTGAAATCCTTTTTAAGTTGAAGCTCTAGAAATTGAATTCACATCCTACTCTTCTATTAGTATGTCATTTGATTGCAATTATTTTGTCAATTCATTCAAAGAATCTTACTATGCATTATATATGAACTTGATATGCAGGAACATCGTAGGAAATTACTTTTAGATTAGTGAACCAGACAATAGGTATAATGCTTATTATATTTAGATATTTATTTGCACTAAATGCACATTATATTGTTAGTATTGTATAACTTCATGGACAATCATCATACCTAGAATTTATATGAATAAGGAGGATAAATCTATTATCAATGAAATATGGATTGAGAATATTAATTGTAATAATGATTTCTCTCTTTTTGTAACAGGAACACTTGTAAAAGTCTAGGTTGTCTTCAAAAGACCTTCCCATGTAATTGAGGTGCACCACAATGTAAGTTAGAATTTAGAAAAATAGTTTCACTTTTCTACATCATAATTCATTAATTTCTTTTCATAAGAGATCAGATTTGAAACTCCATGATTACCTAAACTAGGATGACCCATTAGTGTAGATGAGCAACTTGACAATAGTTTCTATGGCATCCTGTGTACCTAACATCAAATGAGCAATTTTACTATGCCTCGAGGTGGCACATATCTCAACACTATGTGCTGACATTGAACCTGGGTGGAATGTTATCTAGTAATAAATTTTGGCCTTTTTGATATTTGGAATGAAAAAATCACTAAATTTAAAACTACCTTAGGATTTGAAAATATATGGACTATAATCTAACAGAGGGTATTACCCTAGTGGTAAGAATCTTGACATGGTAAATCCAGGACATAAGCTGAATTTCATTGGCCAATGGTGAGTTATGGACAAATTTTTAAAAAAGTAATTGTGAAACTAGTATGGTCCAACAGAACCAAGAGGGTCTTAGTAGATGTAATTAAATACATTCAGTTTTAGTATAAACCAAGGTTAAGAATTTGTAGCCACAAAATGAAAAGACACCATGTGGCAACTAACTAAGAACGTTAATTTGTCAAACATATGCATGGATACATATAAACCACTTACTAATTCCTATATGAAGAAAATGACTCCAACTAAGGACTTGGAAATGAAATTATTAACTCATGGACACATACTAGTGGGAAAGGAAAATAAGAACTTAGATGATCCAAATTCAACTACCATCAAGATCACATGGGATAATCATAACCAAGTTAAAACCCTAAGGATGATAAGAGAACCCCTCAAAGTGTATGATCTAGGGAGCATTTTTTGAACACTTGTCCAAGAATTTAGTTATGGGGGAGATGCCCTATCATGACTTGGGAATTAATAAGTGCCTTTTCATTTTCTTTCACATTTTTCTCATTAATGAAATCTTTCTCATTTCTTCAATTTTTCACATTTTAAAATATTTTTCATTCTTTATACTTTTTCATAATTTTTTACCATCTTTTCCATTTCTTTTATACTTTGTTTTTAAATCCTTTGTAAATAATTTTTGATCATTAATAAAGAACATTAAAATAAAGGCAAGATGTAGCCCAATAAACTGAAAATTTCTCTATGAAATTAAGTCATAAGAGATTGATTATTTGCATAGTGAGCCCACATTAACCATCCATCCATTCCATTAATAAGAGGTTCTTACCATGGCCATAATGATATTATTTCCATTATCAAACTAAGAATAAACTTGTGATCATTATGCTTGGATAGAAGTGTGAAGAAGCAAGTGGAATGAAAAATGTGCGACATCAAGGGGACTTATGAATTCTTTTTGTATTATTATTGTAAGTTCTATCATGTTACTAAGGTTGTATTATATCCTTGTAGATTTAAAAAAAATGAAAGTAAGAGTAAAATAAGTGCTACCTTTAAAAAGTTGACACAGTTAACAAATAAAAGATCACAAAATAAATTTTTAGGGATCCCACTGGAAAGATATGTTACCCATGCCTGAAGGTAGGCTGCTTCTTAGAAATGTAAAAATAAAAGCAAAGTGCCATGAATAAAATCCTTCCTTAGACAATACACTAAGTGACAATACTCCTTGTAACATTGATCATTTTATGATTATGATTCCAAGAGATGAAATGATGTGATGTCACTGGAATGTAATTATTTTTACCATATATTTCTCTAGGCGTTAGGTGTCATCATGCAAGTAGGATAGGTGTTGGATTAAGGATTTGTAAATTGTCACGTTGTGAGGGATAAGAGGTGATGCATAGGTGTAGCAGGCTCCATCGCTGTTGTTGTTGTAACTGATGTTATGGAAGGCCACCCACATGCCACTACATCGTCTGCCTCATATGCCTATTACCATTGGTGTTTTGCCATTCGAAAATAACTGTAATGATCTACCATCTTTGGAACTTGGCTATCTTGTGAATTTCTGTTTGTGCTGGAAATGGTAGCTGTAGTAATCTGTGTGCTATACCGTGGCCCTGGCGTTGGTGGGGAGTCCAGACGCTGGGCAGCATCTTCTGTGTTTACCTTCAGATGCTCGATAATATAAGATCCACTCATACATTTTCAAACTGGGATTCGAGGTCTACAAATCCCTGCAATCCGACAGGAATTATTTGCTCTGGTGGAGATTTCGACAGAGCTGTTGTTGGCTCCCAAGGAGGTCATAGTGAAGCCGAGAGGGTCGTGCTTGCCAGTGGCCATGGTTTTGACGGGATTGCTGGCCTCTTGCAACTTCCCTTACATGTAGTACTTTGGCAACATGTGGTACTGTACTATCTCTGTCTTCTCCATTTTCGTGAGTGAGTTTAGCGTGCCTGCCTTCAGATCTGCGAAGGCATCGTCAGAGGGAGCCAGGACGGTCATTCCCTGCAAATCCACGGGCAAGTCCATCTAAATCTGGTGAATGGCTTGTGTGCTCTTTGCTAGATTTATGAACATGTTGCATCCCTTCTACTCTAGGATCTTCATCGTCATTGTCGTGCTCGCTTCTGACAATGCCGCCGGTGCAGTCACTACTGGTGTCGTCAGCACCACCATGAACGCCATCAGCAACACCAGTGGGGCCAAGAATATCATGGCTGCGTCCACGGTAATGGAAATCAAGATTCTTATTAAATAATAATGATAGTTACAGAGACTGAAGAGGAACAAACTTTGTTTGTATTATTGTTGATGTACCAGGCACTTCTCCTACTGTTGTTTGGGTGCAATGTGTCGTATGACCAACAAATATTTCTGAGCTGTGCCATGAACGAGAACTTGTCTAGCCTTGAGCACTTCGTAAGCCACTGGAACCATGGATGCGATGGAATAATACTTTGCCTCTTTTTTTTTAATCGCTCAATTACCATCGGCTGAAGCCCTTTCCATTTTGCTTTTGAAATGTTGTGCGAATGTTGAACCATTTGCTTCCAATAATACCATGTTTCCTCTGGAATAATTTGGCACTTTAATTTTGTATCCCGAGAAGGTCTTAACATTATTTTATTTAATAGTGAATAACTTCTCCAAAAAATCCATCAACCCATAACCTTAAAGCCACATGTTTATTTCTTAATTTTCAACCATACATTGTTTTACAAGTTGCCTTTTTCCAGTGTCTACTCTTGCTGTTCCATGAAATGGCCAAATGTGCCGACATTTCTGCCCTCTTTAAAAGCTTAAAAATTATGCAAGCCCTTTAAAACTAAATTTTATTGAAACTTTTATTGAATTTTTACAGCGGAACAGAAATATTTTTGAAGGAAAATTCCCATCAAACATAAGGTTTGATGGTATAAAAACCTCATTTCTAAGAAAAACAACAAACTGTACATTAGCAAGTCCTTCATTCATGGACTATTCTTGAGATGGAAACAGAAATGTGAGGGTTACTCTAGTAGGAATCCTCATTTCTCTAACTATCTCATAGGAAATTTCTAACGTGATGAAGGCTATTCTGTTGTTTTCTGGCTTGGTGGAGCTCTCAACTTGATTTACTTAAACTTTTTCTTCAACAGTTTTCTCATTTTCTTTTTCAGATGAGCTCTTCTGTTCTTCTTCATTGGGTCCCTCATTTTCCTCTTGGGAGACAAAGGCCTCTTCCCATGTCCATGACTCTTCATTGGTTGGTTGCTCTTCTCCCTTCTCCTCTTCTGTGGTGCAATCTTAATATTGCCTCCAAACATTTGACTCTATCTCTAAACCTCTTGTGAGGAATGAGAATTCATCGGACAACCAAGCCATGAAAGGACACTCTTTCGGTGCTCCACATGATCTAGGTTTCAAGTAAGCCTTTAAGACATGTTCAGGGCAACATCCTATCACATATGGAATAAAATGATTTCTCATTGTTCTCCCAAACTCCATCTCCCTCTTTGAAATTAGCTCTCTCTTCCTTTCCCTACTCAACTTGAATTGAAAGATGATGATATCCTAGGCAACCCAATTCTCTTTTTATAGGTGCTAGGAATTTAAAATCCCCCCCAAGAGTATTCAAAGAATTTTTCCTCTTTTTAGGCATACTAACCACTTGTCACAATCCTCACTAAGTGGTGGATGAGTCATCTTCTTCACTTGTCACACTTGTAGGATTCCACTTGTTTCACTTGTAGGCTCCCACTTGCCTCACTTGAAGGAAAACTATTTTCTAATTTAAATAAATTTATCCTAAATATATTTACTATTATAATATACTATCAATAGCATAATTAAACATAATAATTAATACTATATTCCTAGTAATATTAGTAATATTATATCTAATAGTATATACATATATTACTTTGTGTAAGGATATCTTCAAGTCGTATGCAATTGTCCCCAATAATGTTTTATATGCAAAACATTATATGGAAATTGCAATTCCATGCCATTCAAAGTTGATAATTTGTAAGTATCCTCTAACAATTGCTTTGTAATTTGAAAGGGACCAATCCACGTCAGTGTAAACTTATTTGGTTTCTTCATATTCCATAATAGGACAAGGTCCCCTATCTTGAAAGTTCTTTTCAGAGCTTTTCTATCAAACCATCTTTTAACTTGAGAGGTATTTTGTAACAAATTATCCCTTGCTTTATCTACTTCAGCTTCTTTTTTAATAAGCAAATTCATGAAACTTCTATCTTTAGCAGTTTTTTTACTATATCTCTGTACGAATTCAGAAGCTGAGCTTACAATCTTATTTGTAATTCTTACTAGAAAACCATAGACTAAGTTATATGGTGATGTCCCAATAGCTTTCTTGAATCCAATTCGATCTGACCACAATGCGGATTGTAGATAATTAATCCAATTTCCTGGATTCCCATCCATCGATCTCTTGATATAAGCAATAAGCTTTTTATTGGTGGATTCTGCTAGGCCATTTCCTTGAGGATAATAGTTTAATGAAGAAAATAAGAAAATAGATTTTTCTGATGCCCATTTGATAAACTCTTTAGATTTGAAGGCGGGTCCATTATCTAACACTAACACTTCGGGTAAACCAAATCTACTTAGAATGTGGTCTTGTAGAAACTTAATGACATCTGATGCTGAACTTCCTCTTAGGGCCTTTGCTTTAGACCATTTAGTGAAATAATCAGTAGCTGTGAGAATAAACTTGTGTCCAGCTCTTGAAGGAGTAATTGTACCAATAAAATCCAAACCCCATTGTTGAAATTGTCTATCTGCAACTACTGGCTTTAAAGGGGCTCTAGCCTTTTTAATTTTGGGCCCATGAATTTGACATTTATAGCATTTTTGAATCTTCGAACTAAAGTCTTGATACATGGAAGGCTAGTAATATCCATATCGAAGTATATGTTGCATAGTCAACTTACGGAATTCATAAAATAAATTCAAATGATCATGAAATTGTTCCAAAATGAAACTAATTTGATCATTATGAACACATTCCAATAAAACTCCCCAAAAATCATTTCTATATAATATACCATCTTTAACAACAAATCTTCGTGCTCTTTTAAAGAAAGCTCTCTTTTGACTTGCAGTTAAATTATTTGGGATTTTTCTTATATTAAGAAATTTGAGAATTTCATCATACCAATTCTCTTCATGGGTTTCAAGTGTACATACTTCATTTTCTCTGGCCATTAACTTGGCTAATCCCATTCTCTTAATTGTTTTGCATATTTTCGATGAAAATCTGAAACTTTGCAACTTTATAAGCCATTTCCCTTTTTTTAATCCAATCTCATTTTGGGCTAGGAATCGCTTGACTGCAGGTTCAATTAGCATAATGTGGACTAATGAGCTTTCCAAATAATATTTAAAATGCTGAAGTGCTTTAATGACTGCAAAAGCTTGTTTCTCTAAGTCTGAATAATTTAATTCTGAACCTTTTAACTGATATCCAAAAAATCCAATTAGTTCATCTTGACCTTCATCATCTTTTTGTGTTAAAATGACAACGATAGAATCATTCGAAGTAAAAGAATATAACCAAAAATCTTTTTTAAGCCTAGGCTTCACCAAATATGGAACTTCTTGTATAGCATTTTTAATTTCTGATAAAGCTCTCTCTGATTCTGGTGTTTTCTCTACTAGGACATCCTTTTTTAGCATATGCATCAAAGGCTTGGTAATTTTAGTAAACCCGAGGATGAACTTTTTCACAAAGTTTATCTTCTCAAAGAAAGATCTAAGAGATTTCTTACTTGTGGGATGTTCAATATTCTATACTGCTTAGATTCAGGAATTGTCTATGGAAATTCCTTCTTGACATATCACATGACCTAATAAGCTTCTGGATTTAACCCTGAAGATACACTTCTTAGGATTTAATGAAATACCAAACTCACGACATCTGTCGAAAACTTGCTGGAGATGATTAATATGATCTTCTTTTTTCTTTGAGAATATTGTAATATCATCCAAATAAACCACCACGAATTTTCCTAATAAATCCTTAAATGCTAAATCCATTGCTCTTTGGAAAGTAGCTCTAGTATTTGACAATCCAAATGGCATTCTTTGCTAAGCGAAAGTTCTCCATTTGGTGATAAATGCTATTTTGAATCTATTATTCTTATCTACCATGATTTGATTATAGCCTAAGAAACTATCTAAAAAAGAATATACTTGACAACCTAAGACTTTAATCAGCATCTCATCAATTCTTGGAAGTGGATACTTATCCTTTTTTGAGGCATCATTTAGATTTCTAAAGTCTACACAAAGCCTTATATCACCATTTTTCTTTCTCATTGGAACAAGGTTAGCAAGCCATGTTGAATATCATACTGGATATATGATTCGTGCTTGCAACAAGTTTTTGATTTCAGCTTCCATAGCTGGTTCAAATGATGGATTTAATTTCATTTATTTTTGCTTGACTATTTTACAATCTTCTATTAAAGGAATTTTATGTGTCATCACATCTGGTCTAAAAGCTTTAAGATCATCATAAGACCAGGCAAAATTTTCCAAATTATTTCTTAGACATGTTAACAAGTTTTTCTTGAAACTTGAATCTCTTTCCTTTGTAACATTCAACATCTTTGGCATCTTGTCTAGTCCAAAATTCACTACCTCGAAAGCTTGACTATCTGGGTTTTGTATATCCTTTCCAGTAAGTAAATTTTTCTTAATCTCTTGTTCCAGGTCAATCATCCTTTTTGGAATGAAATTAGCTTTGGAATTTGATGACGTTTCAGGTTTCACTTGATCCTCAAATTCTTGTTTGTTTTTCATAAATCTTAGTACTTGATCATCATCTTCAAATACTTGTAAATATCTTATATTATCTGGCACTGATGACTGATGTTCTTCTTCAATCATGACATCCTTGTAATTTTCTATTTTTTGTACATCCCATGTTGAAGCTACCTTTGCCAAATCATCTGCTATAAGATTCTCTACTATGTTTATATGCTCTATTTGGCAATGTTGAAACTGATCTAACATTTTACAAGTAAGTTGCTTATAAGGTCTTAAGAATGAGCTCTTTACTACATAGTTACCCTTTACTTGTTCACAAACTAATCTTGAGTCTCCTTTTATAATGATTTCTCTAATCTTTTTGTCTAGAGCTATTCTTATACCAATACATAAAGCTTCATACTCAGCTTTGTTGTTAGTACAAGGGAAAGATAGATGAATTGCTTTGAGAATTTTAGGTGAATCATTCCTTAATATAACTATATTGATTCCCGCACCTTTTGAATTACATGAATGATCAAAGTATAACTCCCATTTATCCTCATTATTTGAGTGTTCTTTTTCAAAACTATAATTTTTTTAGAGTGTACAAATTTTTTTTTCAACACCTCCTTTTTCAACCATTTTACTTTCCCCATTTGTTGTAATGTTATCAATCATCAAAGGTTCACTATAGATATATATTTGATTTGGTTATCCTTTCCAAGGTAGCCACATGTGAGAATAATATGTGGATATGTAACCTGAGAAATTCTTGCTCCAACTTCTACTCAATAAGAGACTATGCGAATTTGGTATATCTGCCACTTGAATAGTTACTCTACTTCTAATGTGGGGTTCAAAAGAAATTTCCAATAGAACATTTGGTAATTGACCCATAATCTTCACTCTACTTTTATCCACTTGAACAATCTTTTTATTTGATTTTTCAGGAATCAAACCAAGTTTCTTACATATAGATAATGACATTATAGTAGACGTAGCTCCATAATCAACCAAACAATTGTGTAAGTATTTATCCTTTAATTTTATTTTCAAAAGGAAAGGAGGAGCTTCCTTATCATACGAGGTCTTTAATTTCTCATCATTTTTAGACACATAACTTAACTCTAATTCTCTAACTCTCCTTTTACCTTTAATGAACTCTAAAGCTTTTCTTTGCTGATCTCCTATTTGAAGCAACTGATAAAAGCTAATATTGGCCTTGACATGTTTGAGGTCTTCAATCAAATTATACTCTCCATCACCAATAAAGCTTGGTTTCCTTATCCATTTATTAAAAGACTAATTTGGAGAGCTTTGCTCTACTTGATTGTCTTTGCCTTTATTCTTATCTCTTCTATTTGCCTCAAAAGCTTTTCTCTTAGTAGACGGATCGGTAATAACATTTGGGGATCTAGAAGTAGTTAGTATTTCCTTTGATTAGAGACTATATCCATTTTCCTCATTATTATTACATTCTTCATCTGAAGACATATCTTCTTTAAAACTTGATAGAGAAGAAGTATCACTTGATCCTTTGCTAGAAGATTTACTTGCATAGTGAACACTAGATAACTCATTATCAAATTCAATATCAAGAAAGTTGGACATAATAAGGTCACTTTCATCCTCATCTTCTGCTAACTTAGTGTCTTGATGTTTATGCTTTCTATTTTTCCTTTCTTCCTTGATATTAACTCGTGCGAAGGCTTTTTCAAGCTTCACTATTTTGTTAGACATATCTCTCATTAATTGTCCTTTTTAAAATCCTACTCTGTCATGTCCTTGCTCTATCTTAACATGAGATGGACCTGGTAAAGCTTTAAATTGAGCAAAATCTTGCATAGGAATCATAACTCTTTCTTCTCTTTTTTGAATTGCAATATTTTCTTCAGCATTCAAGTTCAACTATTTTTCTAACTGTATAGCCTCACTAAAATAGTCATTTAGCATAGTTAAGGTTGGAGTTCTCCTTAACCAAATTGAAATGTTGGGGTTGACAACCTTAAGATAAGTTTCTTTAAGCATTTCTTCTAATGGCCTATATTACCTTGGAAAGAGTCCATAAATTCGTTGAAACTTGATGTTAAAATCTCTAATTGATTCTTTAACTCCTTTCTTAGCTTGTATCAGCCCACAGTATAGTTGTTGTTGATCTAATTGATTATCAAACTGGGCCAAAAAAAGATTCTTGATGTCATCCCAACTTGTAATACTATTACTTGGTAAGTTCGAATACAAAATCTGAGCCATATCCTTTAAATTTGATTCAAACAACCTACAAGCTTGATCTTGATGTTGAATATTTGCATGAGCTAAAGCTAACTCAAACATGTGAATATATTCTTCAACTAAATAAGCTTTTCCAGGAATGAAAGGCCTAGGCAAATATTTGTAAACTACCTTAGGAATATCATTGTAATTTTGAAATCCTAATGGTGTAACTCTTTGCCAAGGATTTTCCATCCTATTCCTTTGGATAGATGAACTCTTAGACTTTCTAGATTTTCTCTTATAAATCGATAAACCAGATATAATGGGTGATCTTCTTGATCTTCTAGTTCTCACTCCACTACTTATTCCCAATTCAAAAACTTTCTTTTGTTCTTCTTCTGATGAAGAATCAATCTTAGAATATCTTTTGAAACTTTTAAATTTTCCAAACTATCAATCTTCCTGGTCATGAACTAAAAATAGTATCTAATTTCTTAAGCCTCTATAGTAACAAAGAATTGTTAATGTGCTAAAATTATAAAGCTTATGAACTTAGAGGCTAAATTTTCAGCCCTCCTTCTAGCACCAAAAGAACTGTTGGTGACCGTTTGGGATGCGACCACCAACAAGTGTCCTCGAACAGGATTTAGGTGATTGTTGGTCTTCTGGCAACACCAAGGCCCAGATACCTCCAAATAGTCTTAGTAGTTAATGTGAGTATGTGTGTGTGCTGTTGCGGTGTGCGGTTGTAAAAAATGAAATGATTGGGTTGTGTGTAAACTACAAATGACTTATCTTAAAGAGATTCAGCCAACTTTGCCAAGTATTATGAGTTGTTGAGAATTCCTATTTTGTTCAATTGCCTAGTCTATGCGGTCCTTATAATACCTACTTGTAACAAATAAAATTTTGCAAAAACATTTGAGCACAACTCTACGAATCTACTTCTAATTTTCTCCAGAGAAGAGATAGTTCCACAAGAAAACTAGAAATACAGCAAGATTCAATGGAAATAGATAGAAAAGAAAGAAGATTTGTGTTAAGACCTCAAATGTTTAAACAAGGTAAAATGATACGAGTAAACACTTCGCAATAAAACTATCCCAAATTCAATAACTACGAATTGTTCAAACTTCCAAGGCTCAAATAAGCAATTTCTTCAAGACAATCCTACTATGCTACCAAAAAATTGCTACGTAAACTACCACGTACGAGACTCCATTTTGGCTAGATAATGGATGTCAAAAATTGCATTCAACAGAACCTTCAAAAGACTTGACAATTTCTGATTGAAATACCACAGATATTAACTTTAAAGATAAAAGAAGCTATTCTGGTCCTATCAAAATACTAAAGATTTTCTGAACCCTCTTGACTATTGAATTGTTCAATGGCTTAACTACAAGAAGAGGCTCTCTTACAACAATCTCAATAGTAGTTCTTATATGTTGCATAATAATAAAATTTACTACTAAAATGCTCTTAAGGCTTTTAAACACAAGCGCTTCTATGGCAAAATTTTAATAGAAATCTTCTATTATGCAACAAGAAACAATAAGAGCAATCTAAAAATCCAAAAATTACTTGCCAAGCATGATACTATCTAAACCACTAGCTAAACAATTTAAAAAAAAAATAATAAACAATAAGCATAACTCATAGGACTATGACAAAGAGGCTGAAAAGTTGTCTTTAGCAAGTCATCTTACAAGCAATCTTTCACAATGTCTTCTTTACAAATTCTTTTCCCAAGAGTATGTGATTCCCCCCAAAAGTCCTTTTTTTTCTTCTAACCCCTGAAGCCTTTTTATAGGGTTCAAAGGTAGTTAGATATTCCAAAATATCTTTGCTAACTTCTCTCCCAAGTAAGGAAGTTATAACTTGCCCAACAAGTTAGGAGATATTACTTGCCCAACAAGTTAGGAAGTTGTAACTTATACATGAAGTTAGGAGAAAATCATGCTAATATTGGCATGTGTTTTTGGTGATTTAAAATTAGCTACAATTATCATGGAATTTTATAATCTTCCATATGAATAAAATGGATACTAACTAAATGTCCCCTTTATATAGGATGTTACACAAATATCCCAAAAATTTCTTTTCTCTTTTTCAATAATAATAATAATTTTATCAAAGATGGAGTTGGAGGACATTGGTCATCCCAACATGCTATTCCACTACATCTGCAATTGCACTTTGGGACTGGTTTTAGCCATGACATGTTTTTAATTTGCTGGAGTTGGTTTTCCTCTTCTTTGATAGATTTATTTTTACAAAATTCGGCATATATGCTGATCATCTATAGTGAATAAATTAATTATTTTTACCATATATTTCTCCAGGAGTTAGGCATCATCGTGCAGGTAGGACAAGTGTCAGATCAAGGGTTTGTAAACTATCATGTTGCAAGGGATAAGAGGTGATGCATAGGTGTAGTAGGCTCCATCGCTGTTGTTGCCGTAACTGACATTATGGAAGGCCACCCACATGCCGCCACATCGTCCTCCTCATATGCCTATTACCGTTAGTGTTTTGCCATCTGAAAAAAACTGTAATGATCCGCCATCTTTGGAACTTGGCTATCTTGCAAATTTCTGTTTGTGCTAGAAATGGTAGTTGTAGTAATCTGTGTGCTATACCGTGGCCTTGGCATTGGTGGGGAGTCCAGACACTGGGCAACGTCTTCTGTGTTTTCCTTCAGATGCTCGATAATATAAGATCCACTCATACATTTTCAAACTAGGATTCGAGGTCTGCAAATCCCTGCAATCCGACGGGAATTGTTTGCTCAGGTGGAGATTTTGACGGAGCTGTTGCTGGCTCCCGAGGAGGTCACAGTGAAGCCGAGAGGGCCGTGCTTGCCGATGGCCATGGTTTTGATGGGATTAATGGCCTCCTACAACTACCCCTACGTGTAGTACTTCAGAAGCATGTGGTATTGCACTATCTCTGTCTTCTCCATTTCCGTGATCGAGTTCAGAATGCCCGCCTTTAGATCTGCGAAGGCATCGTTGGAGGGAGCTAAGATGGTCATTGCCTACGAATCCATGGGCAAGTCCATCTAAATCTGGTGAATGGCCTACGTGCTCTTTGCTAGATTTATGAACATGTTGCATCCCGTTTGCTCTACAATCTTCATCACCATCGTCGTGCCTGTTTCTGATGATGCTGCCGGTGCAGTCATTGCTAGTGTTGCTGGCACCACCATGAATGCCATCACCAACACTAGTGGGGCCAAGAATATCATGGTTGCGTATCATGGTTGCGTCCACAGTAATGGCAATCAAGATTCTTCTTGAATAATAATGATAGTTACAGAGACTGACAACGAACAAACTTTGTTTGTATTATTGTTGATGTACCAGGCACTTCTCCTGCTGCTGTTTGGGTGCAATGTGTTGTATGACCAACAAATATTTCTGAGCGGTGCCGTGAACAAGAACTTGTCTAGCCTTGAGCACTTCGTAAGCCACTGGAACCATGGATGCGATGGAATAATACTTTGCCCCCTTTTTTTAATCGCTCAATTACCATCGGCTGAAGCCCTTTCCATTTTTCTTTTGAAATGTTGTGCAAATGCCGAACCATTTGCTTCCAGTAATACCACATTTCCTTTGGAATAATTTGGCACTTTAATTTTGTATCTCAAGAAGGTCTTAACATCATTTTATTTAATAGTGAATAACTTCTCCAAAACATCCATCAACCCATAACCTTAAAGCCACATGTTTATTTCTAAATTTTCAACCATACATTGTTTTACAAGTTGCATTTTTCCAGTATCTACTCTTGCTGTTCCATGAAATGGCCAAATGTGCCAACAGAAAAACAATTAGAAATTTTGATTTTTCTATGGTGACATCATATCTATGATATCGCAGGCCCTACAATATAACATCTATGATGTTGCATTTACGATATCACACACATAAAATCTATATATAGCATGGGGGAATTAGAAGAATTTTTCATTTCTGAATTTCATATGAAGGGAGTTGTTGCCAATTTTTTTGAAGCTAGAGAGCTCTAACACACCAACTTCCAACATCCATAACTTGCTCATTATTGCCTTGATTTATGTAATTTTTGAATCTACATGATCCTGAAGTGATCACCCTAGTTATGGGGGGTGCTAGTAAGGAAAATTTGAGTCGATTTTTTTGAAATTTCTAACTGGAAGGTATTATAGGGGTAAGTTAAGGAACAGATTAAGAATTTTTAAAAGTAAACCACTTTTGTTAAGGCCAAAACCACTTTAACAAGACTTCTAATTAACCATACCACTCATTTAAAGTACTCGTGGGGTTGTTATTAAAAAATATTTTAACTTTGCAATCATAATAAATTAAGAATTTGATATGACTAAGGGTATGAGTAAGGTATTAAATTGTTACTCATTTATGAGAATATTTTAGTAATTCCAAATCCTTAATTGATTGTAGATGGCCCCAAAAAGAGCAACACAAGGAGAACTCCCATGACTAGTAAGTAAAAGAACATGAGGCTATTGAAGAGGACAAGAGAGTGAGAAAAATTCGCAAGAAAAATAAGGAGAGTAGGAAGCACAATCCTTTAGCATTCATCAACAAACTCCTACCACAAAGCAATCTGCTTAAGTAGAAGTAGATGTTGCACTAGTACCTATCTAGGAACAATAACTTACAGTATCACTTGAATGCCTTTAGGCTATTCAAGAAAAATCCATCATGTGGATAGTAATTATGAAAATTAACTTTGGTCCATTCTTGAAATTTTCTCCAAAAGTTGTCAAGGGCCAATGATTAGTGACAAAGTACCCCTACATCCAACTATATGAATAATAAGTATTCATGCATGATCTAGTTAAATTGCATGGATGAGACTAGTTATGCATCTAAATCATCATGCCTTGATTACAGTTCATTGTATTCCCACTTGGACTAGTGGTAGCTTTGTCACGTAGGGTTTAGTCCAAGGTTAGGCATATGATGTTGTGTAATTCTATGCTGCTCCTAATGAAAATAAAGACATAAATTAACTAAGCTAATGAACAATGGAAAATAAGATCTAAACTAGCCTATGTATGATGAGTATCTATCCCCAATCATCTATACACACCTTAGACTTCATATAACTGCCACTGGAATTACCAAGTGTATGTCACTAGGTGTACCAAATGATACCTTGCTGGCTTACTAGGTACTTACACTTAAGCACTTGTGATTAATGTAATTAACCAGAGAAAATAGTAAATAATTAAAAAGTTAAATAATTAAAGTAATAATAAATCTAAGTGAATGCCGCAATGATGGAAGTAATCTTGATCTTTATTTTTAGTCATGTAACATGTCCAAATACGTCACACTCTAACAAAGGTGCCATATGATTACAAACATCACACTGCAAGCATGCATTAGGAATAACAGAACTTGAATGTAGAAATCTAAAAAAGACTATCAAAGATGGATAAAAAACTATGTTCCAACTGTGCATCCAAGTATTGTATTTATAGGCTAGCATGGAAGAGATGATATCAGATATCTGACATCATTTCCTAGGATCCAATATCAAATATTTGATATTGGAGCCTCGATATCGAGTATTTGATATCAAGGCTAACATAATGATGACTCATCATACCCCCACAATTGAATGAAAAGTTATCTTGGAGTTAAAAAAATGAGGAATAGGTTCTTCAAAAAAATTGGTGGAAAGTTATGGAATTATTGACTACCTTAGACAAACAAAAAATGGACTTATACATGCCACAGTGGTGTTTATGGAAATTGGACACAAAATTACAAGACACAACTTAGGCAAGCTCATGTAGTTCCTAGAGGTGGTCGCTCCTTCATTAGCTACTTCCCTTTGTCGCCAAACCTGTGAAATTTGTAGTGATCAAGAAATTCTTGCAATTTGTCCTCTTCCATCCTTGGGTTGTGTACCATCTAATCTACTAAACTGATGTGTGATGGTGCTAATACATCCCAAGGGCATGGTAGTTACAAGAACATCTTGTTGGCCTTCACATACCAAGCCACAAACTACCATCGTTCTTCCTCAAAGGCCCTAGCTTTTTCTCTTAATTCTTGATAATCTGTTAATCTTCTAGCTAGGTCTGAGGTGACAACCCTCTATCCATGGTAGCTAGCTTTAACCACCTTCAATTCTGAGTTTGCCACATGAAGCTTCTGCAAAGCATATTTTCTATCCACAAACTCTTTTTCATACAATGCATAGTGGTTACTACCTACTTCTCCAACTCTCTTTTAGGCCAGCCTACTATTAACATGGCGAGGTTGGCATATCTAAAGTTAGCCAATACCATGTCCTCTTTTAAATCTTCAATTTGCAGGTCTTTATTTTTCACTTCTGCATAATGGACTAGAGCATAGCTATCCAAGATGGGTTGTTGGTCAAGATTTTATGCTAACATGGCTCCAATGCTAGCTTTAGCCATCTAGATTTTCTTTTCATTTATTTGCTTAAGCATGCCTGCTTGGTCATGGAAGTGTTCTTTTAGCTTTTCATGTTTCTTGGCCTCATTTTTCCATGTGCTTATTTCAATTGCTAACTTCTATCGAATGCCATGGACCTCCTTCATTGAGAGGGTTATATTTTTCCTAGTTAATTTCTTGATGTCTTGGTTGACCCTCATCAATTGTTCTCACAACTGGTGGACACTTTCCTCTAAAATATTCTTTTACTTTTCAATTGCGGTCAACCTTTAATTCTTGATCGTGAGCTACTTATTTTCTTCTTGCATGGAATTCAATGCCTTTCTATGGATATAGGTCTATGCTTTGGCTTCAGAGGCATTCCAAACAACGTTTTTCTTCTCTTGCTTTGCAATTTTTATTTTCTTACTCAACTTGGTCAGTTGTTCCATTCCAAATTATTCCACTCGTTCAAGCATAATAAATTGAGTAGGATCTCGTCTTTCGGCTCTTAGGGTGAACAACTCTTATTGCAACCTGTGCACTTCCACTTCTACATGCTCTGCCCTAGTCTCTGCCATGACCAATTTTCCTTTAGTGGCTATGAGGTTAAACTATGTTGCATTGACATCATTGTGGATGTCAAACAAAGTAGTCATCACTTGACCTATCTGCAGTAGTTAATCTAATACGTCCTCATGTTCCACATGAGTCATCAAAGTCCTAACGAGCATTTGAATATCTCTGGTCCCCGTTAGATCTACTGGGGACATAACAAGCACATTGAATGATTCCTTGATATGATCTATTATTACTTCTATTGTGCTTGCTACATCCTGATGCTACATTACCATGACTTGACACCTTCTCCTATCTCGAGCATCACTTAAAAGGATGCAGCATTTCTAGATATTTTCTTGGACCACTAAGATTCTCCTCCTAATTGTAGCAAAATCTACCCAATTGTCAAGTCGATTGAAATGGTGGGTTGTACAACATCATTGATTTCTTTGAAAATATTGGACTCATCTATGCTTCCTCAACTAATGGCTTCAACAATTTTTTGTAGATGGCTCATTGAGGATCTATAATCTTGTTGTGACAGTGGTGGTGGAGCTTGTGTTTTAGGGCATTGTTCAAGCTCATGTTGTTCTTCTGTTTCTAGAATTGCTTCCTTCTCTAGTTCTTGTTCTTCATGAAGGTCTTTCCTTAGTGCTGTAGGTTTGAGAAACTCTATGAATGAAGCGTTCTAAGCCTTCCTAGGAACATTGTTTGTGTACCCTAGGATTCCAACATTCTTGCATAGCTTTCTTATTAGGCAAGGAAATGGGAGTATTGGCTTTTTTGCCTTTTTCTCCTTAAATCAGCTCTGAATTTCTATGAAATAAAATTAAGGTTGGCCATGTATTTGCCCGTTAAGATAGCACTTCCCTTGGTCACATATGTTAAGATCCTATTAATTCCTTTTGTCAGAAAGAGATGATATGTGCCAATCTTGAAGTATGTCCTTTCTTCTAGAGTTAATTCATTATATGTTTTGTCCTCATTGTAGGCCTATTTTAGCCATAACTTCTTGCTGTCAGGGTTAGACCTAGTGGATAGATGGGCTAAATTAGCCCCCTTTTTTGGCAAATTAAGAGCTACTGCAATTACCTTGACTAAGAATGAGAAATTAACTCCACAAATGTTGACAGTGGTGCCTTCATCTTTGTTGTGCCAAAACTGGTGGGTCTCACTAAGGTACTAGTTGCCACTATATGAAAGAATAAGCCACAACAGTGATGTCTAGATTTGTGTTCAAATTGCTTTTGGGGCAAACACCATGAATGGGCTGAAGTTCATCTCCATGATGAAAATGGTCAAGATGGACTTTTCTTGGATGGTCATAAGGCATTCATGGGGCAACATGAGACATTGTCCCTACATAAGAGCTGGTGGTTCTACAACCTCTCCTTGGATCGACTATCTAGTAATAGGAGCCTCTTGATGGATGTTGAAAGATTTGGCTTCCTATTCTTCATGCTCTGCCATCTCACGCTACTGTCCCCTACCACCTCTTGGGCATTTGGATGCTCTCTACGAAGGTTCTTCCTATGCTCTTATTTTTGGGACCATTTGCAATCAAGCAAAGATAAAGTATTACTAAGGTATCGATATTTATCATTAAAAAATGTATACCATACTTATGACCTTATTTTCATTAAGTTCTTTAGTTTATATGATTGCAAAGTTAGAAAAATGTTTAGGATAAACTCCCAAAAAGTGTTTATCTTCTTTTATAACCCTTCACAATTGGTTCCTTTTTCCTTATGTGTGGCTTATTATAATGGTTATGGTCCCTTAGGTGAAAAGATTAAGGTTTCTAGCATTACCACAATTGATTCTTCAGTATAACACTTATGGTTTTTAATGTTCTTACCCTTATAATATCCTTCAAGTGATAGAAAATTTTGGAAAAGTGGCATAAGTTTCTCATGCAAGCACCCCCCACAACTAACTTGAACACTTTGGGGTTAATTAGGTTCAAAAGATATGAGAATCAAAGCAATAGAGAGCCAAATATCAAAAATTTTAGTTGGTTTCACAAAGCTCTAAGTTGTGAGAGAAAATTTGAAAAACTCCCCTAGCTGCAAATGATGAGAATGAAGTTTGGGGACTATGGGGGTCATATATATAGGTTTTATGTGACCTGATATTGGGTATCCGATGTTGCATCCCACCTAAGATTGGGGTTCATGGATGAACATCTCATGGGGGTAATAAGCATAAGAAATGAAGCTCTGTTGTTGATGGAAAGGTTTGAGGTTAGATCCATGGTTCTCAGGTAAGTGGAAAATCAAGTAGAGGCACTGAAAGTATGAGAAGGTGGAGTTTTTAACATGGAAAGCTTTGGAAGAAGCAAGAAAAAGGGTGTTTAAATCGAGGTTGTGGATGAATCAATTTCCATGATAAGGGAAAGCATGAAATTTAACAATGAAGTGCTTAAAAGGTTAACAATGATGTGGTTGTGTCAAACAAGTACATGTTACAACAATTACACAAGTGGGTCCTCCCCAAAGCAGGCTCTAGCCCATAATGCCCTTGTGTAACAACACCTAAAAATGTACGTAGGCACTAAAGAGGTTGAATGAAATGCATACTTATGCAACAAAACATATATGTTAAAACCACCAATTTAAGATAATAACTCTATGTTATACAAAACTACAAGTTACGATCAAACAAACAACGAGATGAGATGCACTATAAAAAGGATTACAGAAATTGGGGCATGAGGTGTCTTACCATAGGCACAATGAATCCTTGTGTGTGTTATTAATGGTTAAATAATCATAAGCCCTTATTTCCAAGATTCAAACCAAGTCCAAACCACATTTCAGTGACATTGCATCATGTCATCACTTTAACTAACAACCATAAGAATATCATAGTTGTAAGGAGTAACATCACTTGGCATTTTGTCCAAGGTATGAGCTTATTTAAGGGACACATGTTTTGTTTTTATTTTTTATTTTCAAAAGTTTTGAGAAGTCACTAACCTTCAGGAATTGATACATGTCTTTCCTATTGGACCCACAGAAATTGTTCAATGTCTTTTTGTGGTACTCTTACTCCCATTTTTCATTAGATCTACAAGGATATAATTACAACCTTAGCAACATGATAGAACATATAGAAGTGGCCAAAGAGAATTCACAAATCCCCTTGATGTCATACCCTTTACATTCCCCCTTGGTTCTACACTCTTCTACCCAGACACAATGATTATGGATTTATTTTTAGGTTGGATGATGAAAAAGAATATCATTATGACCAGGGTAAGAACCTCTTATTAATGGGATGAATGAATGGATGATGTGGTCTTACTATCTGAATAATCAATCTCTTATGACTCCACAACATAAAGAAAACCTCACCTCAATTAGCAACATGATCATTTTATTCACAAGCAAGATTACATAACAAGAAAATGAAAACAACAAAATAGAAAAAGTTGGAAGGAATTAGAAAAACTATATCAAGAAATAAGAAATTGATAAAAAAGTGTAAAACAAAAATATGGAAAACACTTATGAATCCTAAAAATTAGAATGAGGGATGTCCCACACAACTAAAAATTTGGTCATGATAAGGATTAATACGTAGATAGATAGGATCCATGCATGTATAAAACATTGGTAACCTTTCATTCCCTAGCCACTAGGTATCTTTTGATGTTGCAATGGCTGGGTAGACAAATCGTTGGTCACACACTTAATTGTTAAATGTATGGTGGGTTAGGATATGAGGTGTGTTAACATGATGGATGTTTAGCCCACGATTGCATCCTTGATCATGATATGGTATTCATGGATTTTTTGGTCTTTCCACACATGTAGATTTATTACTTGGGTCTAGAATTGAAGTAATAATGGATGGTGGCCCTTATGTAGGATTAGAGGATAGTGGTGGTGAAAAGGGAGGTGTTGCACCAAATTGGCATTATGTTGGTTTGGATGATGTGGTAGATCCATGAGTCTTTTGCTTTGACTTATGGCCTTTCCTAAAGAAGAGATGTTTCCGACATGGCAATTAAGATCTACCATTGTCAGAATGTTTATGTACATTTATAGCACAAGTGGTATTTATTTGTTGGTATTGTGGTGTGAAACCTTCCTGTGTCCTTGGTGGTGGCATGTGATGAGGTGGAGTATGAGAATATCGAGGATAAGATGAATGGTAAGAGGTGTGAGGTGGTGATCCCTTCGAGGATGTCATGGGTTGATGGTACTTGGGAGAGTGATAGTGGTAATTTGAAATAGAGGACATAGAACTAGTTGGAGAAACAAGGTGTTGAACATAATATCTCTGCAGTTTCAATGGATAGGAAGGATAGGGCTGATTTGGTGATGGCCTCCCTCACAATTTTTGTTGTTGTCATTATGGTTGATGATAATGTTAAGGCTAGTAATAAGCCCCCATAGGATGGTATGGTTGGTTGTGGGCTTGTCTATAATTACCTTATGAAAGAGGAAATCTTTCAAGCATGTGCTTCTATACAAACTTGAGATTTAAGGTACTTTCCCAATACTCATGTAGATGCAAAATGATTGAGCAATGGCCCTTCTAATGATCATATATGTAGATGTCACATCTATTATCTTCATCTATGATTGAGTCTATAGCCTCACTTTCTTTAGTCATTTTTCTTACTTATTGAAAAGTGTTCCTAGCTATTTCTTAGTTTTGTATCCTTTGTTTATTATGATCGCCTAGCTTGTTTTGCATAATCCTCTTTTCAACCGTCTTAATGAGAGTTGTAACATTTTCATATATCCATTTCGACATCCTATTAAACTTTGCTTCAAGTTAATTAATAGACTTCTATATTGGCTAGGTTTGTTGTGGGATCACCTTATCGAGAGAGGTTTCTTTCTTCTTACGATAGATATGGACCTCCATTTGTTGAAGAGTTAGGTCCCACTGATATTTCTCAACATTCTCCCATTTGCATATCTCTCCTTATTCTTTTGCCACATGCTCAATTAATTCTCAAATCTAATGGGCTTGTAGCTTGTATAATTAACCTAGGGCATACATCCCAAGGGTCTCCCTCATTTCATTATGAAGCCCATCAATGATGTGGAAAAGTTGCATTTCCTTAGAGAAACCATGGCCCGGGCATCTATTTAGTAGGGAATAATATCTATATAAGGCCATATCCAAGGGTTGATGTTGTTCTTACTTCCATCCTTGGATTTGTCTCCTTAGGTTGGACACCCTTGCATAGGTCTGGTATTTCTCATTGAAGAGTTCTAAGATTGTGGGCCATCATTAGATTGAATTTGGTTTTAACAATCTATACCACACTTCGGCTCTATCAATTAGTGTGCTAGGAAATAGTTTAAGATTTTTCCACCCACTTTCAATGTTGTAGAAAGCACAGGCATCATGGAAGGCTTGTAAATGATGTTATGAATTCAAATCATAGCCTCCTGCAAATTTAGGAATGTTATTCATATCAAGCTTGGGTAGGCGACTCTCTTTGCAATGTCTGTGAGATATCTTATCTACCTCTGTGATTTGCATTAGGCTCTTAGTGGCCAACAAGGGTTCATCATCATCAGACATGTTATGATGAAAATTTATATTTAGTTAATGTCTATGTTCATGTTGATGACTGTCAATGTTCCTACGAGTTTGATTTTTGTTTCTATTCCAACCCTTTAGTGGAGCTTTATCTTCACACCTACATTCATCTTTATCAGAACTAGACATTGAAAGAGAAGAGGAATATGAGGAACTAGAAGGATTGTCATGGCTTCTATGATGTTTCCCAAGCTTCTTTGATTTATCGTTTCTTCGTTTCAAGGAGGTCTTAGGCCTTGAGGCCTTCCCTAGCTTAGGACTTACTTCATCTTCTCTAAGGTTTTCTACCTTAGGTGAATGTCATCTTTGAGTGTTATCAAGGTGATCATGAACATAAGAAACCCCTGCATAAGGTTGGTCACTCCAATTTTCCTCACCATATATCTCATTAGTTAACCAATGAATGTTTTCATTATAGAGTGCATTATTGCACCCTTGTAAAAAAAAACATTGTTGTTGGCTTATGTTGTGTGATTTAATATTTTCTAAAGGACATATTATTAATACCTTTACAACAATTGTGTATGATGTAACTAATCTAGATAACTAGCACCATCCTTGGTAATGGTGCCAATGATGAGTGGTGAGGTACTTCTACGCCCAACCATACGAATCACAAGCGTTCATGCACGATCCGATTGAATTCCATGGATGAGATAAGTTATGCATCTAAATCATTATGCTTTGATCATAGTTCGCTGTTTTTCCAATTGGACTAGTGGTAGCTTTGTCATGAATGGTTTAGTCCAAAGTCAGGCATATGATGTTGTCTAATTCTCTGTTTCTCCAAATGATGATAAAGAGATAAATTAAGTAAGCTAATAAACAATGGAAAAAAAGATCTAATCTAGCCTATGTGTGATGAGTATCTATCCTTAATCATCCGTACACACCTTGGACTTCATATAACTACCACTGGAATTGCCAAGCGTATGTCACTAGGTGTGCCAAATGATACACTATTGGCTTACCAAGTACTTACGCTTAAGAGCTCATGATTAAGTCATACTCATTCTGCTTAATGAAAAGAATAACAAATAGTAATAACTAGAAACATTAACTAAAAAAAATAGTAAATAATTAAAGTAATAATAAATCTAAGTGAATGTGATAATGATGGAAGTAGTGTCGATCTTTATTTCTAGTCATGTAACATGTCCATGTACGTCACACTTGAACAAAGGTGTCATACGATTACAAACATTACACTACGGGCATGCACTAGGAATAAAAAAACTTAAATGCAGAAATCTAAGAAAGACTATCAAAAATTGAGAAAAAACTATGTCCCAACCATGTACCCAAGTGTTGTATTGATAGGTTAGCATAGAAGATATGATATTAGATATCCAACATCGTTTCCTAGGACCTGATATCACATATCTGATATTGGAGCCTCAATATCAGGTATCCAATATCAGGGTTGACACAATGATGATTCATCAGCCAATTTCAATCATCTCCTTTGTGGCCTACTCTAACAAACAATGGAGAATGGTATCTAGGAAAAACACTTTAGTTTTGGCAAAATCGAAAAGCTAATGTGATAATCAAAATTGAAGGAATCTCAATATCTTACTTAGTTAAGGCAATAGCGAAGGTATTGCATGTGCCTAATTAAGGAGCAAAGGTGGCACCGATATTAATTAGATCTAACAAAAACACGAGGAAGCTATGGTTACAATGGGCATATGGCAAGGAAGACAAAGAATACAATGAATTGACTATGGAAGAAAAGATCTATTTCAAGATTGACACTCATCACCTATTTCCTACCAAAAGATTGAATATAATCTCTACATATGCAGCCAGAAGGAGCACAATACTAATGGAAAAATTCAATGCAAACATCACTTACCTCTATTTCATAGAAATCCAAAGGTGGTTCAAAGAAAAGAAGGACAAGTTATGAAATATCTATTTGCTATTCCTTGTGATATCACTACAACATAGTCTAAATTAATAGCCACCAAAGGAAAATTAATCATGGCTGAAACTAGAGTAGAACATGCTAAGAATGAGCTTCACTAATTACAAGAAGAGCTTGTAGCCTTGAGAGCATAAAGGAGAGGTCCAACTTAGTTTATAACACCAAACTAGATAGCACAATTCAAAACTAAATAGATCAATTTCCTTCTTAAGAACAACAAAGATATAGCATATGAGAAAGAAAAGGCAATATGGAATGCTTTAGTAGTTGAAGCCTAATCATATGCCCATACCATAGGACTTGCTGCCTTATAAGAAGAAAATAAACAAATCACTATAGACAACACAAGGTTGATAACAATAAAAAAGAAGAAGAAGAAAACATCCATTAGTTGAGAGAGAAGCTAATGAGGATCAACCAAGATATGATCCACCTTGCAAGAGAAAATATAACCCTCTCTATGGAGGAGGTACACACCATCTAATAGAAGTTAGCTATTGAAATCTGCACATGGAAAAATGAGGCCGAGAAACATGAAAGGTTGCTTAAAGAACACTTACAAGACTAAATGGGCACGTATAAATAGATAAATAGGAAAGAGATCTAGATGGCAAAGGCCAAAATAAATTCGGTTGTAACACAAAATCTTGATTGGAAATCCATCTTGGATAGTATGGCCTAGACCTATAAAGTAGAAGTGAAAAATAAAAACCTGTAGATAAAACTTAAAAGAATACATGGAATTAGCAAACCTTTGATATGCTAATTTGGCCATGTTAATAGCAAGTAGGCCTAAAAATGAACTAGAATAGCAAGTATCATCCATATGTGCTTTACATGAGAAGGAGTTTGTAGATAGAAATGATGCTTTACAAAAACTTCAAGTAGCAAACTCAAAACTAGGAGCAGTCAAGTAGCAAACAAGAACCAGAACTAGAATTTGGCCAGAAGATTAATAGACTAGCATGAACTCAGAGAAAAGGCTAGAGCTTTTGAAGAAGAACGATAACAGTTTGCAACATGGTACATTAAAGCCAATTAGATGTTTTTGCAATTGCCATGTCCGTGGAATGTGCTAAATCCATCAAACATTGGTTGATTAGCATGGATGGTCTATGATCTAATAATAGTAGAAGAGAAGTTGTAGATGCTCCTAAATAGATACCAATTCAAGAAGCCTGATAATAATGGAAAGAAACCTATGGAAGAGCCATCTTCACCTAGAACAACATAAGGATACAATCAACCTTGTAAGATTTTGTTTTTCATTCTTTATCAAAATTGTCATGTCAGGTGTTCATCTTTGTAAACTCCATTGTGACACTAGAGAGTCATGTATATAGAAGTTAGTGTCATGTAGATCTACCTCCCAATTTTGTAAGGAACTCCATCCTCATTTTGTCTTAACTCAAGGATGAGTTTTTAGTCAGTTGTGAGGGTATGATAAATCCATAAATTTTAAACTAATAATATCATAGATATGTTATCATAGCTCACCATATGTTATTGTATAAATGATATTGTGGGATGCATGCTAGCCTATATAAGCAATACTTGGGCACACAGATCCACAGTAGATTGTTAACTTAGTAACATAACTTTTTTAGTTTGTTTTCTTGAATTCAGTACTTAGTCATATGTGCCCATAGTGTGATGTTAAGTTATTGAACATAGTCTTTATTTGAGTGTGATATACTTGGATGCATTACATGACCGGAAATAAAGATCGAAATTACTTTTCATCATTGTAGTAGAACTTAGTTTTATTTCTCTTTTTAATTAGTTTATTGTTTTCCTATTTTCATAGTTAATGTTTATGATTTCTTGCAATTTACTTTTACTATTGTTAAGCGAAATGAGTACGATTGATCTTAAGCACTTAAGTGTAGCTACTTGGTAACCTAGTAGTACTCTCACTTGGTATGCCCAGTAGTATGATACTCGGTAATTCCAATAGTAGTTGCATGAGGTCCAAGGTATGAAAGGAGCATCAAAACTTGCTGCTCATTGCATAGGCTATATTAAATTCCTTGACTACTTACTTAGAATTAGAAACCTTTTCTTCACTTTATGTTTACTAGGAGCACAATGGCCAATACAACATCAATATCATATGCCTCACTATGAGTTAAACCATATGCATTGATTTTACTAACTCACACAGGAAGACAACCATCATGAATGCTAACTAATTACTAGTATAATCACATTGCCTTATCTATGAATTTTAACTAGGATTGCACATGGACACTCGTATCTCATATGGTTGGGTGTTGGATACTTCACTACTCATCACAAGCACATAGTTCCTGAATTTCTCAAGAGCATACACCACTGCCATGAGTTCCTTCTTTATAGTGGTGTAATTAAGTTGTGCATCCACAATGCTCATACTTGTAGTAGTATGGATGTTTTTAATCATCCATTTATGTAAGTACTACTTCCCATGCATAGTTGAACACATATGTCATGATATGAAAAGGTTTGGACCAATCAGGTGCATGTAGAATTGGTATTTCTACAAGCTTTTGCTTCAAGTGTTGTAATGCTTGTTCATTCTTGATGAAACATCAATAAGATAACTTCATTGATGCATGCTTGTCAACATAGCCCTGTTGATATATCATAGGATGTGTTAATGTAAGTACATCAATTTTGATGCAAGCATTAACTATATAAATACGTACATCCTTTGCATTTATGGCATCTTTTGCTCGTTCCCTTAGCTAAACTCTAGTAGTTTCTTTTTGTAGAAGTTAGAAGAATATTTTTTCCTTTGAGAAAATGTAGCATGAATTCAAATGAGTGTGTGGCATTTTATTTGAGTGCATCTGTACTTGAACATATTTGCATGAGTGGAAACAAAATTGAGATTCCTTCTATTCATTGTAGTACTTGCATTAGCATAACTTTACTTTCTAGCAACTTAATTTACATAAAATTTACTTTCTTGGTATTGAGCATTTAATATTCTCATTTGTAAGCAACATGAGTACAACCACTTCAAGAAATATATATGAACACTCGATAATTCTAGTGGTGAATACTTTGTACGTCCATGATAAAATAGTTAGTGTGTGAGCCTATAATATCGTAGCTCTACATACATCATAGTAGGTACAATGTAGTGGGCCATGGTCATGCCTCTAAATATCAAGCCATCATTGCGTTGAAACAACACCTTTATGCCAACCTGAGCGAAACTCTTGCAATTTGGTTTCATAAAGTTAGAGTTAGAGTGAATGCTCACAATGTGGTAAATTATAGTTGTATTGAATCATTTTTCAAGTGGATTTTTCTTAGACATAATTCATGAATGACAATAAAAATTAATATTTTCATTCATCATTGCAACATCACTTAACATAGATTTACTTTTCTGCAATGTTAACTTTTATTTAGTCATGTACTTTTACCAAGTCATTTACTATTCCCATGTCTATTAGTAAGGTGAAAGAAATATGACTATTTTTGAGCATAAATTGTAATTATTTAGTAACCCATTAGTGGCTTTGCTTGATTAACTTAGTAGTAAAGTTATTTGGTAATCTTAATAATAATTACATCGGCCTAGTACATGTATGAAAACCCAATAATGGATGCTTCTCCTCAATAGGACAGAATAGATTTATATTTTCAATGTACTTGGTGTTAGAATTTATAATCATTTCTACTATGTTTACACTTAGCATTATTAAGAGCCACTCAACATCAATTCATCACATTCCTCACTAAGAAGTTAAACCATACAATTTGCACCTTGCTAACTCTAAGTGGGAAGACAACAATCATGAACTTAACGTTGACACACTAGTATACTTACATTGTCCATCCATGGATTACAATCTAGTTGTGCATGAATACTTGTGACTTGGATGCTTGAGTATTAGAATACCCAACTACTCATCATTGGCACTGTTACTAGGGATGTGTCAATGTTTTCTAGTTAGTTGATTTTATAGTTTATTAAGCATCACAAAGTATATCTCTCATACTTAGAATACTTTCTCAAAATGTACACACTTAAGCATCAAAACAAATTAACATGGATTTTACAACTTCAAAAATAGAGTAAATATAGTAGTAGAAAAATATAAGTTCACCTAAAATTCTAGTCATATAGTAGCGTTAGTAAGCCATATTGTGGTAGTTCATCATCAAGTGGTGGAGACAATGGAGGAAATGGTAGGAATAAGAACACAAATCCCAATCTGAAGCCTAATGGTGTTTGGAAAAATATGTTTAATAATGAAGGACAACCAAGGATGCCACAAAAATACCAATCCAAGTACCAAAAATTTCTTATGAAATACACTCAACTATATAGCATGCTATTAAAAGATGGACACATAATGCTTAAACAAGTTTCAGAATAAATGAGGGCATGATTCAAAATGCTTCAAGCCTTGGCTGTTGATTCTACCCAATGCAAGAAAGGAGAGCCTCTAGTTCTTAAGTGGTATAATTGCAATAAATTCTACTATTATCATAAGACAATAGCCTATGATACTAAGGATTGTAACAATATTAAGGATAATGTTCAAAAATTGGTAGAAACAAGAGTAATTATGTTCAATAGTCCCATCCAACCTAATAACCAAAGTATGTAAATTTATTAGGATCCCTTGAATTTGTATTCAAGGAGAAATTTAGCCTTTCATTTAGAACCCAAAGGAAATTTTTTAAGAGCTCCTTTCATTATCCAAATATATCCCTCCTATTACTAGTCTTCTTCATCCTCACATTCTATCTTGCCACGGCCCAAGAAGCCTTTTATAATTAATATCCCTTGAAATGATGCAATGCTCCTACTTTTCAAAACATATGAAGGGCTCCATTAGTCATTGATATGAATCCTCACTATGATGAAGTTCCAATGCCATCCCAACCTACTTTTTTCTTATTTTCCTTCTTCTCTAAATAGAGTTCCCATACCTACTTGCTATTTTGATTATCCCCATGTCTTTTCCTATGTTGTGTGTCCTTAATCTTGTCCTTTCTTTCCATGTAGATCAGAAGAACCTCCCTTGCTTCCTACCCCTACTTCACCGATTAAAATCCTCACAAGGGCCCAAAAGGAGGCAATAGCCAATGACAAGGGAAAAGAGAAGAAGTTGGCCAATAAATAGAACAAAAAAAAAGTTGTATTCCAATGTGCATCAAATGCAAATCCTTCTCCCCCAATTTCAATTGTCATCTTAAATCCATCATCCACATCTGATGGTTTTTCCCATATACTAGCTCTGAAGAACCCAACCTCTAGAAATAAGAATGTACCCCAAATTATTGCTATCATGAAGTTGAAGGGAACAAACCTTTCCTTAGTTGACATCATCTCCACCTTAAAAGAGCATTGTCTAACATTGGAGGAATTGCTAAAGTCTATTATAATTCCTTTGGACATTCAACCTTATGTTCATGCAATCTTATTAGTGCTGAACCCACTGTGCTATGAGACTAAATACTTGGTTTTTAAGGGAGAGAACATCAAGACACATTCTACAATGGGGTGCCATGTACCAACTTTTAATTTATATCATCATACGAATCAGATACAATGTATCACTACCTTTGGTGCACATGGATGATGGAGCCAAAACCAATTTCATATCATGGGTGGTCATTGAGCATCTTAGCCTTGAAAAATAGGTCACATACTCTAACTATAACTATTCTCTAGTTTCATTTAGTGGCATTAGAGTAGAAACCTTAGGAGTAATAAAACTACCTTTTTTGATAAGGAGTATGATTGCATCCTAGGCTATGTTTGTTGTTATTAGTGACTTGTCTAGAATTATGGTATTCTTGAAAGACTTTAGTTAGCATATCATCATTTTGTTTCATCACCTTTGCATCAATAAATACACTTTCCTTGTAAGGATAAAGAAATAGTCTTGCATACAAATCTTGAAATCCTAGTCATCTCACAATTGGATGTATTATAACCTCTACTATGCACTACATCTTGTTCGTGCCACATGTCATCTTCCACTATTGTGCATCATGTGTGTTCCCCTATCACCATCACACTTCACCACCTCTACACTATGGCCACCAAAAATAAACCCTCCACTATGTTGCCATCGCGCAATTGAGCTTGCCCCCTCTACCCAATGTTGGAAGCCATGCTAGCCAGCCTAGCCCAGGGGGTGACTTGATATATATATATATATATATATATATAATCAATACCATCATTACCTTACTTCACCTAGCCTACCATATCTTATTCTATTTCTACTCAATTTTATTCTATTTTTACCTTGATATATCTTTATTTTATCATATTTTATCAAATTTCACCTTGTGTTTGCCTTATAATGGCTTACCATGACCTTAAACTAGCATCATGGCCTGCCAAGGCCTTAAACTAGCAAAAGTATACTCATTTTTAACCATGTTTAACCCTACATTACCTTGTATTGCCTTATAGCCTTTGTTGACATTACTTGAATACTTGTATGGCCTTTGTTTCAACATTTTGTTTCATTTATGCATTATTATCATAGTATTTTGCATTATTGTTGGCATTATTTTATTGGTTTGATCAATTTTTATCATTGTTTTACACAAGTGCCACTTGATGTGCTTATGTTGTCATGCAGATTGAGCTAGGAGGATGAGGAAGCAAACTCAACTAGCCTTAAAGACTTGTAAACCACTCTCATGATGTTGAACAAGTTGACCTTATGTACCTAAATATTGAGCCTTGAAACCATTGTGCTATATAGCCATAATATCCTAAT
This sequence comes from Gnetum montanum, assembly GCA_015680685.1. Taxonomy (NCBI): domain Eukaryota; kingdom Viridiplantae; phylum Streptophyta; class Gnetopsida; order Gnetales; family Gnetaceae; genus Gnetum; species Gnetum montanum. The sequence goes on along the minus strand of MNCI01036264.1, from coordinate 116,404 downwards.
GTGGCCCATGACCATTGACCTTGAAACCAAAAACATCATGGAGGGTTCCTTAGTCGAAATTTCCATCTAAGACCAAGATGGTAGGAGAAAATACATAAAACCAAGTTCCTCACTAGGACTTAAGCCTACTAATGACCTCTTCAAGTCATTATAATGCAATATCAAAGTAGTCATATAACATTGATTATATCTAATACTTGCATGTTTTCTTGTAGTGTTGTTTATCATTATTGATAGGTTGCAACAAATGACTGATGTTGACAACTTTGATGATCTACAACAAGTAAGCCTGTACATACACATTTTCTCTCTCTATCTCTCTCTCTCTCTCAATTTGACTCAATGAACAAACTGTAAAATTTTGTAAATTTAATGCACATCACATAGATTTCCCTAGGTTGTAATAATGGTGACCTATTGTGGCTTGGTTTTCTGGTTGTCTCATGTAGTCCTATGCATCATATTATAACCACATGTTTTCTTTGACTGGTTTTCTTATCCTCTTGGAGTTGTGCTTGCAGGATGAAGCTTGGAGTCATCGGAAAGATGCAACTCATTACAACAGCAAGTCGCCACGTGACCTCAATGTGCAAGATTTGGTGAGTTTATCTTATTGTGTTAAGAGTTCTTGTTTCACATCATTTTCATTATCCTCTTTTTGAACCCAACCCCATAACCTTCTTATAGCCTTCCTTACCCTAAACAACAATGTTGACCAATGATTGACACTCATGCATTGTGACCATATGATAGACCTCTATCATGCTTCATATTAAGTTTGTCGAATGTAATACATATTATTCAATAGAAAAACCATTAAGTCCATTAAGCGTACCACATCTTACTCCATGGAAAAGCCATTAAGTCTATTGGATGTAACACACCTCATTTAGCTTAGAAGGCCATGTTAAAACTAGCCTTAGTAAAGAAATCAAATGAAGGTTTCACCCCACAAAAAAGAAAAGAAAATTGCCAAGACAATGACTCCAAACATGTAAAGGGAGGAGCCTAATGCCCAAAAGACCTTGGAGTGAAGTGATGGTTCCTCAAATACATTTTCCGAGTGAACCACGATTTAAGATACAACATGTTAGTGCCATAACCATGATGTCAACACTTGGAAAGCATTGTTATCCTTCACAACCATTTTTCTAAAACCTCATGACCATCTCTTCATCATAGCCTTGTCCCATCATCATAAGCACTTTTCAGCATGGTTTGACATGACTGGATCAAGCACAAAGAGGGAATGTCGATGGTGGAGGCATTGTGATGTTTGGTATTCTTCATCGGTGCCTCTTGAGTCAATCCTCCAGAAACCAACAAATAGGGGCCAATAAAACACCACCAAAATTATAGGTTGTAACCATTTTCATCATGTAGCCTTCACCCCATGAAACCCAAGGCTAGAAATTCATTGTAAATGTGAAGATTGCAACCCAAGAGGTGAAGTCTCACATAATTTATACTTTTGGGGATGAAAAATGCCTCATTTATCAAGTAAAAAAAGCTATGTAATGTCTATATTTGGGCTTGGGGATTTAAAAATGCCTTTTGGGATGCCAAAATTGGCATTTTGATGGGTTTTATGGGGGGTATAGCATTTTCTACGTTGGAGACACTTGTATGGGGGTATAACTCACCTACCCCTAATGTGGATGCATGGGGGTATAACTCATCTACCCCCAACATGGATGTCATCCCCCCAATGTGAATGCCATCTCCCCAACATGGATGCCATCCCACCACTGTGGATGTCATTTCCCTAGTATGGATTCCATCCCTCCAGCATGAATGTCATCCCCCCACCATGGATGCCATCTCTCCACCATGGATGTCATCCCCCCACCATGTATGCCATCCCTCTAGTGTGGATGTCATCCCTCCACGATGGATTTCATCCCCCTAGTGAGGATGGCATTTCCCCAACATTGATGCCATCCCCCCACTGTGGATGCATGGGGGTATAACTCATAGACCCCCAACATGGATGCTTGGGGGCATGACTCACCTACCCCTAGCATGGACAACAATTTGTTATAATTTTCAACCAATCTATACCCAAATTTATGGCCCAAACATTATAAAACCTAGGCCCCAAAACCATGTATATGTTCCATCATTTTTTTGGCATTTTACACACTTCACATTTTTAGCATTTTTTTTGCATTCAAGAGCTCTTGCAATTTTGTATACATGAAGCTTTTTGAGTCTCCTAGTGTGGAACCCCCATAGCCATTTTTACATCCTCCCTACACCACCAACATTACAGATCTAGTGTGGAGAGCAACACAGTTTGATTTCATTGGGAGTTGTAGAACATCCAAATAGTAGAGCCACTAGTTTCAATGGAATTTGAACCCCCATCAAAGTGAATTCCTTGCTATTTTAGGCACATATTATGTACATTTCTTTAACCATTCTTTATTTCTTTTAAAATAAAGTTTACAATTCTGATTGTGTGCAAAATAGATTTATTTGTTCCATTTTGGTGCATTTATTTTCTCAGATCTACATTGCATTTTTATTATTCTACCCTATTTTTACATTTTCTAAGTCCCTAAGTGATTTTCCAGACTATCAAGGGCATCTTGAATCCCATTTTTTGAAGGCCTTGGGGATTCAAGGTTAAAGTTGTTGCACTAGAATTTTTGATCTTCCAACAATTGAATTTTTCAGTCACAACATTTCCCAATTCTTTTTACCTTCTCCCGGGTTGTTTTCATCCTTTTCTATCATGTTCCAACTATTTCTTGAATTGAGATAGGTGTTTTCAGAAGTTTCCCTGACCATACGAGTCATCTCTGGATCCTAGGAGATGTCTCCTATCAAAACCAACTTTCAGGGAGACGTCTTTTGTCTTGGCAAGATGTCTCCTCCTAGTAGGAGATGTCTCATGCAAGATGTCTTCTCATATTAGGAAACATCTTAGGCAAGATGTCTTTCCTTCTATAGGACGTCTTCTTCAAGAAGAGTGAAAAATTAGCAAGATCTCTCCTTTGCATTCAAGATGTCTTCTGTTAGCTCCCCGTCTTCGCCAAGATGTCTTCTAGACCTCATAGATGTCTTCTCCAAGCATAAAACCTACAAACACAAATGTAGGGAAGGATCAAAGGGAATCAGAATATCTGTCCCTACACCACATCAGTCCCCATCCCCTGCCACTCCACCTTAGCATTCCACATCCTTCAATTTACACTCTACCATTTTTTTAATAAAATAATTTTTAAAAGTCAAGTATTGTTCTCTAACATCCAGTGATATTTGTTATAAAATTTCATATTTTAAATAGTTGGAATTCCAAATTGAATATTGTTGGTACTAGCTTAGCAACTCGTAGGTCCATTACAAGTTAAACCTAGAATGTTTTTACCTATCCAAGCTAATGTTTAAGTAAGTTGCAACTTAGATCCCATTCATAGTTAGGTGCAACTTAACTATGACTCATAGCCTAGCCATATTCATAGTCTAATAGTTAAAAAAAACTATTTTCAATTATAATTAAATAAACTTGAAGGATGTACATTCAAGAGATCTTTCTAATGGTAGACATTATTGAAAATTAAATAAATTTATGAAGTGAATAATATGAGAGAGAGAGAGAGAGAGAGAGAGAGAGAGAGAGAGAGATTTATTAGTGATTTGCAAGGGTTGTGTAATTGATTTGTACCTGAGAATTCCTTCATCAATGAATGTTTCTATTGATTTCTTATTCATGTTCATTTCTTATTTATCTATTACTTAAGAATTCAATGTAATTTAATTTTTAATGATTTAACTTATCATGAATTTCCATTTCTCTCACTTTTCTTAGTACTTGAACTTGTAATAATCACTCAAAAATAATAAAAAAGATAGCTAAGATTCACTTATTAATGGTAATTTGGCTCTTAGTAGAAGTGAATGATAGAAATGAATTCATATAGCAAATCTCATGTGATTGGATAAGGTTTAAATGATGATGATGTTTTTAACACTTCAAATTAGTTTTTAACTTGTGAGTTAACTAAATATTAAACATAATAATGTGTTAAATCAACATATCATTTGAAATTACTCATGTGACTTGCAACTTAGAAGTCACATGCTCTAACTAATCAAACAATGACTAAATAATAAAGATAGGCTTTCATAGATGATGAGTAGTGAGGTACCCCTATGCCCAACCATACAAATCACAAAGCATTCATGCACGATCTAGTTGAATTCTGAGGACTTCATCATTTTTAGTGTACTAGCCCTTTAGGAAGTGAATCTAGCCCTAAGGTCAATTGTTGTCTTCCCAATTACACTTGTGATGTTCATTGATATGGTTAAGTGTAACTGAGGCATGTGACTTTTATCAGTTTTTTATGTTTTATATGTTGGTGCTCAAATGTAGATAAAGGTAATTTTATTAACTAATCTAATTAATTAATTAACTAATCATTTAACTAACCCTAACATAAGTATCTATTCTCACTTTTTGTACACATCCTGAACCCACATATTTATTGTTGGGCAACTAAGCACTACGCTATTGGGCATACCAAGCAATAACGCTGCTAGGATTACCAAGTGAATATGTGTTATGCTTGAAGTGGTTGTACTTATGCGTTTAATCTATTTAGCTTAATAACTTCATTAACTCAATTGCTAGAAAATATTTGTGAAATAATTGAGAATAATTAACAAATAATTAAAAACATTGAATGCATAAATAAAATAGCTAATCTATCCAAAGTGATGCAAGGTTTATCAAAAATCTCGTCTTTATTGCCACACACACTATCATGGTTAGGTACAACAATGCTCAAATAAAGATCTATACACTTAATGACTCCTACTTCAGGCACACAAGGAAAAATTCTAACTTTCGAATAGAAAAAATGCAAGAGCTTCATTGCTACTGAAATATAGATTACCATAAATGTGATTGGAAGATGTGTATTTATAGGTGATAGATAGACACTGCATTGATAAGGCCTCATCAATGCAGGGCAAGATGCATTGACAAGGCCTTGTCAATGAGGCCTCATCATCACAACCAACCAATGACAATTCATCATACCCCCACAAATGAATAAAAAATTATCCTCAAGTTCTTTTAAAAAATTGAAAATGTACAGGATTATTAACTGACTTCTCTTCAACAAAATAACTGATTGATTTTGACAAAGAATGAAGTGCCCAGGTGTACAAATCAACACATTACAAAAATGGTGGTGTTTAGGGCACAAAATTTAACACCATGACACAACTCTTCAAAAATTGGACAACACATTCCTTAATGGTGTGAAGCTTGTTGGAGAAGATCAAATGATCCTAAGCGATGGTGGTTCTTGAGGCTCTGAGGGATCCTCACTGGCTTCATGCATTGACGGTGGTTGAGGTAGCTACAATTGTCTTGTTGTTGCTACAACTTCAGGTAGGAGGCAAAAAGCATCCAATAGTGCTTTCATTTTTTCTTCCTTACTTCTAGGATCATGCATCATCCATGCAGCTTCCCCAATGTGGGTTGGAATGGGCACATCCCAAGGACATGAGATTGCTAAAAATAACTCCTTAACATTGACGAACCAAATAGCAAAATATTTGTATTTAATGTCAAATGCTCACACTATGTTCTTCAGCTCCTGGTAGTCATTCATCTATTTAGCTAGGTCCTTAATGATGGATCGTTGATTTGTGAATCATCCTTTGAGGACTTTGAGTTCAACGTTAGTAATCTCAAGCTTCTACTTGGTGTCTTTGTGGTGCTTAAACTCTACCTTGTATAGTAGATACAAGCTAGCCACTTGTTTCTTCAATTTTGACTATGGCCATCTGGCTATCGACATTGCTAGGTTTGTGTAATGGAGATTGGCCAACTCCATATACTCTATCATTTCTTTGATTTGCAAATCCTTCAAAAAGATCTCTACTTTATTGTAGGTATCAATCCCATCAAGGATGGGCTACCACATCTCTTTACTGGAGGGCTTCATTCACTTTTGTCTTTGCCATTTAAATTTATTTTTCATTAATTTCCTTTTATAAAGAAACTTGGTCCCTATAGTGATTTTTCACTCTCTTAAATTTAAGAGCTTCGTTCTTCTAAGCAACAATCTTGATGGCAGACTTTTGTTGCAAGGTGCATACCTCCTCCATTGACATATTGTAGTTATTTACAATCAATTTTCTTAGTTCAGTATTCACCCTGGCAAGCTGCACTTGCTGTTGATGAATGAACTCTTGCACTTGATCTCTCTGAGCATCAACATTTCATAGGTGATGATTTTGCATGGTTAATGCTTCATTGTCTTGGCACATCTAATTCAAGTCCTTTTTGATTAAGTGCATTTTCACGTTTGTCATAGATTTTTTGAAGATGTCCATTACNTTCAAGTCCTTTTTGATTAAGTGCATTTTCACGTTTGCCATAGATTTTTTGAAGATGTCCATTACTGCCTCCTCCTTAGCCTTTTGAAATTGTTCTTGAAGCTATTTGATAGCTTCATCTCTTATCCTTGCTAGGCTAAGGATTACTTGTCCTGCAAGTCGGGCATGAATTTCAGCAACCTCCACAACCAAACATTGATTTTGCTCTTGGGCCATTTCTAGTTTCCCCTTCAAAATGATGCATCTACCCTTTACATTCAGTAGGTTCGACTGGGTTGTGGTGATGTTCTTTAGGAGATCAAAGATGTTTGGAGTTGATTGTCTAGTTCTTACCAGTTTTTCCAACAACTATTCATGTTGGGCTACATTCAATTTTTCGTTGATCATGCCTACAAATGTTTACATGTCTTGGAGTGTAGATACATCTAGTATAGATGCCACGGGTGCATTCAGTACTTCAACTACATGGTCAGCTACCACTTCTACCACTATCTCATGCCCTTGGTGTTACATCACCAAGACAATTGCCTCTTCACCTTCCTCCAACCATACCAAGAAAGTGGTAGCATTCTCAAACATTTTTGGGAATAGATGGTATGTTGCTAGTGACACTATCACCACTCGAGTGTTAGGTCTAACCTTGAAGGCAATTGTGCTCTTTGAGTAAAGAAAATGGGACCACCCCTCTCCATTTGACTAATTGTTCAGGCCACCTCATTAAGGTGATTCATTATTGGTTGATACACAAATGGATCCTTCCCACTTGTTCCTACTTGTTGCTCTTGTTCACTTAAGAGCTATTCTTGAATTTGATGTAGAAACTCAAAGACTACATGGGCCTTTGGTGTTTTGGATGGGTGGTGATGGTGGTAGCTCCTCTTCTTGAGTGGTTGCTAGCATCTTATCCTTCATGATTTCTACCCATGAGGGCAAGGGAGCATGCTTGAGAGTATCATTAGAATAGCAAACAATGCTTACCCTTTTGCAAAGTTTTCTAAAAAGGCATGGAAAGGGTAGGATCTTCCTTCCACATTTTTTCTCCTTGAAATGCTTCTCGATCTCCAAATAAATCAGCTATGGAAGGTTAATGAGAAATTTCTCACTTAGAATGATGCATGCTCGGTAGAGAAAGCAGTAACCTTGATTGCCTCATCATTGGATTGAGGTGATAGGCCATAATCTTGAAATAAATATGCTATACTAGTGTGAGCACACCATACTTCTTACGGTCCACCCCTTAGCATTGCTGGGTCCATTTCCTTTTTGCCTCAAGATCACCTTTTGTTGATATTTCTGCCAACTTTGTTCCATTGTCTAGCAACCCTAATGCTTGTGCAATAGCCTCCATTGAATAGGACACTTGAATGTCCTTGATTTTTATAATAGACCTTAACCTTCAATGATTCTAGAAGAGATAGGTGTCTCCCATGTATCATTCTCCACTAGACATGATGATTATCCACATGGGAGAGGTTTGCAATTGTGTCTTGACATCCTCTTAAGCCTTTTCCAAAAATGGCCTGAAGTTTCTCTTGAAGAATTGATCTTTGAATTTCTTGGGACTTGATGATGTCTATGTAGGCTTGAGTCAAAGTGACATCAAGTCTTGGCATGGGCCCAGGCACTTCTTCTCATTAGGATTGTTCAATAGGTATTTCTTCCTTTGAAATCTATCAAACAGATTCCACTTTAGGTTCCTTGTGAAGAGGTCTAGTTTCATGGGTCATCTCTTGTTGTTCTTGGCCTTGTTCCTACTAGCCCCTTCCAGCTCATTTTCCTTGGATATTTTTAAGGTTAGATCCCTTATTCCCATTCATGCATCAATCGTTCTTAACCAAGCCCTTCACATAATGATGGGGAATTCACTTTTGCAATTGTCCACCTTGATTACTAGAAAATCAGCAAGATAGGACCACCCATAGACTATGATCATAATGTCCTCTACTAATTCCAAAGGAATAGTAATTGATTGATTTGCTAGTTTTAAAAAAATGTTGCTCTTCTTAAGAGGTGATAGGTTCTAGGCCTTATACATATAATGGGGGATTAGGTTAACTCCAGAACTAGAGTCAAGAAGAGCTTTGCATGGCTCTTGTCCAAAAATTTGTAGATAAATGAGTGGACTTCCTAGATTAGATCTTTTTTTTGGAAGGTTTCTAGCCTTAATCTAGTTAGAAACAACATGAGTAGGCTGTGAGGGTTGAAGAGGACTTCTAGGAGACACTTGGTTTGAAGGGCACTCAAAGATATTTAATGTAAAGGAAAAGGATGCTGGAGATGTAGGGTAATCAGCTAGAGTAGGTTGTGAGGATTGAAGAGGACTGCTAGGCTAGAAGAAAGGTCATTTTCTTAATTAATTATCTGGACCACTTGGTTGAAAAACTAGTTGTGAGTGTACAACCCTTGTAGCATTTCATTGTTACGACTATGAAGAAATTTCACCTTACATGGATAGAGTAGGAGGTAACTGAGTTGAAGGTGGAGGTGTAGGTGTAGAGAGATGTGGAGGATGATAAGGATATAGATATGGGTTTTTCCCTTGAGTAGATGGTGAATGTGTTTAGTGGTACTGGAGGGTAATAGTGATGCTAGAATGATGCATGACTCGCATAACTTCTAGGGGAGATGGGCAACTGAACGTAGTACCTGTATTGACCTAAATCATCGGTGTAAGGATGGAAGGGAAATAGACACTGAAATATCATCGAGTAGACATAGCTGACCCTACCTTTACCTAAGGGAAAGTTGGAAAAGTATGAAGGTAGAGTGCCTTGGATGGTCTGCACGCAAATCAACCAAGGACTTCCCCGAGTGTAAGCTTCGGCTAGCGTTGTGGTTATCGTAAACGATGTAAATAGGATGTAAAAAAAATGCAAACAGCAACACGAAATGTAAACAGAGCATACTAAATTATAAGTAAAGTGTAAACAGAGCTATATTGTAAACAAAGCATAAACAGAGCTAAATAATGTAAATGGAAGGCAATAATGAAACTGTATTGTATTGTTTAAAAAAAGTGTGCACCAGTCAAAGCGTAGTTGCATGTGTATGGATGGCAAGTCAAATGCCTAGCCCTAGGGTGATATGACACATGATGTGATGATGTAATGATGTATGTAAGAAGTGCTTGGATGTTAGGAGTCAAGTGTGCCGAGCGCCCAAGGATTAGCTAGTTCTGCCTATGTTCTCAGAATTGCCAAAATCTCCTTCTCCTCCTTTCGCGTGAATTGACAGGGTATTTATAGGGCTAGACCAGGCTTAGATGCAAAATTCTAGAATGGAATCAATGGTTGGTATTTAATAGGAAAATGGATCAATCGACACGTGTCCAATGGACAGTTGTGCATGAGTTGGATGTGTGTCAAACAGTTGTGCATGAGTTGGATGTGTGTCGGCAAGCTATGTTTTTGACCAGGTGCATTGCATTTTACAACTTGTGGGTTACTCAAGCCCATGAAAGTACATTTAATTTGGACCATGAAGGCTTAACATGCCCACAAATGGGGATTTACAATGAAATGTACAATAAGAGAAATTTGACCCGACTAGCTTAACCATGGATCGGGTGTTGCGGGATGTTGAGATCTCGATTTGAGGTTGTTCAAGGTATCTCTGTCTGACTAGGACTTCCAACGTGAGTTATCTAGCTTCAGCGTATCTTCGACGTGTGTTTGAAGTGTTTTCGTGCAAGCATGACTGGAAGTCATGCTACAGTCACGCTGGACATGACCTTAGCATGACTTGAGGATGAGGCAAGAAAAATGCAATTTTTGACACCCAATTTGGAATTTTTTGAAACCTATTTTTAAGTATAACTGTTGCCTACCTATGTGTGATCTAGATCCAAAAATTTGAGCTTGAATGTATTTGATTTGAAGCCCTTTTTGGGTAGGTCATGCTATGGTCATGCTCAGCGTGACCTGCAGCATGACCTAAAAACTTATAATTTTGGACGCTAGACGTTGAACATTGGAATTTTGGATCTTTGAGCTATTTTCTTCCACTTTTGACTTGATTTGATGTTGTTTGCAGTTGTTCATGCTGAGGGGGAGCAAACTGCCTTGGGCAGGCTGGGGGTGAGCTCAATGCCTTATACAATTTTTGTCTCCAAAACTTCAAAAGGGCTTGAATAGTTTCCATTTCAAAGTGCTAGGTTGAAATTAGTGGTGTTTCATTGGTTCCTCTTTGTTGACATCTGGAGGAATCCACCCAAGAGGCATCGACAAAGAAGTGAAAAAACACCATGAACAACCAAGTACTAAACATTAACTGTAAGCCCTTGGCTGGATGTCATCGCACCGTTTTCAAAAGTACATGAGGGAATGTAGTTCGAGATGTAAGGGATTGGTTGTAACCGGGGGAAGTTAAGAGTTGATCAAGGGTTATGATTACTGTCAGGATTGTGGGAGGAGAATTTTCTCATGTGAACAAGTTATGTCATTGGTCTTTGTCAATAGTCGGATTTTCAGCAGACTTGGAACCAAGACATAGGAGGTGCGTTCTTTGGAGAAACGGGACTCTTATAGAGTATTTGCGAGGCCCATTGTAAATAGCCAAAGCCACGCGATGATGTGCAACATGGTCTCTTCGAAACATGAGTGTAACTATTTTCAAGACAGCTTCCTTCTCGCCTGGGGCTTGTATGAGAAGAGCCAACAGTCCATGGTTTATGATGTCAACAGGGTCATGAAGACCTTTTCCGTGCATTTTTCTTTTTGACCCTTTTGTTTTCTTTTTCTTTTTGTTTTTTCTTGTTTCTGTCTTTCTTTATTTTTTCTTTTATTTTTCTTTTTTTGATCTTTTTGAAAGAGCTTGCTTTTTGTGCCATGTATGTGTTTGAGCACTTGCATTTTGCATCATGTACTGTGTATCATCGTAACTTCTTAGAGAGCTTCAGTGTGAAATAGTGTATTAAGATTTTTGAGGTGAGAAGACGCATTAGGGGGAGGAATTGAATAGGCTAAGGAGAGCATGACGGGGAAATAGGGGATGTATCAGGATTCAGGAATGTACTTATGAATGGATTGATTAACCTAGTTACATGCGTCAAGAAAATGTGGTATCTTGTCGTCACGATGAAGTGCATCCATGTACGAACACCTCAAGAGTGTCATCCTACAAACACAACTCCAAGAAGACAAGGAAAACATAAATGAAATGGTCAGCTAAGCACTTTAAACAAGGAGATGGAGCCACAGAATCATGAATGGAAATCTTCAACATAGACAGAATTATGAAAAACATCAGCTTCATTAAGGCCCATGAGATAACTCATGCAACAAGTCTTTGTGGAACATGTATAGCCAATTGTAGCAACACATCTTTTCAAGTTTTGCCTGGTGGTCGAGGATGTCACCAGTTTATAGTCTTAGCAGACTGTTGCGGGTTAGTTTCACGTTTTAACCCCTTCGACAGTGCTAATTTAGCGTCGTAGTAGATAGTGCATTGCTAGTTTATAGTCATAGCGAACTATAAAGAGGCAAACCAATTTATAGTCTTAGTGGACTCTAGATTCTAGTTTCACATCATGGTGAACATATGTGGTAGTTTAGTGTCATACCGAACTGAGCTCTATGGTGTCGATTTATCGTCATGACTCTAGGACATGTTATATGATATTAGTTTTAAGTCGTGATGCCAGGACTACTCTATGGTATCAGTTTTAAATCATGATGCCATGACTACTCTATGGTATCAATTTTAAGTCATGATTCCAGGACTACTCTGTGGTATCAGTTTTAAGTCATGATGCTAGGACTACTCTGTGGTATCAGTCTTAAGTCATGATGCTGAGACTACTCTATGATGCCAAGACTAGTCTATGATATCAGTTTTAAGTCATGATGCCAGGACTACTCTGTGATATCAATTTTAAGTCATGATGCCAGGACTAGTCTATGGTATCAGTTTTAAGTCATGATGCTAGGACTATGACGTACCTTAAGTTTGTCAAACATAGTACCTTTTCAAGTATACGTGGTTTGTAGGATTGGCGAACTCATTTCCGTCCATGTTAGCAAATTTGAATGCTCTATTGTTGTATGCCTTGGTGACTAAGTAAGGCCCCTCCCAGTTGGTTGAGAATTTATCTGGATGTTCTTAGGTAGCCTTAAGGACTAGATCTCCTTCTTTGATTGGATGTTTATGAAGATCGTGTTTGTTCCTTTGCCTCTGTTGTTTTTGGTACCATTCAATTTGATCAAGTGTTCGTACACATTCCTCCTCTACCAAATCAAGGTCAGCAATGCGCAATTCATTGTTTTGAATTTCATTGAGGAGGCCGAAGAGAGCTATCCATAATGAGGGAACCTAAAATTCTAAAGGTAAAACAACTTCAGATCCGTACACTAGACTATATGGAGTTTTACCTGTGGATGTTTGATGTGTCATTTTGTAACCCCATAATGCGTAGACTAATTGTTCATGCCATCCCTTCTTGCTCTAATTCAACATTTTTTTGAGCACCATGATGATAGTTTTGTTTGTAGCCTCTTCTTGACCATTTCTCTGTGGGTAGTAAAGTGATGAAAATGCGTGTTTAATGCTCAGACTTTCACAAATGCTTTTGGTATCTATACTGCTGAATTGTGGCCCATTGTCGGTAACGATGGTCATTGGAATACCAAAACGAGTCACGATATTTTCTATTATGAAGGTGCAAATGTGTTTTGATGTGGTCTTTCTAAGAGGAATAGCTTCCACCCACTTTGTGAAGTATTCAGTCGTAGTGATAATGAAGCTATGACCTGTTGAAGATGAGGGAATTATTGGTCCAATTAAGTATAAACCCCATTTTTGGAATGGCCATGTGATTTGTGCAGTATACAATTCATTAGGTGGCATGTGTATTAGATTACCATGCTTTTGGAAAATGTCACATGTTTTGACCTTGGAGACGCAATCATATTCCATGTGTGGCTAGTACTAACCTAAGCACCTAATCTTTGTTGCCATTGCTTTAGGCGTTATGTGTCCTTCACAAAGTCCTTCGTGGATTTGTTCTATGATCGTTTGACTGTCAATGCTACTAACGCACATTATCAGAATACCTTCATATGATTTACGACACAAGGCATGTCCTATTAATGCATATTGACGGAAACATTTTCGTACAACGTCTTTTTGAGCATTTTTCAAGTGTTGTGGAGGTTCACCTCTTAGAAGATACTCTTTTATGTCATCATACCATTCTATTGCGTGTCTTGTACTAACAGATTCTACAGGTACTTCATTTATAGTGTTAATTACCAGTTCAGCACAATTGGTTATAGAACTAGGTAATGCATGGAACATTTCAGGTGTCATGTTTAAGGTTAGTGTGGAAAGTGCATCAGCAACAATGTTTTCACTTCTAGGGACGTGTTGTATATCCACTTCTACTAGTTGCCTCGCTAGATGTTTGGTCAAATCACAATACGGTTGTAAATGGAGAGCTTTGCATGCATAGACCTTAGTGACTTGATTAATAACTAATTGCGAATCACCTCGGACTACAAGGCATGAGATTCCCGAAGTTAACACTACTTGAAGGCCTCTAAGAAGACCTTCATATTTTGCCACGTTATTGGTGCAAGGAAAGGTTAAGCGGTAGGTAAAAGGCTAGATTCCTCTAGAGGGGTATGTTAAAATGGCTACAACACTTCCTCCTCAAGAGGTTGAAGCTCCATCGAAGTAGAGGATTGCCCCATAGTTATCAGGTACAATGTCTACACTGTTAATATTTTCATCTGGGAATTCAGGGTTTATCATTACTTAATCGTGCGTCGGCGAGACGATTAGATGTGTGGCTATTGATTGACCTTTTGTGGAAGATTGAGCAATATAGTGGAAATCAAACTTTGCGATCATCACTTTCCACCTAGCTAACCTACTGGACTCATAGATGCTATTAGTGATGGCACGAAGAACATTATCCTTGCAAATGATGTAAACCTGATTACAGAAGAGATAATGCCACCATTTCTTCAAGGAGAAGACGAGGGCGAGGCGTGATTTTTCTATGTCATTGTATCATTGTTCATAGGCTATTAAAGCATGGCTTATATAATATACAGGGATCTCGGCTCCATCTTGACTTTTTTGATAGAGCATGGATGCGATGGATGAACCGGAAGTTGCAAGATAGATGTAGAAGGGTTTGTCACTTTGTGGAGGATAAACAGTTGGTAGTTGGGCCAACTCTTGTTTTATGTTCTCGAATGCTTCTTGGAATTGTTGAGTCCACTAGAAATGTACATTCTTTCGTAATAGATGTTGCATGGGACTTAACTTATCCGTCAGCCTTTCGATAAAGCATCTAATGAATTACAGTCTACCTTGGAGGCCACGTAGTTTGGTAAGATTTCTTGGTGGTTGCATGTTAGTTATTGCTTTAACCTTATAGGGGTCTACCTGTATCCTTGTTTTGGAAACTAGAAAACCAAGCATTTTGCCCATTTTAACACCAAAGACATACTTTTTTGGGTTGAGCCTAAGGTCATATTTGAGACAATGTTTAAGCACTAAGTCTCGATCTTCTACATGTTGTTCAGTTGTTTTAGACTTAACCGCTATATCATCAACATAATCACTAAGCAAATTGAGCATGTAATCACTAAATATGTATGTCATTTCTCACTGATATGTAGCACCTGCATTTTTAAGGCCAAATGGTATCATCGTGTAACAGAATGTCCCCCAAGGTATCATAAAAGTTGTCCTAAGTTGATGCTTTGGATTAATTCTTATCTGATTGTAGCCCAAAAATCTATCCGCTAGATTCCACCCGGATGCGGGGGATTCCTCGACGGATCGACACAGGCACGAGGCTCTTCTGCAGGGGTTTCAACAGGCCGCTAACTTTGTGGACACAGAGGACCACCATGCCACCCTGGACCTGCTCCATGAGTTGGAGTTGCCTCGGTGTACCTGTCACCAGCTGCCGACC